>JARKIC010000177.1:0-395327 GCA_029378375.1 Mycena olivaceomarginata | reverse complement strand
CCTTCACCTGCTGCCCCAGGTCCGGGAAACACATCGTTTAATGTCGTCCACCCTCGTCGTGACACCTTTATTCGCTCCAAGGTGTTGGATTACGCGTGGATAAATCATACTCGAATGAACCGCGCGATAATGTCACAGATTCTAACTTTGGCACGCTAAAAGAAACAACGGGCCGCGGGAAGAGCCACCCAGGCAGGGAGCGAGTCAGCTCACGCACATTTGCTTATGATAAGGTTCATTCTTAACCTCCCCGCCCGCGGCCGCCGCATGGGATTATGTTGAAGTTTGCGATCAATAAGCGCACGCCGAAAACGCCGAGCCATCACCGAGCCCGACTGTGATGCGCCGACCATGCCCAAACTCCGGAATATTCTGCCCGCCTATTTCTTACTGAGCTCTTACTCATCCTCTAGTAAACTCACTGGAACATTTTGTGTACAGCATAAATACTTGTAATATTGTCGCAGTTGAACACTGAATTTTCCATTCTTTCACCGCCTCATTTTCCTCAGATTACGACCAACATCTCATGGTTATACATAGCAACCGGCCGCCGCCCAGCGTTCGATTTGGTGTGATCCGACTAAGAATTCGAATACCCAGTTTTTCTTTCTGTGTTTGCGAACGACCCAGACAGACTCGCGGGGAGGAGCGCAACGGCTCAGGTTGAACGTAGTTTCTAGACGTGCCTCACTGCCTCGACGTTGCAGTCGAATCCAGTCTCGGGTGTTGGAGCCGCCCAACTTAAGGATAATTACGTTGTGCACCATGAGCCTGCGTAGAGTCAGATCCGAGAACTGCGCCTTTCATATATGGCTGAGTAGGGATGAGGGGTAGAAGGAGTGCCGCTCTACTTAATGCTGAGATTGTGCCCGTCGAGTTGCGGCATTCCGGCAGCCGGTTGAGTTCCAGGTTAATCCGAAAGAATCCCAGGGTTGGTTCCAGGGGCATGATGCGTGTCAACCGATGAGATGGTGGGAAATGAATAGCGGGAGCAGCAAATACACAACTCCGCAGTTTCCTCCCGACGGAGCCCCGCATCGTATGCGGCATGTTGTGGGTTAGGGGTCACCACTGTGCCGTACTTTTCATCCACATCCTCACGTTATGCGTTACAGCGGCATCTGCGCATATTTGACAACCCTGTTTCCTCACCCAGTGAGCTCCGAGTCTCCGACTCCGCCGAGCTTCTCGTCTTTCGCACGCGGAGATTTGCCATACGATGTGG
Organism: Mycena olivaceomarginata; assembly: GCA_029378375.1. NCBI lineage: Eukaryota > Fungi > Basidiomycota > Agaricomycetes > Agaricales > Mycenaceae > Mycena > Mycena olivaceomarginata. The sequence goes on along the minus strand of JARKIC010000177.1, from coordinate 394,099 downwards.
CGGAACTATATATAAGCCTGCCGTAGAGTATAAACCATGTGATTAACAGTGCAGTTTGACGGAAACGATTATGACCACTTGAGGCTACCGGCGTGGCATCATCTGTTTGCCCAGCGGTCGCGTGCCGCCGTGGTTGGTTATCCGCCCTGCATTCGCTCAGCCCGAGGTGAGATATCGACTGATAAGTTTAACAGAATGACAAACTTTGCCTGGCAAGTGGGACACACGTTTAACTGCTTCCCCCCGGGCCCCGAACCTGATGTCAATGTCAAACCTGCGTCGTACAGTTAGAGGTGCCGTACTTGCCGTACCATGACTGCAAACCGCATGCATGAGAAGCTGCTTGGTGTACGACACGAATTACACTCAGTTGCTGACGAGGAGGCTTATAATACGCAAGAAGTCCTTAGTCCCAGGTCACTTCCGCCTACTCTCCTACTGTAATGTTTTTCCAGCTCTCTGTCCTCGTACCCGCCCTATTTGCCGTACGTTGAACGGCTGCTTCAACTCTGTACTAATCTAATCCTCTTGGGCATCAGACCATGGCGGCAGCAGTTGGGTGCCCATCGCGATTCGCTGCAGCCACCTGTAATCATGCCTTTTGACAGCTCAGTGTGCTGCGAGCTCTCTGGGAACAGCGACCGCTTAGGACAAAGACTCAATGACAATGGAGTCAAGTTTGATGACGACCTCGGTGTTGCGACGTTCTGTACTGCATCCAGTGCTCCCTGGTACGCCACGCTATGGATTCGTCGACTCAGGGAAGACTATTCTTACCCTTTGCAGTTCCAACGCGGATGATGTGTTCTGTGCGGGTAGCGTCCCTATTCTGGGCTTCGATGTGGTCGGCTATAACTGCACCTTGAACTGTTGATACTGCAAAGTGCCCTAGGGAGCGGTCGCTTTGCAAAGTTTTTACGAGCAGAAGAATTCGACTGTATCAAGCTATATGTTCACTGGATTTTGACTGGATTGATAGCTATCGTTTTAGCGATGAATCTTTATATATATCCGTTCAACTGTCGACGCAGAATGGAGTCAACCTTGTGCGGAGACGCCATTGAAGCCACAACTACCGAGGTCTGCCGCCGAGGCAAATAATAGTTCCGGTCAAAATAGGTGCAACGGGCCCGTTGCGCGACCCGTTGCGAGATCCGTTGTGACCCGCCGCAACGGCCCCACAACGGGTCTGCATTTTGACCGCACTCGTTGTGGGCTCGTTGTAGCACCCCTTGTACTCGCAGCTTGGCCTTGATGGATTTATATTATTATTATTGTCTGAGTGACAAATTTGCTTTCTCCTCCTCTCACCCGATGGCCCGCCTCCCACGACGCAATGCCCGTGCAAAAAAAGCTTTTCAGCTCACGGGCGCCTATCTCAAGCACAAGGCCCCTTGGAGGCCCGCGGTGTCTCTGCTCGCACTCTGCATAAGCTCACATTGCTCTCGGCGGGTGTCTTACCCCGCCGCAAACCTCCCCTTCCCATGAGTATATACGAGAAGAATGGGAGTGGGACTCGGCCAGTCCCATCATCAGTGCGCGAGTCCCATTCACGGCGTTGCGAAGAATGGGACTCGCTTCAGTTCGTGCGCTCGGCCATCAGGCCATTTAATCGATGTGACTCTCTTGGCAGCGAAACTATATGATGTCTTCTGATATAACTAAGATGTCCCCGACATAACGGCTTTGTCCCAGCCATGGCGCACATGTCCGCCCTTTACAGAGACACCATCTCTTGGCTTGCTGTGCTCGGGGAACCATCCGGCGATGTTACTATGACATCCCCGGTCCTCAAAAAAATATTTCCTTCGCTTTTAGCCACCGCCTTTTTGGGGGTCTTATTGATCTGAGGTTGATCGGAATGATCTCTCACATCAAAGTTGAATACCTTGCTTTAGGGCCTCCTCCCGGCTCGCATGGACCCAAACACGAGCTCGGAAAATATCAGTCCTAACTGCCCACATCTCTCATACCCCTTTTTGTAGTTCCAAAAGCGAATTAAAGGGTGGGTGCTTTGATGTTTTGACCTCACTGCAGTCTCCTTCCCTGCTTCCTGGTCAATGGTAGTCCGGCTGATTTCCTGGCACGCACCAGCCAGCTGGGGTTTCTTCTTTTTGATGAGCCCTAATTTGCTCGACCCACCCTTCACTCACCGCATACAACATTCACTTTCATCGTCCTCTCTTTACCTCGCGTTTGTCCTCCCTCGACTCCCCCGGCCCTATCCTACAGCCCTCCTTTTGTCCTACTCACCTTCAATCATGAAAGCTCAGTGATTACTGTGTACGGCCATGAAGTGGACGATTAGCCTCCGAAAGGGCGGTTGTTATGGGCATTGGTCGGCGACGTGTTTACAGGCTGTCGGGGTAAGTATTTCTTCTCTTCTCCTTTGCAAGTTCGGCCGCACTGCTTCTTGTTTCATCTTTCTTTCTTTCCCCCTTAGACGTGCCGAGGTTCACGAAGCGACCAATCACTGATACAAATTCCCTGAGCCACGGCCGCGTGCGAGCTGGCAAGACTTGGACGACGACACCATGCCCACCGGGTACCTAGCGTGCCGGTGCGTATTCTGTTTTTCTTCCCTCGACCCTTCCTTTAAATCGATTCCACCCCCCCTTCGCCTTTTTCCGTACTCTCTCCCTACCCCTCATTCTCCCCGAACTCATACCCGCCACCCTAATATTTCTTTGGGTGGAATCAGAGCTCAGACTCCCGCATGTGGCTGTGCTCCAGCGTCTTCTGAACCAGTGGCTGTGCTTTGTGCCCTCAAACATCATAACATCATGTCCACCCTCTAGAATCTTTCACCATTTATTGTGGACTTTTTTCATCTCAGAAGGGTTCAAAGTGCAGCCACTGGTTCGGATGACACTAGAGCACAGCCACATCCGGGAGTCTGAGCTCTGATTCCACCCCAAGATATAGGCTCCAACGCTCCTCCCCTTTGCACCAGCTCGTTTGCCGAGCCACCGAACTGGAGTCCATCACTATCTAGTAGGATGGTGAGTGCTGTGACTACAGCTTAGTCTCATGTCACACCTAGCTACTGGCGTCAACGTCGCGACCCCCAATCTCTCTTCCCATCCTTCAGCTTACTCGGTGTGTCTCTCTCTGCATTTGTTTGACTGTCACTGATCCCCGCCCATACTGTACTAATCCGACCAAGTGTTCAGGTGACGCGTGACGCCAGCCTGTGAACTGAACACTTTTGGTGTCGGTGACGGTGACGGGGGGGATTTCTGGCCTAGGCAATAAAATGTCAAAAAATTCCGGTCCGGGTAAGTTTTTCGTGATTGCCAACAAATGAACATTTAGAAAAGTGAACACCTGAGGTGACGGGTGACACCCCATGAACACTTGGTCGGATTACTACAGTAGACATCCTGCTTTCACCATATGCTAGGGCACCCTGTGCTATGCATGGTGTGTGAACCTCTCCTGATTTACTTGTCATTGCTTACACATCCCCTCAGCTCCTAGCAGTGACTCCGATGTGTTGCAGTGGGCCATATCACAGGCTGTATCACTGCAGTGCAAAATTTGGTGTTCCAGCAGCCCGGGATTCCGTCACCGAGTGGAGTATCTGCACGTATGTCTCTGTCAAAGTTTTGCCTTGATTCGCGCTCATGATTATGTACAGCCTCTCAGCACGGCTACATTCGCTCCCTGCCTGTCAACATGTCTGCAGCATGGTGATCCGCTGGTGCTGGTTGGACACAACAAGCCAGAGAACGACAGTAAGTAAGTGCGCATTCCTGTCCTCTTCCTTTGAATATCGGAATCGGCGGAATTGTTGAATGTGAATAGAATTCTACCTACCTATCTACTTATCATGTATTACCTAGTGCCATGGAATAAATTTTGTTTCTTGACTTCTGTTCTTGTGCTCTGAGGTTAAGAAAGCGACGCAAAGTTCAAGGAAACCTGCGTAAAATTTGGCCCAAAAGTTGCCAAATTACTAGAATCCTTGCGGGGAGAACATATTTTGACATAATTGTGCTCATTTGTGAAACTCGAGCTATTTTCGCACATTTGGGCGAAAAATATCACAAAATATGCAAAAATATCAGGGAAGGGTTTCCCTGATGAAACAATCATGCCGGCGGTAAGTTAACGGAATCCGCGTCCCTCCTCTGATTCTCGTCTTTTGTACTCCCTTGGTAGGTAGGTAGGTATATTCCGGCGGTCCCGTCCCTGTGTTGATTACCCTGCATGGATGTCGTACCCGTACATGACCATTGACAGTTAGTATACGGTTTTCGTACGAAGTAATTGGCTCACTACTGGCCTTGGCTGCCCTACCTTACCGTCGGCCCTCTTCAATTTTCTGTGTCGGCATGGCAGGGGCCGTCCCTTATACCGTGTTTACTGTCAAAAAATACGGCCGTACCCTATATGGGCCGTAAGCTAAGTTTGTGTAGTTTTCCTGTCATCAAGGTTGAAAAAAAAGGACCTACCAGTCCAGATACAGAGAACGAGATAAATTACGATACTACGATCGAGGTTGAAGTCAATGAAGTTTTAGAGCATTTATCCAGATGCTGAGAGTCTTCTGGACCTGCATAGAGACACCATTGCCATACCTGAAGCCCCTCGCCCTAGAACGGGCCGAGAAATATAAAGAAGGTTCAAATGAAATTGGTGCGGCGTATCTTATATACAGTTGTCCGTGTACTGGGTTTTTTCATTCAAATCGACAGGGGGTGTGACGCGTGACACGATTTACCTATTCGACACTTGGGGGGAGGCGATGCTTCGCACGGCATAACTCGTACTTTTTTTTTCTTTACCACACTCTTGTTTTCGGTGGTTGGTTAGCATAATTACAAATGCAAAAGCCTTAAACAAATAATTATGGTGTTATCGAGTGCCGTCTGTTCGTAGTTATCCAGCGCAGAAAACCATATATCCATGGAAGTGATCGGGATCAGTTCATCACCGGTGATTTCCGATACAACCGAATTGGGCGGTCAAAGCGCATTATACGAGAAGTGGTAGCAGACTACACCACTGAGACTTTAACCTGTCGACTCCGGGTTAAGGTAAGCTCTTGATTGGGCTTTAGAACTAAATCAAGCTCACCAGAATTTTCGACATCACCTCCAGACTGCCATAACCCGCAAACCAGGTGCGTTTTCCTTCCAAAACTCCGCCTATTTAATAGCACTGGACATCTGTCGGATCCAGTTTCGCTCTTGGCTTCGACCATCATCCTCCCGATGCCCACTGCCCGCCGCCCACCCTGCAGCTACAGTTACGCAGAACTAGTGGCTCTTCCATTCAGTCCGTACAAATTCGAAGGACCGGGTTTCCTGTACTTCCCTCTTCGCGGCACCGCAACTCCCGACATCGACGCGTTCCTCGACGGCACCCCGCTCACTCAAGCGCAATTCGACGCGCTGGAGATCAAAGCCGGGCATTACCGCGAAATTCGAAAGGCGTTTCGGCGAGTACCGCGCATGCAGCTGCAATGGACCGCACGACCACACCGTCGTCTTCTGGGCGCGCTGTTACGCCCCCGAGAGACAGCGCACCGGTACGAAACTTTTATTCATGGACGGGCCCCTAACAGGTTTACCTGCCAGAGCGATTGATCCACCTCAAGTTGAAGGCGAAACGTGCTTCGCTCGCTCCTGTACCATGTACCGGATGCAAGAAGAGCCACCGAGAGTTTATTCTCTCGCCGACGCGGGGGATTTGACGGGTTTTAAAAACTTGTGGCGGAGGTGTTCCTAGATCTGGGCGTTCCGTTCGGGTGGTGGTAAGTGTATTTTCTCGAGAGTCCCCTTTATATTGCTGACGATTTCCAGGGAACTGCTGGAGGACCGTATCCCATAATAACTACTCGTGTTCATGTAAAATTTCGCGGAAACTCGGACCCAATGGTCAATCCACAATCGCGGACCATTGTTGGTTCCTCCAACGTGAGCTGGCTGTGCAATTGAACGCCTGCCGACACTTACGCCTTTTGTGCAGCGACAGGCGTCACTGAACGCAAGGCCACTGCGTTCACTGTATCTGGTGTGGGAACATCTCAAGCGTTAGGCAGCCATACACGTGTGTAACGCTAACTTTCAGACGGAAGCTATCTACTAATATGGTTGTGGGTTACTGCGATCATCCGCGCCCGATACAGCGATGGGGATTTATTGGATTTACAGCACTTCGCCTTGACAAGTAGCACCTTCATGAACACCACAAACAAATACGACATCTATCTTAAAACTCGGAATGTCTCGGGCGGCAACTCGCCCATCTGACAGTCTCTAGATCCATGAACGAACGCAAGCGCATCCATATCTTGAAGGTAAAACATCGTACTCCGTACAAATAGGAGGGGAACAGGGAATGCATAACGAATTTTACGCTGTATCGCTTTGCGGGGCCTTACCACGATTATCAAGTACATTTGTTAGACATTTTGAGCCGTTGCGTTGTATTGTACCTGTATATATCGCGTTGTATACCGTGGGGCCACTTATGATGTATTTTCGACACAAAACCGGTCATTGTTCACTACAAAATAAATCGAAGGTTCCCTCTACAACGGCTTTCTCCCTAGTCTCGAGACTCTCCTAAAACAATTTTTAAATCACCGTTTCATTTGTGAGCACACTACCGTTCAGCGAACAATATGTATTTGGGTTTCAAATGAGGATTCATAGACTCTTCGCTGACATGCTGTGATCCCCTATTCATCTGTCGCCTTCATGGCCGGTTACATGTACCAAATTTTTGGCAATACAGACACATACTCCAGGCGGTCAATCAATCCCAACATAACCGCAGTTTCATCTGGGGTCATTTCGATCGGGATACCTATGAAATCTTCCGGCCGGTACAGCACCAAGCGGCTTAAGTCGGGTCGCCGTTTAGCCAAATTATGTAGCATCCTCAAACCAGGTTTCGTGGTGGACCAGAGCGCGTAGTCCAGGCAGCACATCTTGGTCGTGCAACCCGTGCAGAAAGTGGAGCGACGCGAACACAATATCGAGCGTGCTCACCGCAGGTGTCATGGCGTACAACGCCCTGACATCGGCTTTCGTCGCGTCGGCGCAAGTAACGCGCAGGTCGATGGCGGTGTTGAATAAACTGGCACATCGAAGAGCGATCTGCATGTCCCCCTTTCCCAAGGAGAGGTGCAGCTCGAGCATACCGGGCGCACATATGTTAGCCATTAAGAGGCCGAGTGTGGCGCACCCCCCAGGTCCGTAGTGGATAAACTTCAAGGAGTTCATAATTAATTTGGATTTTGGCATGTACGACCCTGGTCGAACGTAAATTTCTGCCACTTTATAAACGATTCACATACCGGTCACATGCACCCCGTGAATGGACATGCGTTCTAGGGCAGTAGCATGTGCGAACAAAGAGTGTAGCTCGTGCGCGAGCGGAGCGGCTTCCGAGCCCAGAAAATGCAGGCTTAGAGTAGATATGTTCCTATAATGAATTCTCGTGGCGTCCGCCCAAGAAAGTCCAACTCCTTTCAGTCGCAGCATGTACGGATTGCACCGCGGACCTGGTATCCCTCCTAAAGTCGGTTGGTTGTCCATTGCCTCGACTCGAAGCGCGGTCCGCCTCTTGTCGCGCATGTCACATATGACCAAGGCGAGGCGGCTAATGGCCGGAAAGGCGACTTCTCTAATCCCTTCGACAAGCGTTGCGAGAACAGGCGTGTCTGGTGCCGCAATAAAGAGCGTCGTACAGCTAGCTGCTTGCCCGCATAGCAGAGAGATTACGTCCTGCACCGACACATAATCTTCGGGCCCCGAAGCGGTCCCACGAGCGGTGCGCGCACGAAAGAAAGGCAGCGCAATCACCATATGCGAAGGCACAGCTGTCATTCGGCGGGTCCATTTCTGGAACTCAGTCCTCGATTTGCAAGGCCCTATCGTGTAACTGGACCAGAAAAGCACCGCAGTACGTTATCATGCCGTTCCATTCGTGGCAGACTAGTTGCAAGCTGAGCCTAGTGTCCAAGAAAGCACCTTTTGCCTCGGTGGCCAGGTTCGGCATGTTGCGATGATCCAGCACCAAATCCTCGCCGTCCCATTCGAAGTAAGAGCCGCAGGTCCACAACAGGATTGTGGTCATTACTGGACTGGGCGTACGTTCGATCCAGCTTGAAACAGACGCATTCATACTCAGTTCGAAATGAGATAGCGCAGAAACGTACTTTGGCATGGGAATCAGAGGCAGTATCACCGTTGTCGAAGGGGAACGCCAGGGGTCGCAGTTTAACTGCATGCTCCGCAAAGTCAGGGGCAACCCCTCTCACACCGCCTTGACGCTCCGTCATATTAATCGGGATACGTCCACATTTGTCTCCTTTGTGATAAGTTCAGCTCGACTACGAACGGTACGGACAATGTGGGTTACGACAAAAATCCCCAGACTTGTACGTGATGTCGCTTTTTCTCATCGCGATCAAATTTGCATCTTCCTCCCACTCGAAATTACTGACTCCGCCCCACACCCAATGGCCGATACCCGCTATATTGGTAGAGATGCGAGTTCTTCCGGGACAGGCAAGCCCACACGGTCTTCCCAGAGTTTCCGTGCTGTCCAGCAATTCGATCGCATCAGGGAACGGAGACGTCCGTTCTATGAACGACACGTCTAAAGGACGGGTGAAAGCAGGCGTGTATCCAGACACCCCTTGGCAGTTAGAAGTCAATTCCACGTAGGTAGAAATGAGTTCCTGTGCCGAAATTGCGTTCGCCATCAACGTACTCCTTGCGCGGAGGAACTAGTTCGAATATGTCCGAGCTTCGGGAGACTGTGACGGTAATTCTCTTGTGCTACAATATCAGATCGTTTCAGTAGTGCGATGGAAGATAATGGCGAACCACCCACTTGAACATCTTTGTGCGTGAAGATAAGTCGCGACTGAGCGAGTTTCGCATAAAACCCTCCACATGGGACAGAGCGAAGTGTGTACCCCATATAATCGCACATGGCTTGTGATCCAAGCGTCCCTCCATCGAGGCAGAGGTGATCACGTTGAGGTTGTTGGGAACCGGCAGGTCGCAACTGAACGAGAGCGCCGCGAGCGCAATCGAACCAACGATCCATGCCCTGTGATCCTCCAGCTGGTAAAAGAAGAGGGTGGCAAGCACGTCTGAAGGGAAGAATGGCGAAGTATAATGTTCGACACGCTCGCGCGCCAAACTCATAACATCACCCCGTGTGAATCGGGACGCTCGGCCGTATTTGAAAAGTGGGATAAGCGGGAGATACAGCAGCATGCCGCGTCGGAGCTCGGCGGTGGCGAAAAACCGGTCACGTACCACCGTTGGCGTAAAGTTTGCTGGAAGTTCTTGTTTGCATCACAGAGGGCAATGGACAAAAGTATTTACGCAACGACCAGAATAAAAGGGAACATTCTATATGATATAACCCCTGTCGTCGTTGATGTGCGCTTTCCTCGCGGTTTCACCGATTAGACCATCCCGCAGCACACTTGGAAACTGTCAGTTTCAGGTCAACACGGTTGCCATTCCGCGTACCGTTTCAAAATAGCCTCCACGATTGTAACATCGCTGTCTGTGATGTTTACGATCGCTTTCGACGGTTTAGGTACCGTGCTTGAACACGAGAACGTTTCCTCTCCACGCCTGCTTCAAGTCTGGCTCGAGCTCGTTGACCAGGGCGTTCTCGGGGTACAAAAACAGCCCATGTTGGTCCTGGTTCGCGACAACGATGCTATAAGAGTGTTTGAGGTCGCGAGGCTCATCGAATGGAAACCGATCAATGCGAACGCTATTCAAGGCCGCATTGTTGGTTCCCTCGAAACCCCCCCTGCCTGCGTCGATCCACAAGTCCACCTCTAGTTCCGATACCTTCGTTGCACGTTCCAAGCCTTGGCTGACAGGTGCCTTCACCCACATTCGTTTGTGCAGAGTGTTCCCGTCCGGATACAGCAAACAGGTTTGTAGGCGTGGCCATCTCTGAGCCTTATAATCAGTCCAATTCCGCACGTCGTCAGAATGCTCACCGGGGTATGCTTTGCAATACCATCACGCACTGCGTTGATGCAATCGTAATCCGTGTCTTGGAGCAGGATGTGGGTCATTGATAGTTGAGACAGATTAATCAAGCGGTATATCAATGTGGATTCAGCGACTGCATTTGACCTTATTTAACCAGAATACATACAGCTACGATCAAAGGCGAAACAATTTGCTCACCGGACATCATCATATGCCCAGACATCAGCAACGCGCCTCCAAAGACAATTTCCAGGTTATAATCGAGATTACCGCAACGACAAATATTCTGATGCCCGCTGCAGATTTGAATTGTGATTTGCGTTCGGGTCGTAAATTTCAGCAGAATTAGAACATACTATTGATCACATTGCTTCGCGTGACAAATATGAAAGCAGCAGACAACGGACTGCTGGACTTGATAGCGGTGGCCAATATCCGGGCTGCAACGGCGGTAGCTGTTTGTTATGTTCGCTGTGTACACCACGTAATTAGGACTACGAATATACGACTTGAATCGATAACCAATTCACGAGGAGGGGCAAGCAACACCACGTTCGCAAGTTTGAAATGCGAACGTCGCATATGTGGCTGTGCATGTCATACGTGCACTAGACATCGGAAGTTACCGATACAATTGATCGCCGATCACAATGCCGAAGGCAACGCTGTCGTATTTCGGTCGCGTCCTCCTTGTATCTTGGTTGATTACTCAAGGTCGTCTGACATTTATGGAGCTAGGTATGGGTAGTCTATCCCAAGTTCACTCATCGGGTTCGAACATAATCCCCGACCACGTGTAAGGTTCCACCCCTTCAATGTCGGCCGACGGACCTGAAACTTCGCCATCCGCTATCGCATCGTACAATTCCAACTCGAACGCGTTGTCCCTTATTGGTGCTTCACTGATTTTCGCTCTACAAAGTGGGCAAGAGTGGTCGCCTTTCATGAGCCACTTTAGCAAGCACAAGTGGCAGAAAACATGCATGCACAACGGCCTGGTGATCGTCAACGCAGTTCAGCCATATGTAACAGTACTCACATTACAGGTTTATGCAAAGTGTCCCAACAAATACCGCACTCGAAAAGCTTTCCATCACCTACAAGTCATGCATCAGATTATTGTCCGTACGGGGTGCTTCCGCTCACCTCCCAGGCGTCCGGACGCTGTTCTCGCCGGACTCGCGGGTGGCTGGTTGAAAAAGTCCCAGAAATCAACGCCCTCAGCAGAGTCCGAGTCGTCTGCGTCTGCCCGGTCGACGTCGAGTGGACACCATATCCTATCTCCTTCCTCGACATTCGTATCCAGTGCAAGTCGTAGCTTTCTGCTGCATCAGGTAGAGGGGCCGTTCGTATCCCCACCATCGACCTCCCTGAACACGCTCGTCGATCTCTTCGCTTGCTCGAGGACACGATGTCACGTTTATAGTCTGTGTTGGACGGCCACAGCATTTTATACCATGAACTGGACCCGGAAGAACCCCTAGATCCGGCGCTCTGATAACGAACCGTTGGGTATTGACAACTGCGATCGACTTATTCAGCGCGCTCGGATGCAGTGTATATGTTGTGTGCGATCGCATCGAAATGAAATTAGCTATTTGCGGTTGGCACGCTTCTGATTAGGGTGGCCCTTCATTATACTGTTTCGAAACATTGTGTACCGAGGGTGCTGCTACGGACCAGTTGCTGTTCGCACTGGCCCAGTATTTCAACCGCAATCTGCCACAGCCCCTATGTCGACAATATCTTGCTCCTTATTACGTATCAAACAGCTATATGCCGAATACTAATCTGTCAACGCGTAAATCGCACCACAAGCTTGCCGAACCTCATCATTTCGCACGCATGTATTCAAAAATAAAGACTCTTTGGAGTGCAGATTACCCTCTGCAACGGACGTAACACCAGTTTCGATACCATCGTGATACCATATGTCCCCGTTTTCCTTGATCATCCGCGTCGTGAAATGATTACCTCCCACGTAGAGCACGGATCTGAGAGCGTATCTCACAGCGATTTGGTTAACCGTTATATTCAAAGCGGGATCCAATACGATGAGCGGATCGGACAAAGCGAAATGCATAATAGGGGGCGCGACGTCTGGTACTTCAAGTCTTGCCAATCCATTTTTACACGAAGGAGCATCGGCCGAATGCAGCGCGATACTTTTAGTGCACTCAACCAGTGCGATAAAGCATAGTCCTCCTTATATCTGCTGCGCAAGGCGTCATCGTTGAATACTGTTCGGGTACATGGGTAGCCTCGCAGCTCGGATACCACCAGTTCACAAGGTAGACATTTGATAGTGTCCCTCCCCCAAAAACTATTTCCGAACATTGTGTCAGTGAGCATGTAAAGGTAAGTGAATACAGGACCGTTGGGGAACTTCAATGGCTCGGCAGCTGTTAGGTTGGATCGTATCTGGTTTCTGACAGTCTCTAACGTTCTGGTCTTAAGAGCGTAAGACTCGAAACCCTGGCCCAATTGATCAGTGTAGGGGGTGATAGATGCGAACCGAGTCGTCCACAACGGGCCGTGGCCCTGCCATATATGATACAGTCCCGTAAATAAAGCGTCATATGCGCAGCTGTAGTTCATACTATCCCATTTTATTCCCACCAGCGCCGGGACAACCGTCTTACGTTTTTTCCTGGGTCTTGCAATCTCCTTGTTCGTAAGTTTTCTTTTAACTACGTCTTGAACGCCGACCGGCTTGCCTTGTTGCTCTTTAGGTTCGTGGACTTTAGGATAGACGCTGTTTCGGTTCTATAAGCTGCCATTTCCCCATAGGCGCAGGTAACGTCCCAACGATATCGTCGCACGCGGTTGAAGCTAGGACAGGATGTAAGCCTTTTATGTCGAACCCGACACCTTTCCAGTTACGATAGGCATGCATTATTTCTCGTCGGTTGATGCCCTTGACATGGTTGGGGAGCTCACCTTCGTAGCGCAAGCGCGTGATTTCATTCAGTAACTCCAACTCTCGGAATTCCTGCCGCAACGAACCATGAATACCTTTGGTGATTTTGTAAGGATCCATGCCCTGCAGTATCACGGTTCCTTCCGAAGTCGAACTTCGAGACAAAGCAGTATAATAAGAGAAGTGATCCTTGCAGTTATTAAGATCGACAATGTTGATGGGCCTAGTCTTTCCCTTGGGAGGCATAATCCGTCATCGCAAAATTAGGAAGGACCAAAACTTGTTCCCGGTTGATTTGTACAGTCTTGTCGTCTGGTAAAGTGCACCAAATTTTCTTGGTCGTTCTCGGCAAGGCTACAATGTTAGGGGGAAGTCCATCAATATGTATCGTCTTGGTAGGACAAACTAATTCGACAAATAACGTGTCTAATATTTGTTGATTTTGATTCCCAACAGCCTCTTGCCATCCGACAACCCTCCCTTCCTGACCCTTAGTAATGCAGAGCTCTGTCGCGTCGTTGTTTCTAATCATAATAGGTAATCCCAAACACACATCTAGTCTACCTGGTATATGTTCGCCCGCAAAACAGGGATGTGCGTCCCACAACTGTTGTTGCCGATGGGGCGGTATGCTCGTTTTCGATTTCACTGTCTGTTTTTTACGCACCTTCCTTCGGCTTGCGCTCGGTATCGCCTGCATTCGATGCGATTGAATCGTTCGAATAGAAAGTGGTCAGGTCTTGGCCGTGTTCCTTCGCAAACTTGGCGGACCCCAATTCGTTGATCTTGTCCTTTTGAGCATTGAACGCAGTTATGATAGATATATTTCGGAATTCTTTTCGTTTCAAAGGTTGGCCTCCCTGGGCGAGTGCCTATAGTCCTACTCTGCAAATATTCCAAGTCTGCTTTTGAACAAGCGGCGAAGCGCATATTGGCCAGGGCAGTCCGAAATTTTTCATCGTCAGGAGTGTTAGCGGTTTGTCGCATATTTTGTTTCAATACCACAACCGTCGTGATTTGCTGCCAAATTATTTTACCTATGGTATTTTTTTGATCCAATATGGACATTTTCCCTGGACGACAGGCGACACCGTAGAGTCTGGACTGTATAAAGCCTTCGCACTCACTGGCGGCAATTGAGCAAAGTCGCCCGCAAATATGACATTCATCCCTCCGAACGGTTCGTTTGGTTCCCCTAAGGAATGGGCCAAACGCGCACTTATGCCGTACAGTGCGTTGCATGACACCATAGACACCTCGTCCAAGAAGATATATTCGACTCCCCTCAATCGTTCCTGTACCTTTTTTATTTGTACCCCGCTGATTCGCTCGGAGTCTCTGTCATTAGAATCTCTCAGTCCCAGCACGGAATGATAGGTGCTTCCATTCAGTAGTGCGGCGGCAGTCCCCGTCGGCCCGAGAACAATGAATCGGTGTGACTCCGATCGGTCCTCAAAAAATTTCACCAAAGCCTTAATAACTTGGCTTTTACCCGTACCGCCTACTCCCCCCAAATACATACGCAATGGTGCCGCCTGACAAGTCCGTGGCGTGATTAGCAACCAGTCGAAACGCTCGTTCTTGTTCTGTATTCAGTTTGAATTCAGTCGCAATGCTGTCGATCACCAGTTGAGCCTTCTTGTTCTTCGCTTTATAATATTTCAGTGAAATAAAAGGCGTCTAACAATTTAACATCGCAACCGACATCAGGCTCTTCCGACGGTCTAGTTGGGCGCCCTTTATCGGGTGCGTTTTTGAATTTTTCCGCAAACAAACCTTCCCTCATGGACGATATCCTGGCTCGCCATTGGTTTCCGGACAAACGTTGCTCTGGCATTATTCTAGCGTAAGCAGGTAGCAGCTCCCTCGATGTGGGCGGTCCAGCCCGAGGTATGGAGCACACGTTCCGCCTGCATCATCAATCTCTCTTTGGCGAGTTGATTGGGCCCTTTAACGAGTGTATTTGACATGTCCTCGTCGATGAACTCACCCCATTCGCCGGTTTCGCCTTCGTATTGCACACCCTCTTCATCATTCGCACCCCGACCGCCGAACAAAGGCATCGCTCGCCTTTTTTCTTTGTCCAATGCGCTGTAATCGTCTCGAGCATCGTTACATTCATATCGAATATTGAAATGCCGCATCATTTGGGTCGCCTTGTTTGAGAAATCGAATTCGCAGAAAGTTTCGTGCCAAGAGTCAGAAGCGATTTTTAGCTCCAAAGGATCCCGCCAGGGCTTGAACAGAGTTAGCATGGTGCAACAATAATATTCTCTATCACCCTGGTCCATTCGGGGGAGAGCGCCTCCTGTGAAGTTCGGCACCATGGTTTCCAAGTGGCGGCGGTCACACCGAACGTAATGCGATTCCCATAAGGGGTGGTTTTTGTGGAACGGATGTGTCGAGATATCCTTGGCCTTCACATCCAACAAATCCTCTCGAGGAGCTGAATCAAGGTCGTGTTCCAACCAGTCCTCTATATCTTCATGGTCAACGTCCATTGGGGTCGATTCGTCGTGTTCTTCGACACTAGCGACAAATTCTGCTAGTTGCTTGGGTGTTCGTTTTGCGCGCTTTGTCATCTGAATATAATCATAAAGGCAAATTTGTTCAAACTCAGTGGGCCTCCAGATATAATCGTCGACATTGGTAGCACCTACTACTTTATTCTTTGAATTCATTAAAACCATCTGATCAGATTCCGTTTCCGCATCTAGATCACAATTGTCGGTTCCGGCTTGGTTAGGATAAGCTGGGCGCTCCTCAGCATCCCAGGCAGATCTGACCGTCCCGACGTAGCTTTTCCACCAAAACGGCTTGAATGTATAGTTGGTGTAGTGATCAGGATTTTTGAGCAAGTACAACGATGCCATGGGACTTCCAATTTGCAACTTGGAGGTTAGGGAGTTTACCATCTGCATCAATAATTTTCGGCAATTGTTTTTTTGATCAGGACTACCGCCAAGTTCAACGGTCTGGCGTTTCAGGACGGCATTCACCGAGTCGAACATGTGGTAGATTTTCAAACTGGACTTAGTGATATAATCCGAGACGTATGCGACAACGGCTTTTATAGACGTTCCAGATAACAGACTAGTGACATCAGTGTTACAGCGTAACAGGTACGTCAAATCAGGGGTTACAGTATTCAACATGGGTTCTAGTTTCTTCATATTTATATAGCCGTCTTTAGGATCAACCTCCGTCTTGACGAAGACATCTCTCGGAAATCTGGCAGAACATGTACCGTCCTTACGCAGACAACCTCTCACTTCACGCTTGACTTTAACCCCCGGTTTTAGCGATTTAGCAAAGTCGGTTCCAACCTCAGGCCGTCTGCAAGGTGTGGACGTTCGACCGTAGAATGAGGTCATCCGTCACTTCGGCCAAGTTACGCCACCAAGCATCAGATTCAAGCGCACGTAACACACAGATCCTCGTCACATCCACATAACGGAGGCGGAGCCTCCGGAAAGGTCTGGGTGGGATCGTTATATCTGACGGGGTCGGGTTTGTATTCTTCGCAATCTATAACCTCATGCAGCCCTTTACGCACAGTTGGCCGGTAAGGAACTTTGGCCTTTACTTCTGCCATCGTACCCGTCAAAAATTCGCCGACATGACAAGACTCAAGGTAACCAACAAGGTCTTTCTGAAATGCTCCGTCCGGGTTCAACAATCGATCACGAATTTCAAGGGGAGACAATGCGCTTTTGACCCATATTAACATATGCATGTGCAATGTCAACCGACCCTGTTGCTCTACCGTCCCGTAATACGCGTCTGTTTCTCCATACATGCCCGGCCTACTTGCACCTACACCTAGTACGTTTTTAATAAAAGATTCAGTCATGTAATGGAAAAAGCGAGCCGCCGCAACAGGATTTTGAGAAATCAGTTTCAGTCGCTCGTCCGACGATCTGAGCGTTGGGGAAAAACGTATCTGCTTATCCGCGAAATATAAACACAAGGGATGATTTATGTCCACCGGTGAAAAAGTTATAAACCACGAAGGAGCTCCCTTGAATGATATCAAGGACCATACCTCGTTCCGCATGTATTTTTTTGTGGCCAAAGAGCCCTGTACATGGGCCCCCGCGTGATCTAGATCCTCCAGTAGGTCGAAACAAGCTTTCTGCGCTTCCGTTTTAGTCTTGATATGTTCACCTTGCTCTAACCTCTGGGCCAAATCAGCCAACACTTCTGGTTCGATTTGTGAGAGCCGGGCCGCTATGTGCTGGAATTTTTTACGGTCCACTAATAAATGACTGCCTGTTTTCGCCTGTTTAATTTGTGCATCGTTGAACGCTACCATGGGAAAATACATATCCATTTGAAATCTTTTATCGTGGTACATTAGAAGATGCCGTTTATGTTCATCCTCAGATATGATGCGCTTATGCGCCGGATGGCCAATTCCGCCGTGACCATACGGAAACAGCCAAGGGAAGGTCTGGGGGTATAACTGAAGGTTATGAAATGTTGACTCAGGGGTATCCGCCTGTCCAATTCCAAGTGTTTTCCCCCCACTCTTCAAGTGATCCAAAGCTTTCATTTTTAACGTTCGAATGTCGTCTAACGCATATTGCTCCCCAGTCAGCCCCGCGACCGCAAAAGAACATGGCCCAGTCGACGTGCCCTCATCAACGCCCCCAGGATTGTCAACACTCATTGCCTCGGGCACAAGGTTAGATTCACCTTCCTCTGTTTGCTTCCATTCCACTGTGCAAGGAATACCGGCTTCAGGGAGGTCGTTTAGATTAGCGTCTGATATTTCAAGCGAATGGTAATCCTGGTGGTTCAACTTCAACCAATCCAGCGCGTCTTTCACTCTCTGTCTTCGCACGAACATCGGTGTGCGAATAAAATCTTCATCTGTAGGTTTAGCGGATCCCAGAAACACAAACGCTAACACCTCACTCAGTTCGTCTCTTGCAAGCGGTAACGTCTGGTAAACTTTTTTGACCGGAGTTGCAAACATTATCGCGTTGGCGACTAATTTTCCTCGTCCAGACGCGACTCTAATGACGCACCTGTTATGCCGAACTTTCGCGATCATCATCTTTTCTGCCCATGATAGATCTTTCAATTGCCAAGGCACCTCACCGATCCACAAATGGTTCGCTAAACTGTGGGTTGGAGTCACACCCGATATAAGTTTAGCCTCGCAATCTATGCAAGCATGAGTGCATCCTTTAGCCAGAATAGGCCCCTCGACGTCTAACACAGCGTCCGCCGTCGATGAGCGCTCTTTGCGGGTTACCCCCTCCCTTGTAAGAAGCTTCGTGTCGAATTCTAAGTCATCGAACGGAGTCAGTTCAGTCAGTTTGCACAAACGCCCGCACACGGCACATCCCATCTCCTCGAATGCGATTGGATCAAAATCTGCACACATGTCGCTGATAATGGAATGTCTCAAGTTTATATCCGCGGGAGCAGGCGGGAATTCAACAACCTTAGCTGCGGCCGCAACATAACCGTCGTTATCCTGACGCTTTTGGGCTGCCAGACGATTCAATTTCCGCTTCGCTCGCAACGCTTCGCTTGTTTTAAACTTTGGCTTATCCTTCGCATTGGCTTTATATACGGCGTTCCTGGCTCTATGTGCTGCGGCCTGTTTTTCGACCTGGTCGTTCAATACTCTAAACACAAATCCAGTTGGCTCACACTGACAGTCGTGATTCAACACAGCTGCTGCCAAGTCTTTGATTGCACCCCGACTTGGTACAAATATTTTATGAACCATTGCAATCTCCTTGAGCTGCACCTTTGTAAAATCGCCGATCAAACTTCTTACAGGTATGTCTACTCGAACTGTGTTAGACACGCTGTCCAGCGTCTGCTTTATATTTTTTACGAACCCGTGCGAATGATAAACCAATCTGTCGCCAGATGGAAGTGCAGCATATTCTTCGGACAGGAACAGATTAATTTGAGCAGGCGAGTATTTTTTTTCAGAGCCTCCACCCCGATGAAGGACCGGCATGAAGTTCACCACAGGGTATGCCGGCCCGCTTAGCAATTGGCGAATGACGGCGTCATACACAAGGACACCACGTATTATAACGCGTATGTCAATAACAGCGGCAACCAGACAGGCTGTCTTTTTGTGTCTGACTCTATTCTCGAAAGATTTTGGCGGATAGAAGAACACCCGCCAATCGTGACGGCGCATCAGGTTTCCTGTTTAATAGCCTGGAAAGACGCCTGCACGTATTGACGGATTCGTTGCGGACGCCGTCGCAGAACACCAGAGTCAAAAAATGCTGAACATTCAAAGCAGCACCGTACAGACCGCGAGACTCGCGGCTCGTTTTGATAAGGACAATGCTTTCACCGTGTTCGGGGTAGCTGTCGTACAATTTCCAATTGGCACTAAGGCATTCACAGGACATCGTCCCGGTGGGGAGCACCCCATAGATGGCGAGACCTCGAACACAATGTGGTCGAGCTCGTGCACCATCAGTATCGCAAAGGACAGCACGCAGAGTACGAAGGAGAATTTCATGGGGAGAGTAAGGGCTCGGGATTCCGATCGGACGCGCCATTTAAATATGGCGTCGCACCGACAACAATCAAAGTACCTGATCGATCGATATTTAGCCGAATAGTGGACAGGATCCGAACCTCATTCGCAAACCCTCCGCCGCACTCATTAGTTACATGCTTCCTGCCATTATCTACAACTGGCCAAGGCAATTACGACCAAGGTTGAAATACCTGCAGGGTCCGCTGTATGCTTATTACTAATAGTTTCCCATTTACAAGCTCCCCGATTTCCAACGAAAAAGCACCCCATATCAATATGGCGCAGGAACTTGTGATCCGTTCCGACTTCGGCTAATCCTGCAACCCACCACAATAACGATTCGTCTCGCGGTATAACTGGGTCTTCATTAGAGGTCTGTCCGCAACCAGGCAATCGCCAGGCGAGAACAGTTAGTAGTCTGGACTTCCCTCAGCTTCTTCTGGTGCTGCACATATCGTCAAGCTATGTAGCACGATCACTTTCACCGTGATCAGCGCAAACATATGGATGTGAAACTATATATCAGCACAGCTTTGCCGTGGCTAAATAAATACTAACTGCGAGAAACACGTACATGAACGTCGTAGAAGCAATGAAATGTTGTATAACATGAAGAACAGCTGGCACACGGTATTACATTGGATACAATGCCAAAATTTGTTTCTATAGACAATCGAGATAACAATAGTCGTATTGCCGTTTTGGGTGGTCAGAACAACGGAGTCATTGTGAATTCGTCTCCAGCGAAGAGCCAGAAGCGAGAGTGCGGGGGCTCGTATGTATTGAGCTGCTCCCCCAAGCCCGGCGAATAAGACTCAAGAGTGCCCACAATTTCTGCTTCTACAACTGCGAAATCGACGGATAGTAGGGCGACCGACTCGTCATTGGAAGAGTCTTCGGCCGCCGTGTAATGATACTGCAAGAGGATCTGCGCAAGATGCAATAACATAGGCTGTGTTTGAAGTCAGATGCATGTACGCGAAAATGGGTGCCACTTGCCGAAAATACATCCGTTTCCCAGTCGATCAGCGTGCCTCCAATTCTGCCCACGTACTTAACCGTAAACCACCGCCGCCATCGTCGATACATGGCATGAACGTGTGCTCTCTGTGACATTTCCACCTCCGGAATGACGCGCCAGTACCCCCTGCGGTCCAAGGCGTTCGCCAAAACGATCAAACAAGCGATACAGACAATATCCATCCAGCCTGACGAGGAATTTTCGCTGAGCGAGGGTAGGTAAGCTGCAAATATGCGGCTATCTTCGGTAGGACGAACTGCGAACGGTATAAGAGGGTATCTCGCCGAATTGTTATAACGACTCACCACTAGTCACATCCAGCCAAAAAGCGCATATTCGTACCAGAATGTCCCATTGCGCGTCGTTATTGATGTTCGTCAGCACATGGCCAAGCATCAACAGATGCAGGTGGACAGACAGAGCAGGCCTGATTCGCGTCGCCACAAAGTAGTGACCGCCTGTCACCCATGTTCCAGTCAACGACCCAGAATCGGCTGAGGTTGCGGCAGGCGGCAATCCGAGGACTATGTGTTCGACGTTTTGCATAAGCCTGACTTTATCAGTCTACGCCGACTTGTTCCCAGTTAAAACTCACATAACTCCGCCTCTAGCGGGCAACACCAACCCTTCGTAACGCCTGGTTTCGAAGTCGAGGAGATCCGGATCCCAGCCATGGTATTTCTCGGAATCGTTAACCGAGTCTTCGTCGTCACGTTCAACAATCCAATACTTTTCGCCAGGCCCGTTTGACCCCACTACAGTGCCTCCGGCCGCATCCAGGTGGTCCAGTGTTAACGTCCACTTTGTTCCCATATGTCGAAATATTTCTTCTCGTCCGGTGGCATTTTCGCGTCGAACGATTCGAGTCCGGCCGTCTGTCTATAAGCGACGTCTTCCAGATCCAGCCCGCTGTAACATAAGTCAGAACAATACAATATTCAGCGAAGCGCGTGAAAGAACTGACGAGCCGGATAACGGATTAGGATGAGGTGAATGGGAGGACGGAAGCTTGAGAGCGTTGAGGACTAAGCCGTCTTCTGATTTTAGCATGTACAAGAAAATTTCTTAACGTGGTGAGACGGTTCATTTTCGAGTAATCAGTGGTCGTTTCTTCTTCGGTCGAAACAGGCGGTTCGCGCAAACCGTTGACTGTAATAATTGTCGGTTAACCCACCTTGAATCAAAACTGGCGCTTTACCTTGGACCTCTATTTCTTCATCAAGCCTGTGTAATATGGAGATACTTTCCTCCACCCCGTCGTTGAGGTCGCCGATGGTCATCCCAGATATGAACAAGTTACGGCCAGTCTGATAAAGGGTTACCCGTTCGTGGCGAGACATCGCGGTCCACTCGGCTTTGGACAAAACATAGAAATTGGGCTCGTCCGCGCGAGCCCGCTCTGTTGGGAGGTGTCCTGGAGTGTGCCGTACGAATGCTGCATCACCGAACGAACGCTGCTGCCGCTCGATCGCTTGTTGTAGCTGTTCGAGCATCGGCTTCTCCATATGTTCCTATGATCTCCGTCGGAAAAAAAAATTCAGCGCTCATATTGAGGTCGACTTACCGAATTTTCATGCAGCGGAAAAGAAAATGATCGCTTCGATCCATCGGGTCTATATCCCCACATCGCCACAGTTTCAGTTGATATCTGGCAAGAAATTAAGATTGAACATATCGTAAAAGATACACAGTTTACCTTCGGTGGAGCGGCTTCAACGTCCTTTAACGAGACACTGTTATCGGTGCGGGTAGATGTCGTCTTGCGCTTTTTCGACTTCGGCGTCTTGTGGTCAGATCGATTCTTCCTCTTGTTTGACGAACCCTCTGCCTCTGTTTGTTCCGCGTCCTCCACCGCGTCCGGACCCCTTTCGCCAGCTCCCTTCGTCAATAACCTAGCTTTGAGTTTCGCACTCGAGTTGTCGGACCGGCCGGGACGAGCTGAGCTTCGCTTCTTCTGCTTGGTGCCCTTTTTTTGGAACGGCAACCGCTGCTCCAGCCAATTTTGGCTTGGAGTTCCGGCCCTCCGATTTCAGTGGCTGTTCGAGCCGCCCGCTCCTTCGGAGATCAGAGCCGCGCGCTCCCCCATCATCCGTAGGCAGCAGATCCGGTTGATGCATCCGGCAGGTCCTCCGAGACAGGCAATTCTTGCACAGCTGTGAGCTGCAGCTCGTCAGCCACCTGTCGAGACCGAACCGTCCGCAGGCAGGGGATGCCCGTCACGCCCATCTGCAGACGAATGTACGGCCTCTTTTGAAGCTGCTTCGCTGCCAGAAACTGCCCCCGTGACGCTTGATCCGACGACGTCGGCGTTGTTATCAGTCGGCTCGACTTCTTCGAACGAGATTAACGACGACCATGTGTCAGTTACGCCTTCCCAGCCTTGGGGCTCGATACAAGGGGAGGACGCCAGAGCTGTTGCAATGGTCCGGCCGCTGGAACTTGGTGGGATGTCGAGCTGCAAAGGTTTCGTCCTCGTGCGCTTGCGCGATAAATCTGGATCGGGAAGAGACTCCCTCGACTCGAGTGCTGCAAACAAGGTCCATGAATTAACGGATTGCAGAAAGAGAAAAGTTGACTTGCGCATAAATATATGTTCATCCTCGCTGTTGGCGGGCGGCATGTTTTTGAGATAAGTCGAGTCGGGGGACAAAAACTTGCGAATAGCAGAGGCCGCGGGGTTGCCGATCGCGATGTCGCGGACCACAGTCAGCACCAGATCTTCCATATAAGCCAGTCGTGGGGTCCTGTAACGCCCCAAGAACATTCGTGTCTACAGAACAATGAGCATATACCGCCGACAAGACTTAAGAAATACCTCGTATTGGTGCATCACATGTCCGTACTCCTTTTGGAGGTCAAGATCGCAAAACGCGGACAAAAAGGACGAGTTGATTGCATACGACAACGGCCTTAACAGTTCGACCACTGTCAACGACGCCGTAGCAGCACCAGCGATAGGCGTCGTCCCGTACAAAGCATCGACGCACACGGTAGTGGGACATAAGTCGTCAGGGGCATTTCGCGACTAATAAACCGTTAGCTTAAGTCAGCGGTACGAAACACAGCGAAGTTACCTCGATAATCCACGTGAGCGCCGTGCCCATGGCCTGCAAGTTCTTCGTGGTTTTTTGCACAAGCGACTTGGTGGTCATGCCTGAAAGTTGTTGGACAAGACCCCAAGCCTCGCAATCAGGGGCTGGCCCAGAGGAGGAAGTGCCCGCCACGGCTGCACCGCTCGGTGTTCGGCCCTTCTTCTTAGATTCCTTCCTTTCTTGATCGACTTGTTTGCCCCATGACGTCTGAAACTTTGCGATTCTGGCTGGCCAAGTGCTCAACGACTGTCAACAACTGCACGCGAATCAAGACGACGCGGATACTGTGGACTGGCTCACACTCACCTCGGCTTGTTTGGTCCCTGTGGGCATCGAGTGCACGAC
The DNA here is from genome assembly GCA_029378375.1 of Mycena olivaceomarginata. Lineage (NCBI taxonomy): Eukaryota > Fungi > Basidiomycota > Agaricomycetes > Agaricales > Mycenaceae > Mycena > Mycena olivaceomarginata. The sequence continues at coordinate 370,200 of JARKIC010000177.1, read as the reverse complement.
GCACGGCATATCGGATGTCCCGTATTTCGCCTGCTAATAAGACATCCAACACCTGGAATCTCAGCAACGGTCGTCCAGCATTTCGCCATGGCTCTGCTGTTCGTGCCGACTTGATCCCGTTCCACAGCGTAAATGTTGTCCAGCCCGAGCAGTGCGCGCCATTCGGAATCAGAGTACATGACAGAAGTCGCAAGGGGCACCTGGTGGTCGAGATTTAGGAGAAATTCACCGTAGCTCTTCAAACCCTTTGTTTCGGTGGCCGCCTCGACCCAGGTACCAGATAAGAACGCATCGGATAGCCATGAGTAGTCGCGGAAGAGTTGAGTGTGTGTGAATCGCTCGGGGGATATTGGTTTGAGCCATGAGATCAGGCCGACGAGAGTGAGTGCAGAACAAAGACTTGTGGCTGTGCGTGTGTTGCGCACGCAAGACTTCGGGTACATCCGGCCGGTTTGATCGCCGAATGATCGTAGATATATTACAATGGTGCAGAGTTAAACAAACGATTCGGGAATCAAGCGATGGGCAAACATAACTTGGTATAGAGCTTGTAGTATGACATCAGTGTAATGGAACCGTAAAAAGTCGTAATTGTGAGACATGACAAGTCGCGGGCAAATATAAAAAAGTACAATGGAGGAGCGTGAAGCACATGTGCTGAAGGCATGGATATAATCGCTAATATTATTCCGGCTCGCCTAAAACCACGACCCATTGAAGGTTGAAGCTTAAATGTTGTTCGTCAGTCTCGGCCGGGGTAATGTTTGACGAAGTTGGAAATGGTGTAGGCGACGGCGGTGCAAGAGTTGGCGGGTATTTCACCGGTATAAAGCGGTAGAATACGGGCCAGGTCATCTATATCGACCGATGCGTCGAAGCCGGTGTGACTGACCGTCGTAAACAGGAACTAGTAAAATTCGGTAAGTACAGGCCAACCCCCCTAAACGAATTGAACTTACTATTGTCGTCATAGTTAAGCGAATCGGTGGGTGCCGTGTAGGTTTGCTTGCGATACAGACTAGAAGAACTCTTGATGCCCTTCTGATCAGGAGACCCTAGTTTTTCTGCAAATGATGTGAGTGAACGATGGCAGGACTTGAAACACGGAAGGCTTTGCCATATTTATCAATTGAAATACCCCTCGTGCCGAAAGTTAGGGCACTCATAGTTGAGTTGCACGTGCATAAGCGACAGGTCGAAGACCATTCCGCACAGACCGGTGATACGATCGAAATCTTGACTGAGGTGAACACCGGTAATAAACTTGAGGAGTGGGGTCGCGCTGTTAGAAGCGCCGTAGACCGTACTGATCTGCTGCACAGACGACTGCACAGAATTGACGACCGAAACGCACACCGCAGGCCTGGCGTCAACAGACAGCACCCATCTGAAAAGAGCGTGAACAACTGAAAGCAGGGATTGAGAGTGCTCGTGCCTCTTTCTGGGCCCATCTCGGGCATAAACAGGCGAACGAGCTTCAAGCACACGTGGATCGATTCTCGCTGGATTGATGTAGTGCCCCTTCCTTACGAACAACAGCAGGGCCCAAACGGTGCTAACACGAGAGTCGTATCAGTTTGGGTCGGTAATGTTGCAAAAGAGTCTTACGCTATGGACAATTTGGGGTTGATGACAGGGTACTGGCTCAACATGAACATCCCGGAGCCCTCATTAGAACTCCAAGTGGTGACTTGACCGCGCCTGGGCCAGAGTTAATTCGAGATTTGTACTTCTGAACTGAGATACGTACTTGAGTTTAGGCAAGTCGAGCGCGTATATTGAATGCATCATTGGGTCTTGCAGATCGACGTCCATAACTTCGCACACGGCCGGCAATGCTCTGCCAATAATTATATAAAGTTCCTCGTAAAGAATGATGAATACGCACTGAACTCTTTTGATGTCGACTGTATGCAATGTAGTCTCTTCCTTCTTGGGTTTTTTTGCCGGGCTGGCCTCCTTCAGTCGGTCGAACTCCGCCGTGGGCACTTTAGGCAAAACACCACGACCAAAATCCCTGGTGTCGAGCATGGCTATGAGACAGATCAAATGAAGTCGAAGGCTAGCGTACCCAGGAGCGACAAGAGCAGACTTGTTCGAATTTACGAGCAGTGACAGGCTTGCGAGGGGAAGGGCTAGTGACGACTGCTGTTTCAGGTTCGGAGGGCTCGGATTCGTCCGTCCCAGACCTGTTCACCATAAGTCGATAATACAACTGAAAAGGGGAGACACCCACTCCTTCACGTCAAGTCTGGGCGACACAATCGAATGAGACAGTCGTAAGAGCAAATCGACCGACAGTCCTCACCTCTTGCGCTTCGCTCCACGATTAGCAGGTTTCTTGCCCGCAGCCTTGGAAACAATTTTATCGGGAATCGCTCCAGCATGCAGCGCCCCGCTAGGAGGGGTATCAGGGGGGGCTGAACGCTCTCGACCAACACTGCGTGGCAAGTGTAAACAACGGCAGGAGCCAATTGAAGTATTATCCATATGCACCTGTCATCTTTATGGACAATGGAATCGTGTCTGAGGCGATGCGGATATCAGTAAGAGGAGCGATGATTGCGAGGGTCCCGCAACGAATAACAACGTACGAACGGTTAGTCAAGCCCCAAGTCGGAAGCGGGTAGATTGGCCACTTTGTTCGATCCAGGGAGGGAACCCGCTGACACAGGTGTTTGAACTATAACAATTATGTAAATGGAAAGCAGAGGAGCGGTGGGTAATACGTTCGTACCTGAAGCTAGCAGAATCGCTCGAGGAAAGACTGAAACAACATTAATTTGGCTACGTGTCAAAAACGAAACGCAAAGCTTACGATTGGGTGCTGTTACCGCCTGCGGATCTGGGGAAGACGTGATTAATATCTATCAAAGACAGTACACAAATATTGTTACTTGGTCGAGGCGTTTCTGGAATTCTTGAACAACATAAATGCCCTTCAATAGAGTGTTAGTGGCTTGAGTGAAGTCGAACCCTTTGAGACCCACTCATGTTCCTCGCTGTCCATGTTGACGACTACGGATGCGGTAGGCTTACGCACGGTCTCCAACTTACGCTGGGTATCACCGCGTTCGGTACCTGGCAGTACTGAAGCCGCCTTCACCCCTGTATTTGCGTCGGCGCGGGAACTGCAGTTTCTAATATGAGCGGATAAACAGAGAATAACGGCGCGACTCACCCCTTATAACCAGTCGGTGTTTAGATTGAGCGCAGGGCCGGTTTTAGCTGCCACCTTAGGTGCCCCCGCCGTATTGGGAATATTCTTAGCCCGACTGCGCGTAGTCATTGGAGCAATCCTGAACGCCACACAATAAATTTGGTTGGGCTTTGTAATAACTGTGGACAACATACGGTGGCTGAGTTCCGACCTCTTGTTTCGCAGGTTCTGCGACCTTGGACGCCATAACCTTGCTGGACTGCATCTCGGGGGTCGGAGAGGGTGTACGCGACCATGAAATGGGTGCTCTGACGGAGGACATGAGGAGGGGTTTTTCCAAAGACGTAACAAACGCGTACCTGTCATCGTCACCGCCGTCGTCTATAAAATCGGATTCGTACTTGTCGAGGTTTTCCTCTCCAGCAGATTCACCCGATTCCACAGCCTCGAGGTCAAGGAAGCGGTCGGTCGCGCTAGAACAAGTAGGATTCAGCATATCCCCAATGAACATATCTAGACAGCGACTGACGACGGAAGGGGCTTCCTGCCACTTGTTCTCATGCGAGTGGTGCGTTTTCTGGACGGAGTGACGGGCGGAGGAGATCCTTCGTCAGACATTGGCAGAGGAGGGACGTATAATCAGCACATCAGACTGCAAGGCCTTTATAACCATCATTCGGTAATTCCAATTTTGCGAGGCAGGATGAACGTCGACGTTGCAAATATGAATTAACGAAATGAAAGTTACACAACGGCCTGAAAAAAAGCAACATCGGGCGCATGTGCAACCGGCAACAGCACAAGTAGGATCAATCCGGCCGATCGGGACAACGACCATGCGGTTGGAAATAATACGATACGGTATGCAACGGGTGTCTCGGCTGTTTGATGTCCAACGGTAATGAACCACATACCTATCGTCCCCCAACACGAAATCGGAATAATTGGGATGCACGTAATTACTTGAAACTTGTTCGTGGTATGGGATGCCGAGCGGTCTGAGATACTCTTAGAGCGACACATAACCAAATGCAACGAAGTTAAAAGTGATCGACTGGAACCAGGGTCTATCCACAGCAAATTCATAAGCCAACGCTACACACCGCATCAATCCAGCAGATCGAGATTGCAGGTCATCCTGTTGGAAAATAAGAAACGATCCAATTAAATCAAACCGCATGTAATAAAGTTTATGACAGCGTCCGCGAACGCGCACGAGCTACGATGTGATATGGAAAGAAATGGCGAGAGTTTCAGCTGCAGTAACAACGTAACCCGCGACGAATTAAATGCATCACCCGGTCCAATCAGCGGTTAAAACTCTGAAAGCAAAAGTCACGTCGATATTATTGAATGATGCCACAGGGGCTGGTAACACCTCATTCAGGAGATATAAAGAAAAAAGGGAACATAAAACACACGATAGGGACGGCAAAGCACCAACGTAGTAGATAAGCAACAATCGAGTTCAATGCAGTGGCTGTGCTTGTCATACGTGCGCAAGACATCGGATGATCCCGAAAGAATTGATCGCCTGATCATAAGAACAATTATTGCACTGCAAGGAGAACGAGGCTTGTGCACGCGTCTGCTTCAGTCAGCAGCACAGGCCCAGTAGTCATTCCAATCGAATAAGAAACTCGGTAGGATTATTTTAAATAATATAGCCGTTTGCACGCGAAGGTTTCACATAGGACGTTGTCAATCAAGTCAAGTGCAACAACAGCCCGACGGCAGTATCAAACGCGTTCGGGGTACCGAAACCAATATAGCGAAATCGATCGGACATGTCCTCATACCCTGACAACTAACGATCATCGGCCTGCACATAAACGACCAACCTTTGTCGACTAGATACTGCCGGTCCCTTTTGCTAGCATAAAACGACCTAACAGCCAGTCCAAGTAGACAACAATGTATGAGGCTATTGAACGCTCGAAGAGGTGAAGGAGCTACGTCGACGGACAGCGTGCATCCAATTCCAATTTTCCATGTCAGCATCTGACTCAGCGGAGCGGAAAACGGAACTTAGCCGCATTTCAAACTACGCCTTTTACAAAGAAAGGAGTGTAAATGATGTATACTTACATGACGCGAATTCGCATAACGCTGGCAGAAAGGGGTCCGTAAAAATTATGATCGCCCGTTAAGCAAACAGGCAGTATCGCCATCACGAACATATGCATCGGTGAGGGAGAGATTCGGGTTCACGAGCCATAAGTCCGACCCACGCGTCCAATATGCAATGATCCAATTTAGGCTATGGTCCACCAAACACATCGTGTCCTCATGAGAGGAACATCGTTAGACTGTGTAATCAGCGGGACAGGAGCAGGTTCGTTGCGTTGAAACTGCTCGTGTTCCGACCGGGCGCTGACGTCGGGCGTGGTTGGAAATAAGGGCCTATAACCAATTTAAGGTGATTAGTGAACTTTTGGACATGATTCCCGGAACTATGAAACAAAGGTGTTTATTGCACCATAGTTACTCGACACAACACCAGCTTCGTCTACAACGGCAGTGATGCATACCCCAACGTAGAAAGCAACGGGATTTCAACACAAGCCACCGGCACTTGATTGCACATCAATCACAATGATCCGGTCAAACATCTAGGCGATATAAAGTTAAGCCATATACCCAGCGCTTAAACAACGATACACTGTGCAAATGGACTTTTTCTACCCGGCAGAAGCCGCAGGTTCGTCAGTGTTACGAACAGTCGTTTGATGCACTGACCAACTCGTCACAGCCCAAGCGATAATCGAATGGAACGACAAACTCAGCAAGCCGGACGCGCCTCTCATCAAGATGGCTAGGGCCTGGCCCGCATCTGTGTTAGAAGTAAGCACTAATCGGGCTGCCCATCGCATCGACTGACCTATGCAACAATAGTGCGAGTTAGTGACTATCACTCAGGTGAACGGTGGACAAAGCGCTAAAGCGATGTTCCCGACCACGGGGACCCACCGCCAGGAAGCAGTGTTCACCATAGTCGGTGCGTTGAAGGCGAAGGATCTGCCTCCCGTAAAGGGACGAAGTGAGTGAATTGTCACCTGCCACCCCCAGAGAGATACAGCATTAACTTATATGTTCATCGTAGAATGAAGAACGATCGCCTTAAGTTCGCCAGGCAACACGCCACCCTCAGCGGATGGAATGCTCCTTATTTCAAGAAGGCACTCGAAAATATGCAAGACGTCGGCGTATACGATGTACTCGGCATTCGCCGAAAACGCGGTCGAGCCTTGGCGACCCGAGACGGCATGACGAAGGTGAAGCCGTGATCAGTAGTAACTGCCGATATTTCACCGTTGGACGCAATATACCTGAGCATTCCCGAACGACCTTTCATCATAGGACGGACCCCCATGGCTGTATTGGCGAAAATACGTGTCTGATCACGTTGCTCACTGTGTGGACAACGATGTCATGTATATGGCGTACAAGGAAGACGAGTGAGTCGTCGAAACGCGTGCCGATTATCACTGACTTTTGGCAGATATACAGAGAAGGACCCCAGCACCTTTAAAACCGGTGATTTGGTCGAGATGGGCTTCGCATTTGTAGCCTGGAAAAAACCTGGTAAAACCGTAGGACCAGAATGGTGTTGCATGCTGGTGCTGAGGACTTTGACGTTTCTTGATGGCCGCTTCACAAAGGTGAGTTTGCCGTCTGTTGCATAAAACCTCGGAACACATGATCTAACAAGCGGTACTAGGAGGCTCATTTTGCGAGAGAGGCACACGCTGCGGAACATGCCAGGCGGGGAGCAGGCACTCACTGTCGAGTACGCAATGAACCATCTGCCGAAAAGGCGCATCGTCTCGGGCGCTCAAAGTGATGAAGAGGAGGGCTCTGCATCGAAAAGGATGCACATGCTTTCTATAGGCGAGAACACTGTGTGACCGTTTGATTCGTACTACAGTCTGTCTCGTCAGTTAATTATATATGAAGTGTTCGGCTTACGTATGTCAAGCATTTAGCCGTACATACCTGAACCTTTCGCTGCCTACGAATTGACATTAGATGTACGCTCCATTCCCGTATGTTGCACGCGCTCCAGGAGGCGCACGGATAGTTCGTGAGTGGTAGCTTATGAATACAACGACCTTGAATCGTCCTGCCGAAGGTAGGAGTGATGTGAGCTCGAGCTAATCGACTTACCTGTTCGCCGCTTGACTCGGCCTTGGTCCTAGAACAGAACCTGCCAACTAGACTGATAAAATTCCGGAACACTAAACAAAAACCAGCGCAATGCATATTGTCTGTTTATTTTAGGCGGCGATTGACCCGCCGATTTAAACGCTACCTCTAGGTGACGGTTTATTTAAACTGTTGTTTTCCCAGTACCAAAATGCGCACTGCTCCTCTACAAGCAAATCATTATATTCCTCACCGCATACACCACTGAGACTTTAACCTGTTGACTCCGGAATAAGGTAAGCCTTTGATTGAACTTTAGAACCAAATCCAGCTGACCAGAATTTTTGACATCACCTCCAGACTGCCATAACCCGCAAACCAGGTGCTTTTTTCCTTCCGAAAACTCCGCCTATTTAATAACACTGGAGCTCTGTCGGAACCAGTTTCTCTCGACTCTACAAGCAAATCGTTATATCCGCCTTTCACCGCATACACCACTGAGACTTTAACCTGTCGACTCCGGAATAAGGTAAGCCTTTGATTGGACTTTAGAACGAAATCCAGCTCACCAGAATTTTCGACATCACCGCCAGACTGCCATAACCCGCAAACCAGGTGCGTTTTCCTTCCGAAAACTCCGCCTATTTAATAGCAGTGGAGCTTTGTCGGAACCAGTTTCTCTCTTGGCTTCGAACTTCATCCTCCCGATGCCCGCTGCCCGCCGCCCACCCTGCAGCTACAGTTACGCAGAACTAGTGGCTCTTCCATTCAGTCCGTACAAACTCGAAGGACCGGGCTTCCTGTACTTCCCTCTTCGCGGCACAGCAACTTCCGACATCGACACGTTCCTCGACGGCACCCCGCTCTCTCAAGCGCAATTCGACGCGCTGGAGATCAAAGCCGGCCATACCGCGATATTCGAAAGGCGTTTCGGCGAGTACCGCTGCATGCAGCTGCAACGGACCGCACGACCACACCGTCGTCTTCTGGGCGCGCTGTTCACGCCCCCGAGAGACAGCGCACCGGTACGAAACTCCTGTTCATGGACAAGGTCCCTAACAGAACTACTGCCAGAGCGATTGATCCACCTCAAGTTGAAGTCGAAGCGCGCTTCACTCGCTCCTGTACCATGTACCGGATGCAAGAAGAACCACCGAGAGTTTTATTCGCTCGCCGACGCGGGGGATTTGACGGGTTTTAAAAAACTTGTGGAGGAGGTGTTCCTAGATCTGGGCGTTCCGTTCGGGTGGTAAGTGTATATTCTCGAGAGCCCCCTGTATATTGCTGACGATTTTCCAGGGAACTGCTGGAGGACCGTATCCCATAATAAACTACTCGTGTTCATGTAAATTTCGCGGAAACTCGGACCAATTGGCCAACCCACAATCGTGGACCATTGTTGGTTCCCCTAAAGTGAGCTGGCTGTGAAATTGAACGCCTGCCGATATTTACGCCTCCGTACAGCGACAGGCGTCACTGGACGCAAAGCCAATGCGTTCACTGTATCTAGTATGGGAACATCTCAAGCGTTGGACAGCCATAAACATCTGTAAGGCTAACTTGCCTCATCTCACAGTCTTTGGATCACCGAACGAACGCAGCGCATCCATATCTTGGAGGGAAACATTGTACGCCGTACAAAAACCATAAGACAGAGCAAGAAAAATATAATTTATACGAACACCATAGCCGAGGAGGCGAAATGTCGACTCATATGGAGTATCAAGTAGTGTAACGCCTTGCACTTGAATACTGAATCTAACATACCAAGTAAAATATACACGATTATAGGCGGAAAAGTCGAACAAGGGATGGAGGATAAAAATAAAATAAAAAACGAACCGGCAGTTTCGAACCAGGCCCATCCGCCTTTTTTACGTCACCACTAAATTCATTAGATCGAGGTCTTAAAAAGACTTCAAAAAGCTAATGGACACCGCCACTATTTCTTTACATCGTCAAAACGCACTGATAAAGTTTCGCGAACTCAGAAAGCTGGTCTCGATTATGAAAATGAACGATCACTTTACTACGTAAAGTACTCGTAATTTCGACAGCGGCCGAATTTTTGCGTGACACCCCAAAAAATTTCGACAATCTCAGGGAAATATATCGAGCTCATTGGCCTCCTCAAGCCTCTAACATATCTTTCGCACTAGCCATTGGCCACAATGCGCCAATGTATTGCTGTAGGCTTAAATAAATCCACTCTAATAAACTGGAAGCCCAAATCGTCTAAAAATCAAAGCATTAAGAACCAGGGACGCGGGAGTGAGTACATCCACACGGTGACAAGACACGCCTGGAACTCGAGCGTACGACGATTGAAGCCAAACGCACAGGCAAGAGGTTACGCTGATCTGGGGGAATTTCGAATACAACCACCCAGTAAATCTCAGAGGAACTCAGGTAGGGTTCAACCGTCATGGGAATACACATTTTTATTAGCTTTTTCCTTTTGAAACGTCCCCAATTTCAGTTTACCAGGAACAATGGTTAGAACTCAATATACTGAATTACAACCTGTCAATGGCGTTGCATCTACCATTGCGCCAAATCAATCAACACTACTCGCCCCGAGCGGTATCCAAAGCATGCCTTTGTGCCGTGGAAGTCAGAGCACCAGATGCCGGCCTGGTGTTCCGGCCACATCCACAGTCGACTGCCTATCTCGCCCGTTGCAGAGTGGAGTGAAAGATAACCACTTTCTTCATCAAACTGGCACAGAGGTTCTTGCGACAATGCTGGGTTGATGGTTTTGACAAGTTGTGTGGACTCGGAGCTGGAGCCTGGAGACAGTCAGACTGCGGTTGAAAACAAATGAAAAAAAATGGTTTTTACGCATTACAATATCGGTGACTTCCTCCAATTCACCGGTGTTAACATTCCAGATTTTGATAGTGCCCTTGTATGAGCTTGAAGTTATGCGTGTTTCGTCCAACGTGAAAGCGACAGACCACGCCCATTCCGAATCCACAACCTCCTGCTCCTGCTCTCCAGTTTCAACATTCCAGATTCGAACTGTCTTGTCGTATGATCCCGATGATATGCATGCTCCATATGGCGAGAATGTCACTGAACGCACCCAAGTAGAGTGCCCCAGAAGCTCTCGCTCTATCTCTCCAGTTTTGACGTTCCAGATTCGAACTGTCTTGTCATCTGATCCTGATGCGATGTGCGCCCCGTCCGGCGAGAATCCCACTGAATTCACCTCATCGGCATGCCCGAGAAGCTGATGGTCCAGCTCTCCAGTTCCGACATTCCAGATTCGAATTGTCTTGTCCGATGATCCCGATGCGATGCGGGTTCCATCCGGTGAGAATGCAACGGACCGCACGCGGCTCAAATGCCCCGTAAGCTTCCGTTCTGTCTCTCCAGTCTCAACCTTCCAGATGCAAACTGTGGTATCGTCCGACCCCGATGCGATGTGTGTGCCATCAGGCGAGAATGCGACCGACTGGACCAGCTGATAATGCCCCGAAAGTTCGTGATCGAGCTCTGCAGTTTGGGCATTCCAGATTCGGACTAACTTGTCATAGGATCCCGATGCTATGTGGGCTCCATCTGGTGAGAATGCAACTGAGTTGACCTGAGAGTGCCCCACAAGCTCTCGTTCCATCTCTCCAGTTCTGATATTCCAGATTCGAACCGGGTTATTGTAGGACCCCGACGCTATGTGTGATCCATCCGGGGAGAATGCCACCGAGACCACCCCTCCTGAGTGTCCTGTGATCTCTCGCTCCATCTCTCCAGTTGTTATGTTCCAGATTCGAATCCTTTGGTGTTCCAACCCACAGGCTATCCGGGTCCCATCTGGGGAGAATGCAACCGAATAACATGCTTCACCTTGCTCCAGGATCTGTTCACAGCTCTTCCATTGTTGTGGAAGACCCACCCGAACAGATCGAAAGCTTCGGGTGAAGTATGTGTTTCTAATGTTTGAACTCAAGGGAAGCCACTCTAATGCAGAGTGGTAAACCTCTAGTGGATAGATGCTTGCAAATTTGAAGATTTGTGGGACCATCCGCCGAACTTCATCGAGCAGACATCTAATTTCTCCACAATCGTGGTACTGTGCTGAATCTTAGATTAGTGGCAAACACGTGATGTATGGCACGCACAGAAATGAACAACATTGCTTTCTGGAGGCATTCCACTGCAATATTAAGTTTCCCAATGAGGCTCAAGCATTCAAGCCAGTGTAAGATGTGTATCTTCGCCAGGATTGTCAATTCCGATACGAGATCGGGATGAACCATCCCAAGCGGGATTAGAGACACATGAGTACCCCAGTAGACCGATGCATAACGCAGATGCGGCGCGATAGATTTAATGCGGATATCTTCAATGATGATGCTTGTTGTGTCTGTACGTCTGATGTTACAGAGATTTTGGTGAAGATACGCGTTCAAGCATTTGACACATTGGAGGGCTAGCGCAGCATGATATGCTGGCATATCGAGTGTGTTGGACCCGGCCCGACGAATGTCTGTCATGTAGTCGGGGAAGGATGCATGAAAAACAAGGACAGGTGCTTCCAAGGAGGTTGGGACATCAATAACCGAGTGAATATCAGTTAACGAGGCCGCGATGTTCTCTGGATCTTCTCCCAGTAATCCGGCTAGTGCATAAAGGGAAAGAGGCTCGCGGAGACACAGAATGGTGGTCAGTATCCTCTTCTGAGTTGCCTTTTCATCTGGCTCGATCCCATTCCACGCGTTGCCAATGATTTGGCCATATAGAGCATCAATTCTGGCAGTTTGAATTTCCGTTGGTGATGTGCCACGGAGAATATTGTCGAGCCGCTTTTGAACCTGATTGCGTGAACGCGATTTGGCCTCCAGATATTGAATAGCTGTGGATGCAAAGATGAAAAGATCTCCAGTCCGTTGCACCAACTCCTGGAGGTCAGTGTCTGCGGGCCAACCAGGAGCGTTTATGGCAGAAGCGATGTCATGCAAATTCTTGCGGAGATATTTGGCAATATCAGCGGTAACAATGTCCCTCTCGACATCGCGGAGGCGGAAGTGACGGGTTCCGACTTCTGACCGGAATTCTGTCTTGATATGATACTCGGGACGGCTTGTGATGAAGAATTTGAGTTGGACTCTGTTCGAGTGAGTGACGGTCTTCAATAGTGCCTGGACAGCATTGATGCTTGGGCACTCATCTAGAGCATCGATGACAACGACTGGGAGCGGAAGTCGGTTAGAAAAGGCCTGGGATGGATGTTGGATGAGGGTCTTGAACTGGAAATCCACCGGCCGAAGGTTAAAGGTGACCCCGGGGTTTGTCTTTATGGCACCAATTAAGGCTCGAGCATACGGCTCAGCATACCATGCGAGATGAAATGCAAGGGATGGGATAATGCCGCCCACCTCGCTACGAGCTTCGGATGTGCGAGAACAGAAGAAGCTTGCACCAAGGAGCATCTGTCCATCGAGTAGCCGTGCAAAACTACGGGCAACTGTGGTCTTCCCAGTGCCCGCCATCCCAGTGAGCAGATAAACAGATGGACCTTGGGGATCAGTGGCCCACGCCATGAGTTCTGCGAGAACGCCCACACGAGTTCCATGCATGCATTGACCACTTCCGTGTACGCTTCCAGCGCTTTCATTGTAGGACGAGCCCGGGACCGGAGAAAGCTTCTCCAGCATATCTACAGAGATCGGGTTATTAGGGCACAATTCTCTCTCTCGAAATAATGCACTTGCGATGGTCGTGCAGTTCCAATACAAGCTGTCGGATAATTAATGAGAGTGGTTCCCGGGGATTGAGATGACATGGCGTACATTATGTATTTCGTTAGTTCTAGCTTCCGTATTCAAGGCAGTGTCCATCTTTGTTGTGAATTAGTCGCAGAAGAAAAGACGACATTAATGGTCTACCTCGAAAATATTGACCAGAAAAGAGATCGTCCTTGTGCACTCGACGATGTGGTGTGCATCGGGTGTGTTTGTAATTATATCCAGCATGCCTGATGTAAGCCTTCTTTCGATGTTGCGCGTCTGACTTTCTATGGCCCTAATTCACAAATCGATTAACGCAACATTGAGAACACAACCTGAACGACGGACGCCGCCATCCCTTCCAGTCGATTGCGAATATCTTCGTCATCTGTCCGGCTGCCATATCGCTGAATTATACTTGACAATGCGCCGATCCGCTGAGCCATTCGTCCCAGGTCTTCCCTCGCCTCTGTTATTTCCTGTTGGAATTTTCGGCAGGGTGCCTCGAAAAGAGAGAAAAGAACTCACCCCGATCTGCTCCAAGACGCGAAGAAGACTCCCAGTCGCTGCCTGCAAAGGAGGAAAGACAACTGATGCTTCTTTCAGAGCTCCTAATCCTTGCATAAGTATCTTCCAGCCTAATCCCTTCCCGGGAGATTCCACATCGTCGGGAGAGATGGACGCCAATATACTTGAAACCGGTAGAGCGGGTGTAGTCGAGTCATCGGATCCGGAGAAAGGCCTGTCAGCTGAACCTACGGATGGAGTCAGCGAAAGATAATGTGGGGGGTGACTCGATGTCGATGGATCTTGGAAAGTACCAGGTATACTGACCAGAGTCAAGTTGTGCATCCAGTTTCTGTGCTTTGGGCTGCGGGTCAGGCGTGTCCGCCTGACTCGGGGGTGCCGACTGCGTTTGTGAACGAAAGATCGAGGCAACTTTTTCCTTAACTTTGTGGCGGAATTTCTCGGGGGCCATCGTCGAGGGAATGAGACAATCACTGGGAGAAATCGAAGGAAGTTTTCAGGGCGGTGTCATGTGCTCTATCCGTCTTTTGAGATGCTGTCATCGCGGCGTCCCGGCACGGAGAAAAGGCCAGCCGCTGACGAGAACGGCTATAGACGGCTTCTCTCCATATTTGGCCTGATCCTTTATCAGGTCGTGGAAATATCAAACGGAAACTGTGAAAATCTTGATACAGCGTCAGGTCAGCCGCCAGCAGGTCCTAAAGTCAGAACCAAAAAGAAAAACGCAAAGATTCAAGATAGTCCAGATTTTGGCAGACCTCGTTATTAGGTTGCGTGTGTCGCCAAGCACTCGGAAATTGTGTTCTTCGACGAAGACCCAGCCCAGCGCAATGTACTGGAGCCCAAAGAGACAGATGCGTGCTAGAAATGCAAAAGGAATGCAGAGCACAACGCGGGAGCACAGGAGTGCGCTGGGCGCGGACGAGCGTGCCCCTTTGTCACGGTGTCAGTGATATTTGTGCAAGCCGCTAGAAAGCCGGAAAAATCCCACTGTTTGCCCAATAGCTTGCCAACGGCTGCACCAATTGCCATGATCCTATAGGCATTTCGACTCAGAATTGCTGTGGCTATCCAATGCACCAGGAACCATAATTTTCTGCTCAGGCACGGGCAAGCTATGCATTTAAAAACTACAATTTTGCGTTGAAATAGCCTCAAGTGAAATCAAACATTAACTGCCAGCATCCTGGGAGCAAACTCAAAAAGGAACGAAAAACAGAGAGAGACCAAAAAAACACCAATCGATCAATCTAGGAAGGGATAAGGACGTGAAGCGGAGGTAGAATGAATAGTAGAATGAGTGACGAAAGACATTAATACACTGTACAAGGGACTGGTCGGCCGCTTTGCGGCCTCCCATCCCCTTATATATGTTTAACAAAGTCATAGGCTGCACTTGGTTGGATTGAACTGAATTGAGTTTGATATTAACTTCGCCGCTGACAGTGGTGATAAATTATCAGACTTGGCTACAAATAACACAGAGGCACAACCTCTGATTCCCTTTTTCTCCCTCCGAGTCTTTAAACTATTTCAGTCTCTTACAGCTAATATAGCCGTTTGCATAATTCCGTGAACACGCAATTTTTTTTCGCGCCATCACGTGCATATGCCGAGTTCGCCGAAAGTGCAGAGCTTGACTGGAAACAGTCAGAATTTTACAGGTAGCGTTTGAGGATCTTTCCTACAGTACTGCTGCCCAGTCTTGTCCCAGACCAACTCTTGTGGCCTGCATTTTTAAGCCTCGAGGTCACAGATCAACACGTGACAGCGAAAACAAAAAAAAAATGTGTGTTCACGGAATTATGCAAACGGCTGTAACAGTACCGAGGGCGCGGCCAAAAAATTTCCTGTTTGGGACATTTTTCAAATAATTACCTATAGCTCTGCCAATTCTCAACGGATTTCCTTGAAAATAGGCTAGGTTTGCTAGGCTAATTCATGTGGAATTATTGATGGAAATAAACTTGTAACAAATATTGTATAGTAGATGGACTTGGATTTTGGGCTGTTTTGGGGGTTGAATGCCATCTAGCAAGCTCAGGACTTATTCAATTGGCCTGGTTTTGTGAGACACAATACTTGTATGGATTTTGAACGATGGCATCCATCACAAAATTTCCTTTTTAGGTATGGGCAACAATTTTCACCGTGACTGTACCTCATCGACCCCCTCCAAGCAATTACCTCCCACATCCAATCCAGTAACCCCACCGTCATAATGGATGCCGTTCTCAACGGCTTCAACCTCAGTCAAGTGCGCACCATCTCCCCCCCCACTGACACCTGCCTTGTCTTCATCTCAGCCGATTCAGGTGAGGGCTACATAAATGTCTGCGGGAACCAAGGGGACTGCAAGAACATCACTTTGTGGCATGGTGGGGATGCACTTATTTCCACCACAGCTGCCTCCTGCGCGAATATGATCATCATACAACACACGGTCAGGCCAATGACTATGGAGGGATGGATTGACCACCCAAATGTCACGGCGGTGTTGTATGTGGGGGTTCCCAGGCAGGAGACGGGGAACACGATTGTGGATATGTTGTTTGCAGATGGTGTACAGGTGACAAATCTGTTGGGGAGGTTGCTATATACGATTGCGAAGTCGACAGAGGATTATCCGGCGGATGTGGTGTATGCGAGCGGGGAGGGGAGGCTGCAGATCACGTCTGAGGAGGGGCTGGGGACCGTTTATAGGTGCATTTATTCTTGTTAGGAATCCATGTGTGATGATACTGGATTAACTGACGCTCCTTTTGATCGGTGGTTCGACATCAACAATATCACCCCGCTGAAACGATGCACCAAAGTGCAGCAGTGGAATCAATCACAAAAGAGCTAGACAAAGTCTATGCTTCAATATATCTCAAATCCAACCACTAACAACTCCAATGCCGTGTGTGTGTGTTCGGGAGGTAGGTCAGGTGTATGGACCATCAATCTCAAGGGAAAACCTCTTTAACCTTTCGTTCTTAACACTGACTGTGCTTGAAACGATGTAGCAATTCTATTATCTTCAGTTACTACCAGCAATTACAGGCGCATGTGAAGGCTGCATGCGAAAAATGCATGTGGTCTGTACGAGCAACAAGGCTCACAAGGTGGCCTTTGGCATTCAAAGGCAGGCTTTGTGGCATGCTTTATGCCTCTGTATGGGGGAACAAAGCCTGCAACAAAGCCACCCTTTGTCTGTCAAAGGCAGCTTTGTAGTCTTTATTCCAAGTGCAGACCACATGTATTTGTCGCATGTGGCCTCTGCATGCATTGGTTGTTGCCCCCAGTGGTTCACTGTCTGTACATAATTTACATGCCAGTTTAAATACATGTTGCTTGTCTAAAACAGTATAAAGTATGTGTGAAGAAAACCGCTTTTCTGGGGTTAAAACTCCGTGTGAGACCGAGAGAACAGTGCCCATGAGTCATCTGCATCAGTCCTAGCAACCCTCCGATACAATTTCCGAGGAGAAAGCCATTTCCCCAAGGGAAATGTACAGCCTTTTGAATTGTTTCCAAGTGCAACCTGTATCCACATTCTAGACTTTGCCAAGTGCGTCCAAGTCCTTCTAGACCTATCACACATTGCTCTAGGCATTGTCTGACATCCTCCCTGTCTGATCCAAGGTCGCTTTGACCGCTTTCTCCAAAAGAAACTATTCTCCAAGGAGACTGTACAGCTTTTTGATTCCTATCTTTTCCCAGCTTCTTTCCTTTTATTCTGACAGAGTCTAGACTGTCCGGACCAATGGAACGATACTCCAGACCTCTGTGAGACATCCATACTCCGAATTGCATGTGAACGAACTCCGGAACAATCCAGAGATCCGTAAGTTCAACTACTAGATTCCAAATTGGGAAATCCTCTTCAAATAGAGTTCAAATGACCGCGGACAAGTAATCCTTGGTTCCTGTAGCTGTTTATAATATCCTTCTATCATCCCATTGTGTGTTTGATGGCCTAGCATCCATAAATTACCCAAGTGAACCTGCACAAACTGTACAGATTGCAGGAGCAGTGTTATGATCAGTGTGGTTCAAATAATGATAAAACTGGCTTTCAAATGCAATAAAACAGCCTGGTGCTCTGTCATTGGGAAACAACTAGCACCCTTCTAGCCTTATTCACGGGTTTTATCAGTTAAACCAACTGAATGGTTGCAAAATCAATTTATTTCAGGTGTGTTCAAGTTCACACCTTATCACCGCGCTTTGAGTTTGGACTTGGGCTGAGCTACATGACCTTGGGCATGGGGAAAGTGCCGCTTTGCCTATGTAAGTGCCACAAACTGCCACTGCAACAAGTCCAACTGCCGCCACGAGAGTGAATAAAGTAACTTGTGATGGCTAACTTGAACTTTGATCGCCTCTTTGGCTTGGCGGGGCTAACTTTACTTTACTTTTCCCATGCTTGGACAAACTAACTTGTTGACAGTTAACTTGTACAGTTCTGGCCAGGTGACACAAAGACCACTGTAGATGTTTCCCAGCATCTGAACAGCATCTAAAGCTTGGTAATTTCGTTCTTAAACTTACTTACTAAGACCAATGTAATGGAAAGCTTCCCCACACTTACTTACAGCTTTGAACCACGTACTTCTTTGATTAAGTACATCGTCTTTTCTGTTATTTATCCTGTCTTTACTTCCCTAGGCCTGATTCCTATCACCGATGATACACCTCTCGTTTAAATTTACGGTTTTTCCATCCTATCTCCGACGACTGACACCACAGGTCATCGGGCACCGACCTCCCCCCCACCACACCACATCCCCCACCCCCACCCCCGGGTACCCACAAGCCATGCATCGTAGTATAAATACCTGCAGGCATGTAGCTAGGCCTCCGGTCATAACTATCCAGGCTATCTTTGCACTGATTAGCTTGTTGGTTTGAACTTTCAAACCAAACTAACTTGTTTCAAAGTTGTTTACATCAATGTACCGTCACTTGAATTCACTCACAAATACTCAAAGTTACTCAACACTAACTTGGGTGATGAGCAACAAAAAGTAACTTGCCATTGGTTGGCAAGGTATTGCCAAGGCCATCCATTCAAACTTGGACGTACTATATCATGAAAACATAACTATAAGGCCCATTAGACAACTGCATTCTACATCACGGGGAGCTACGGGGCTTTTTCCTGATACCGTACCATTCGCGACCGTAAGGTTCACATGGTTGTGATGCCATTAGCCTGCTCTACCCGCTCCTTCTTTTTACTCGGTGCTGTGCCCGATTTTTTGGAGTCCTTTGCCTAGGGATATAATCCTGGAATAGCGCGTGCTATTCCCTCCCCTGTTCTTTAGCCAGAATCAGCCTTTAAAGGAGGAATAGGGTGTCCCACTGGAATAGGGTGTCAAATAATAGGTCATTTACGGTGGGAAACAGGGTGTCGCACTGGAATAGGGTGTTGGAATAGGGTGTCCCACTGGAACAGGGTGTTGGAATAGGGTGTCCAACTAGAATAGGGTGTTGGAATAGGGTGGCCCACTGGAATAGGGTGTTGGAATAGGATGTCCCACTGGAATAGGGTGTTGGAATAGGGTGTCCCACTGGAATAGGGTGTCCTACTAGAATAGGATGTTGGAATAGGGTGTCCTACTGGAATAGGGTGTCCCACTGAAATAAGATGTTGGAATAGGGTGTCCTACTGGAATAGGGTGTCCCACTGGAATAGGGTGTTGGAATAGGGTGTCCTACTGGAATAGGATGTCCCACTGGAAAAGGGCGTCAAGATGGAAAAGGACAAGAGAAAAAGGCATCTGACACCAAGTTCTTTAAGTGTGTATGTGCTTAAAGAAATTTGGCCTGGAGTCTGTTGTACTTATTGAAATGTCTGTGCGGTCAAACGGGACAGCACCTTGTACTACAATGGTGTAATCAGCAATTCAACCTAACCACCGACTGGATCGCCTTCATGCACCTTGATTCAAATCCACACATTCACTTGATTCTTGGCTGGACCGGCTGGAGGTTTTGATGATCAGAGGTCTGTATCAGCCTTGTGTCGATGCTGTCCGGTTAGGTGGTTAAGGTTTGAATACCACCCACCACCAATCATAATTCAAGTTTGAGGTGCTTTTGGAACTGAGTAACAGGACTAGGAGTCCACCTTGCATCGGGGGGTTAGCCTCTGTATTCAAGTTAGAGTGGGGAACGACTCAACTGAAGGGGTTCGTATTCCGTGCCCTGCAACCGGAGCACTGTATAAACATGTGTTTGAACGCATTAAGTATTTTCTTTCTTTAAGAGTGTATTGTACTTAAATACCAACTTCGTTAAGCATTCAACATGCTTAAAGAAGTTTGGCCTCTGGTACAAAGATATGTCTGTTCTGTCAAACAGGACAGCAGCTTGCACTTACATTGACTTCTTCAAGAGCTTTTCACACTTTCAGTTCTTTAAGCTGGAACAATGTTTATAGAAATAAATCACAAACCTGGTTGGCAGAAAGGCTGGTCCAGTTGTTTAAACAGTTAAAGAAATGAATGGGTGGCATCCAGTTTCTTTATGCTGATATTGAACCAGGCAGGCATTATAGCAGGGGGCAGACTCAAGGTGATTTAGGATTAGCAGGGATTATAGAAGGGGGAGGGAAAGTGGAGAAGCCACTCTGGCAACCCCTCCTTATATATATTGTTCTATTTCTGGGTTGCCAAGGTTACATTGGATGAGTCAGAGTGTTAATTTAGTTATGGCTCAGTGATGATGTCATTGCTGTTTCAGAGTCATCAAGATGTCTATCAGCCACTTTACAACCACTCTGCCACTCCTGCTACCTAATGAGTTGCTTGTTATGCTGTACTTGTCTTTGTGTGTTTGTCTGACTTTGTTTTCAGGGCCTCAGACTCTGAAACAGACCAGTGGGTTGTGCTGTTGCCCTTGTCTTTTTGCTGACTTTCTTCCTAGGAGGTGTAACTATACCAACTTTGTTAAGTGTTCAACAGACTAGGAGCCTTGGAACTGGAGCTCTGTATGAACATGTGCTGGGATGCAACCAACTTCATTAAGGGTTCGAGGCTCTTAAAGGAATGTGGAGCGAATGACTTTCTTTAACAATCGATTTAGGGCTGGCAACCGTGCCGTATACGGCCACGGCCGTGGCCAACACGGCCGTCTTATTACGGCCCGGGTGGCGACAGGGTACTCCTGCACGCGGTACGGAGACCGTGGGGCTCCGTGTAGCCGTTACGGCCGTAAAACGACATAAAAAGACGGTCGTGTCACCGCACGGTCCACACGGCTCGCTCCCGTGCCGTGTCCATGCCGCATGTGAAAGTCTGACGAGCTCCACGGCACGGCTCTGTAACCGTATTACGGTGCCGTACTTCCGTGCTTCACGGTTATGGTTGCCAGCCCTAAATCTATTGTACTTAAAGGAGTCACGCTGTCAGATTGGATCATGACGTGTTAAGGCTATGTGCGGCTTAAAGAAAAAAAAGACTTTGACATATCCGGTTGAATACCACCCTTCAAGTTGGCAGCGGATTTAACCGGGACCAGGAATCGAGTCAATTCGTATTCTGAGCCTGTATTCGGACGATTGTACTTAGTGGCGGACATATGCAGTTGTCCGACGATGTTGCAGAGAAGACAGCAGCCCATGGCTAACATGTCAGTCAATACCAGATTGGCAGTGGATTATCTCAACCGAAGCGGTTTGTATTCTGTTAATGCTATGTGCAGCTTAAAGAAAAAAGACTTTGAGTGTGGGTATAGTCCGTATCCGGTTGAATACCACCCACGCCCTCGAGTTTGAGGCGCTTTCGGAACTGAATAACGGGATTATTGTCTTTATAAACACTATATATACGCCTGGTATTTCGTCAAGGCTATGGGCGGCTTAAAGAAAAAAAGACCCTGTATCAGCCTTGCATCGATGCCATCCGGTTAGGGAGGTTAGACTCATGCCCGATCCGATGTCAAGTTAGGGACTCTGTGTCAGCCTTGCGTCGATGCTGTCTGGTTAGGCGGTTAGGGTTTGAATACCACCCACCGCCGATAAGCCTTGCATCGGGGGGTTAGCATCTGTATCCAAGTTAGAGTGTAAAAGACTCTGTATCAGCCTTGCATCGATGCCGTCCGGTTAGGGAGGTTAGACTCATGCCCAATCCGATGTCAAGTTCGGGACTCTGTGTCAGCCTTGCATCGATGCCATCCGGTTAGGTGGTTAGGGTTTGAATACTACCCACTGCCGATCATAATTCAAGTTTGAGGCGCTTTCGGACCTGAATACCGGGACTAGGACTCAGCCTTGCATGGGGTTAGCCTCTGTATCCAAGTTAGAGTGGGGAACGAGTCAACCGAAGGCGTTCGTATTCCGAGCCTTGCACGCGGAGCTCTGTATGAACATTGTGCTGAACTTCATTAAGGGTTCGAGGCCCTTAAAAGAAATTGTGGAGCGTGCAAGTCAGAGTTTAGTCCCTGCCCTGCTCAACCAACTCCATTCCATCTTGGTACCCTTTACCTAGGCTGTGCAACGGTTCCCTGATTCAAGTCAGCAGCGGGACTATTAGTGGCTCCATACTTTGCAGAGAAGACAGCAGCCATGTCAGTCAATACCATAACTCTCCACCCTTCAAGTTTTTTCGTTAAGGCTATGTGCGGCTTAAAGAAAAAAAGATCGACTGTGCCCTGTATGCAAGGAACGAGTGTGTATCCGGTTGAATACCACCCCCGCCCCATCATAATTCAAGTTGGCAGCGGGATTCGGAACCGAATACGGGGACTAGGAATCGGTTGATTCGTATTCTGAGCTTTGCGACCGCCTTGCAACCGGAGCTCTGTCTCAGCCTATGTTGTGTTGGAACGAGTGCGTATCCGGTTGAATACCACCCACGCCCCATCATAGTTCAAGTTGGCAGCGGGATTCGGAACTGACTACCGGGACTAGGAATCGGTCAATTCGTATTCCGAGCCTTGCAACCGCCTTGCAACCGGAGCTCTGTAGCCTTGTGTTTAGAGTGAGGAACGAGTATGTATCCGGTTGAATACCACCCACGCCCCATCATAATTCAAGTTGGCAGCGGGATCCAGAACTGAATACGGGGACCAGGAATCAGTCTCAATTCGCATTCTGAGCCTTGCAAACCGCCTAGGAATAGGCTACATACGACACCCTTCCCTGTCGTATGTAGCCTATTCCTAGCCCGCGCGCTCTCATGGCTGATGTCGATGCCCGCGGAGCTCGTCGCGATGCGCAGCTTGCGTTTTGGGTGGGGGCCTGTGAGAAGAGGGAGGAGGGAGAGGATTAGCGGGTGTAGGGAGTGCGAGGAGGAGGCGAGAAGGAGAAGGGGATTGAATGGAGGGAGTGCGACAAAGGAAATGAGGGAGGAGCAGGAGGGAGCAGGACAATGATATAGGGAGGCTGTGGAGAACAGAAAGAGCCACTCACCCCCGGCTACAACCGCCGCCAAATGGCCATACGCCAAACTTGCGCAGAATCTCATCGCACCTGCGGATAAAAGGGTCAGCTCTTGCTCGTGCAGTGTGTCTGGAAGCGCAAAGGGAGAAAGGAACGGAGGAGGCAGAGGTAGCAGTTCGTCTGCCCGAGGGTACGGACAGGGACACCGCCGGCCGGTGCCTTGCTCCGTTCACAGCTCGGGCACTATACACGCTCCAGAGTCTATGCGGTCTCGCGAGCAGCACCTCCTCTGCACGACCAGGCACCGCCGCGCGTCCTGCGTCCCCACGTCTTGGCGTCCCACCGCACATCGTTCGCCGGCCCGTGGCTCACAGGGCCTTCTCTTCTCGGCCAAGCCATGCCGTCGGAGTGGCAAAGGACGCCGCCACCCTCGAGCATCCTACCCCATCGAAGACATGACACCACCACGTCACCGATCCACCAGCTCCTTCCCAAGGTCGAGACACGCCTTCACACCCACTGGCAACGGGCGTGGAGCGACCGGAGACCCGACCGCCCACAGTACCCTCCGCCGTGCACGCCCGCCGCCGTATCGCGCGTCGACACCTCACCCCACGGGCAACGGCGCACCCGAGGCACCGATGTGCCGATGCCACGACAACACGCGCACCCACATCTCACGCCCCACCGCCGTGCACACCAGCCGTCCTCATCGCGTAGCGCGCGTCATCGCCGCGCGCGCCAGTACCTCGCGTACTATCGCCCCATGGACACCGTGGCGTACAGCACGTCGCCACCGCACGTCCTATCCCTCACCCGCCACCCTCCCCCACTGCCCATCCCACCACCCCACCCCTCTTCCCTCCCCGCTCCTCCTTCCACAGAAACAAAAAAAATCGGCGAGTACTCACCTCCCAAAATCCGCCTCCCGCTCATACCCCAGTCTCCCAAACGCGTTATCGAGCATGCTGTCCGTGCACGCCGCGCACGCGAGGCAGACCGCGCGGGGGATGCGGCACTGCGTGCCTTCAGCGTCGAGCGCTGAGGGTGGGACCTATGGGCAGTGTGAGTAAGGGGAAGGAGAAGGACGAAAGGAGAGGAGAGCGCGCGGATGGGGTGGATGAGGGAAGGAGGAGAGCGGGAAGGAGAGGGGAAGCACGAGGTCCACCGGCGCTGGACGCCAGCACAGGGAGGGAGGGAGATGGACGCCCCGGGGCTGGACGCACTCGCAGCACAAGTGCACGAAGCCGTTGCGGAGTCATTCGTTACCACATCTCCCCAGCCCTGTCCCGAAAAACACCGTCGTAGTCATGTGCTCTAGCACTCTTCGCAGCCGAAAGCACTTGACCCGACGCTTCTGCTGTGTGACCAACGTCGCGAATACCAGCAGCGGGTGGATTTCCTTTTTTGGGAACTCCCCACCCCTCGCACACTCGTCTCGCCGATGAAAACAAAGAATGACTGGAAGGCAGGAGAGTAGAGAACTCACTGCACTCGTCCCGCTCGTCAACAGCGCCACCACGCGTTTCACGACACCCGCCTTGACGTGTGCGTCGGCCTGTGAAAATAGGAAGGACTAGTCAGCTCAATTCGAGAGAAAAACGGGGAAGTATCGAGTCGGAACGAGAAGAGAGTCGGAATCGCGCACGAATCTGAGCACGGGCACGGAACCGAGGCACTGCATGGCGCTTGGACGCCAATACGTCCTTGACGACCGGGAAACGCGGCACCACAGAGATCCACGTACGGGTGCGGGTATGGAGTGATATTGGGCAGGTACCCGCCCACGCCGATGCCAGCCTGCATCTGCAGACGGTGACTGCAGTGCATACGATAGCCACACCCGCCATGTAGGCACCGAAAATGATCTCATGAAATCCACTCGAGCACGAAGTCCGCCCCGCCGCGGAATTCTGGTGCAGGAAAAGAATGGAAGACGTACCGCCGGATGCGTCGCCATATCAGACAGCAAAAAATTGTGCTTCTCCGTGCGCAGGACGCGCTTGTCCACCAGCCCCTTGGCGAGGCGCCCGCGCACATGCTGTGAGAAAAAAGAAGTAAATGTTAGCGTTGCAATACAGTCTGGGGGAGTGATGCATCACCACCTTTCCTGAGAACAACGCCATGATGCATTCAGAACTCTCGCGAGAACAGCGCCAGTGATGCATCACCTAGAGCACTGATCTTTTGGTTAGCCGGGCCATGTGCCTCCATCAATTTTGTAGTTAAGGGCGAGCTCGTTGTTGACAACGGCGTCCAGAATGTTTCTGGTTGTTTGCCAACCTCGTTAAGGGCGGGCTGATTAATATCCCAATGAGGCAATTGGAGGCAAAAATGGCCGAGCGCGACGCTCGCGACGCCGGGCGCAGTTCTACCCCAATTATCCTGAAAACTCAGATACAGGTGGGCATTAACCGTACCTAGGGTTTGAGTACAACTGAGGCACAATATGAAGCAGCCAGTGATTAATATTTCAATTTAGCTGTGGTACATTCGAGCCCGGTGGACGCTGCTCCCCCACCTAGCGCCGCCACATACAGAAATATAGCACCCGGTTGCCCTATCGATGTACGACACAGCGGAGACCCATGCCTCGTCCGGCTGCCGCTTCCCCCACTACGCAGCGCACACCCGCTCATAGAAAAGCTCCATAAGCGTTCGTATCACGTATTACGCGCTGCGAGCGGTCCTCATCACCCCCTGTCGAACCACTGCGCTGCGCTGGGGGATACGCGCAGGTGGCGGGGGAGTGAGACGAAGACCAGTATCCCACTCGCACGACATCGTGCGTGCCAGCCGTGTCTCACCACTGCCGCTCAGCGGTGCTCAGACCGTGAGAGTTGGGATAGTGCGGGTGCACCCAGACCCCTCTCTGCAATGGCCCCGCACCGCCATATACCACCCCGGCACCTCATCGGGAGCATGCAGCGCAGTCCGGTCCACGGAGTTGATGTCAGGTGTAGTCACCGGGTGCGCAATGAATGGCGAACACAGGGGCATGCAGCACCAATGGCAATAATAATAAAAAAGAGAATGAGTTCTCATACGCACCTGTTGTATCGCCTTCTGCGCGAACAAACACCAGATCTTGGCCCCAGAGTGTCTATTCATCCCGTTGCCGTCCACAGATATATGCAGTAGAGGCAGCAACTGTGTATTGTGCTTGGACAAAGAGAGAGCGTCCCAGAACCGAGTTCTGATGTCTTCTAGTTATAGTCTCCAAAAGGCCCCAGATACGTGCAAAGGCTGGGTCGTCGGGTGGGTGAAGAAGTGATGATACGTGGCACAGGTTTGGCAGCGATCATTGATGTGGAATCAGGTCACTCGGGTCATATCCCCGAGTTCGATGAGCACACCCTTTTGTGCTTCGTTTCGTCTTGTCCGGTGTCGTAAACCGGTTCTGAACCAGACACATCTCTTGAATCACACACCCATATCTCCTGATGAAAGTTTGGAGTTGTAAGCAGTGAAGAAGATGAGGAACCGTACATCTGCCCAATAGCAATGCTTCCCCCTGGCTCTTCAACCAAATCCCTGTTGTTTCCAAGGAAAGAAAAGTGCACCAAATAATCCTACGGAACCTTAGAACTTCGCAGGATCAGGGAGGAATTGATGAGAAATCTAAAAATGGCCGAATTTTGCTGGCCCTACTTCCGAGTTTAGCCCACCGTGTTGGTTTTCGGGTTGGGATAGACAAGCCGATGAAGTTGTCGTACTCAGAATGCCAAATATTCCAAGAACGAGCAAATGCGAGCAGAAAGAACATCCATCATTCAATATACTCCGAGAATACACGGCATGTACGAAAGAAATGGAGGAAATTGGAGGCACTTTTCTACACACCTATTGCACACCATATCCAAAATTTAGAACAAACGAGTGAGAATTGGGACCAGTATAAAATGTAAAAAGCAGCAATGAATGAGGAATCTAACAACGGTCGAATTCTACAGGCCTTACTTCCGTGTTTGAGCCTATGTTGTTGGTTTTCAGGTTGAAATAGACAAACCAATTGATATGAGTCACTCAGAACTCCGAATATTCTTATAACGAAGAAATGCGGAAGGAAAGAACACTCATCATTCAATATACCCCCGAGCCCCCATCACACCCGAGCGAGAAATGGGGGAAATTGGAGGCAGTTTCCCACACATCTAATGCACACTATATCCAGAAATTAGGGGAAACAAGCCCGATTTGCGACCGGTATAAAATGTAAAAGGCATCAGCAGCTGTCATGACTGCCTGAATTGGATGTGTCCGTAACCCTATGAACTCACTCGAAGGTTCAATGGTCAAGGATGAGCACAACCGCCATAGATTGTTCCCAATAGTGTTAAATATCATGCATATATACCCTGTGTATCTTCTGAGCATTTTTTCCGAATTTCTAGCTCCTTGCAAGCTGTCGATACAGACCAAAAGTTGTTTGGAGATGAGATTTTGGCCGGTGGCAGGTTTGAATTGCGAATAAAATATTCTGGTGTTGGTCTTTTTGCGTGAATCTTGGATGAACAATACAGGGAGATTGTGTACACACCCTGATGTGAAACATCACTTGAACAACGCCAGGGTGCGCTTTCAGGGAACGAGATTTTGCGGGGCTCGGAAGATTCCGCGGGCGGGCCGTGTCTCCGAGCCAATGGAATTACCACATCAATATGGGCGCTTGTTCTCAAAATTACGCGCCTGGTGGATCGCGAAGGCTAAGGGCGTCGAAAACAGGTGTATTCATTGATATTAAGTACAATAGATACTACATTATTGCCATTGCTCGTCGCCCTGAATCTTATCCGAGTCTTCCCTCATTCCAACTGGATTCCTAGCATCTGAGGACGTCGGGACTGCGCAAGCGGTCCTACGGGAGTGCCGGCGCACGACAGCAGGACGCGGAGGCGTTGATGGGGTGCAAGTAGCGATGGGGTACGTGATTAGGGACGTGCACATGCTACAGGCGGGCAGCGGTGGGGTGCATGAGGGGCAGCAGCGAAATAAGCGGGCAGCAGGTGTGCGAGCTGCAGCAGGGTGCGCATGCAACGGCGCAACGGGGTGCGAGTAGCGATGGGTACGTGATTAGGGGACGTGCACATGCTACAGGCGGGCAGTGGCGGGGTGCACGAGCGATGGCGAGATAAGCGGGCAGCGGGTGTGCGAGCTGCGGCGGGGAGCACGGGCTGCGGCGGGGAGCACGGGCTGCGGCGGGGTAACGGATGCAACGGCGGCGCGCGATTGAGCGGCAGCAGGGCACACATCCAGCGCTGAGGAGCAGCGGGGCGGGGTGCGCAAGCAACGGAGGGCTGGGTGCATAAGCAGCGGCGGGATACACATGAAGCGGTGGCGGGGTACACATCCGCTGAGCAGCAGCGGGGAGGTGGGCACAAGCGGCGGTGAGGTATGCGTGCAACCGGGAGTGCGCGTGCAGCGGGGGCGCGATCGAGGGGCGGTGCGTACGTGAGCAGCAGCAGGGCGAGGTGCGCAAGCAACGGCAGGGGAGGGGCCACAAGCACAAGGTATGCATCCAACGGTGGAGGTGATCGAGCGGCAGAGCGGGGTGCATGAGGAGAGGCGATATGAGGGCGGCGGGCAGCGGCAGGATCAGTGGCTGGTGTGTAATCAGCGAGATGCGCGAGCAGCGGCACGGTGTGTGAGCAGCGGCCGGAGGAGTAGCGAGCAGCGGCGGGCCCGAATATCGGCGGGGTGCTTGGCCAGGAGATAATATGGCGCCAAAGGTGCTACCCAGGAACCGAACGAAGACTAGGGGGCCCAGAACACAGAGTTACGAAGCTTTTTTGGCGGTCCCCTAGCCAGGACAGAACAGCGGCGCAGCCAATGGCGCAGTGGTGGTCGATGACACCTCAGGTACCTCCGTTTTGCTTAGTCAGGGGCCTATTAGGCCATTTACTTTGTATGACAGCAAATGGCCTAACAGGTCACATCGGAGGTACGATGGCGGAACACTTCGTTTACGTGCTTTCCCCTTTGAGATGCTGCCGGCATTCACTGCCTCCTGGCTCCGCCTCCCATCCCCGCCTCTCGTGCGCGCGTACCTTACAGCGCTTGTAACTGCAGAATATCCACCATCTTACCCGTAAACACGGTCCTCGTTCTTTTTTAAGTCTCCCGACGCGCCAGAAAGCTAGACAGCTACTCTTCAGATGGCACCTACCAATACCGCTCTCAGCAGGCGTTCTTTACGCGCTTCCAAGCCTGCAACGCGCTCGGGACCTGGCGTGCACTTCACCAGTCCCCTCAGAGCGCGAGATGAACGAAAGAATCGCCTCGTCGTCGGTACCCCGGGCGCGCTGCCACTATTGGCGGGCTTCGATCCCGGCTCGACATGCTCCTGAATCGCGATCAGCCTCCCAGCCTGCCAGCGCATGACCAACTCAACCATGCTGAGCCACCTGCTGAGCCCCTTGGTGAAACTGAAGGCGGAGACGACTGGATTGACGTGGACCCGGAGCCTCCGGCACCCGTCGCGCCGCCTGTTCCTCGCCCTCGACCTGGACTGGCTGCTGCCGAGCGGTTGAACGTTGCCTGGAACGTGCTCCTACCCGTTCTGGAAGGTCCATATGCCCAGTACTTGCGTAGCAACTACGGCCAGCGCCCCTCCCTCATACCTTCGGCGATCCGTTACGAATGTGTCGCCTCTTGTGGGCTCCCAATGAGTGCTAAAGTAAGATGCCTCTACATATCACGTTCGTATCCCTCATACCTTTTTACCCAATGGTCCTTCACTGACTCTGGATGCAGATCACCAGCTGGTGGACGTGACTACCTGCTGCTGCATGCCGGTCGCTGCCCTCCTCGTCCAAAACGGAGTGTTTCCTGCCTCGCCAACTAAGGTACAGACCGGCATATCGATCGATCTCCTCGGGATTTATCGAGCACTCTTTGAGCGATCCTGTGATGCCGTCACAGCTCTCGCGTCCGCTCTCCAGACCATATATCAGCGTTTCGGGTTTCCAGTACACGCACAGAGGGTAAGTTGCTCTTTTATATGCAAATATCCTCACTGAATTATTATTTCTCAGAACCCTGAACTTCTTGCGACAGATCCTTTCCGCAAGTTGATCGGCCAAGCAGTTCTTTGGGACTGTAACCTCCGAGTCCGATTGCAAGCCAAGGTTGACTCGGCCCTCATCGCAGCAGAGCTGGCACTTTCCCCTCCTGCTCCAGATCCGGTCCCAGCGCGGGTGGCGGAGCCTCCTGTTTCTGTTTCTGCGACCAACTCTCTGCCTCCCTCCTCCCTCATGTCTATTGAAGAACGTGACACGACACCTCCACCTCCCTCCTCCCTCATGTTTATTGACGAACGGGAGGATACATACCCACCGCCCACGCTTCTCTCCCAGATCACTCTACCCAGTGCCACCGGAGCCTCCGGTTTCCGATACCGCTGCTGCAAGCAGCACCATGCGTTCTTCATCCCCAATGTCCATTGACGAATTGGGCACGCCGCTATCTCCGCCCCCATCTCCGTCACCATCTCCGCCCCCTTGTCACGCACCGCCGCCGACGCCGCCTAACCCTCCGCCGCTCACATCCCCGCCGCCATCTCCACCGCCATCTCTGCCGCCTCCCCACACAAATCCGCCGCCACCGCCTAATTCTCCGCCGCTCACACCAGGACGAGCTGCCCGTGTTTTACGAGAGCGGTGCCCCGCATGTTTCGGTTTAGAAGAGTGGGGAAGGTCGCTCAAAGAGTATCTCCCCTTCCTCTTCATTTGTATATAACATATGGCTCATGAACTCCCCCACAGCGGTGGCGACGTCCAGCTTGGTGCGGATGGCTGCTTTAGCTACCGACACCTACGCTCAGCAGGCGACGGTCCAATCTCGTACGACCCTTCGTATTTCATCTCGAAGGAGAAGGTCGCACGAGTTGAGGAACGGATAAACGGGGCCCGGAAGAAGCAGCCAAGAACCTTCAAACCCGCAATCCCGCAGGAGGCTCTGGACGCCTGTCAGGAGTCTTGGAATGCTGCAAACGAGAAAAAACAGAAAACCGACACCAAGCACTACGATGCCGGCGGTGTCTTTGTGATGACCTGTCGTCATTCACAAGTTCTTTTCCTCTGTGACATTGACACCCCCGGCGAGCAGCAAAAGTACATTGTTGCCCTGTTGGAGGAGGTAAACAGCCTTCTTCCACCGCAGGCAACGATTCTGCAGGCGTACGATGTGGGCTGTGTCACCGATCACAGCTTTAATTTGGTATGTTTTTCATGTCGCCGCTCGGAGCCTCCGGCCAACCCATTTCACAGTTTCAAATCCTGACAGACGGTTTCCGGGAGCGTATCTCCTTCATCATCAACGCCATGCATGCCTTTGGGCACCGTTGGGTTTGCCAGCTGGTTTATAGTCCCCGTTGTCGTGACGGTGCGGGCTTGAGCGACATGGAGGGTGTCGAGCGCTTCTGGTCCCGGATCCGGAAGCTCATCCCTCTCACACGAACGCAATGGGTTGGTTATTTAAATCAATTCATCCTGAAACATCGGTCTAACGGAGCCCAGAATTCCCGTCGTCTTTGGACCATAGATCAATACACTTCGTTCGTCAATCAAGAGGGTGTTGAAGGACTCGGAGCCTGGTTGAAGCGACAGGAGACCAAGAATCTCATCAAAAAGCGTAAGGCTGCCGTCGAGACACTCATACAGTGCGGCGTCTCTGAGGCCGAGCTCCGACTGCAGTGGGCGGCACAAAAAAAAGCACAAACCTCTGCGCGCTCACGTAAGGCGCCTGTTTCTAAATCCATTGTTTTTTCTCACTGAGATCCTAGATGCCCCCGTGCGCCTACAGCGAAACCTCGACAAGGTCCTGAAGCTGCAGGAGCAGATCGACACCATTGAGAAATCCATTTCTGACGCCAAACAATCCCTCACCACTGGGAGCACGAAGGCGTCCCCCCGACACCCTAGCCCACCTTCGCCGTCTCCAAACCACCCATGAAATCCTCAGCACCCAAGCGGAGGCGCTGTATGCGTCTCTCAACATTCATACCTCCTTTCCTGAGCTGCTGGGGCTTCCTTTGGACCTCGTGCGAACCCTTGTCATCATGAGGGACCTCAAAATCAATATACGCGGTCGTGCCATCGAGTCTTTTTACGAGTGGGAGACTCTCGATCGCGCTGTTGCAGGACGACGGGAGCCTCTGGGTAAGCCGAATCTCGGCCAGAAAACATCTAACCAATTGTCGTCTAGGCACCAAACTGCACCAGGCTACTCAGAAGACGATCTCCAAGCGTGCACCTGCTCTCCTTAAAGCGATTAATAAGTTTAATTCCCACTGCGCCAATCTCGAGAGGCTCCGGCCTCCGGGATGTAGCATTCCTATTCCACACCCACTCCCAACGAAGCTCAGTCTTCTTCGTGAAGACGCCTCGCTCCACGAGGACGTCTGGCTTACCCCATCTGAAGGGGAAATTCCTCGATGGCTGGACGATGCAGATGTCCGTGATGGAATTCGGGCCCTCCACACCTTCGATCGATGCCAAGAGGAGGCACGGCGGCTTCATATAGAGCGCAGGAACTTGACAGAATGGCTGTCTCACGAGCTCACCGTTGTTGAGCGGGCGATGGAGACGAACGAAGGTCGGCATTTTTCTCCATGTCGAAATTTCAAAACTTGATGATTACATTCAGATCCCTGTCTTGAGCTTCCGCTGCAGCAGCGGCGGCAGCATCTCCAGTACCTGGAGAGCTCCTGGCGGCTTCCGAAACAAACCCGCTTTGCCCACTTTCTCCAGAGCGCACCGTCTGCCTCCCTCCCGACGTCCACCTCCACCACTTCTACCTCCACTGCTGTCCCTTCCACCACGTCCACCCGTACTTTGTCCACTATTTCCAATGCTCCCACTCCCACTACCGATGCCAGAACCGCCCCCTCCTTTTCCATGTCTACGGGTACCTCCGGTCCCGTGCGCACTGGCGCCTCCGGTCGCGCGCGCACCTCTGCAGGATCTAGGCTCGGTGCATCTACTCGCACTCGCAATTCCGCACGCGCCTCCTGGTCAACCGTTGCTGCCGTCTCCACGTCCACCGCCTCCATGCCCGCCGGTTCTGAGCATTTGCTCCCAGACTCGGAGCCGGAGGCGCTATTTGATGAGCCTGCCCCAGAAACCGTACCCACCGTCGAAGAGATTGATCCCGCCGACATCTCCGACATGGACGAGCCTCTTGCCATTCAAGACATGGCATACCAAGCCGACTCCGACGACGAGGAGGACTCTTCTGGTTTTGAGACAGGCTCATCAAACTCCCGGATTATCTGGCAATGTGCGGTGTGTCAGGCGAGAGCTCTCATGTCCGCATGTGCTAAACCTCTTACAGACTGGGCTTAACATCGACACGACCTTTCTCGCTGATCTCCGTACATACAATCAATCCTTAATAGTCTCTCAAATGGCGGTGCCTCGCGTCGTTGTCGGTCTTAACGGCCGTTCGACAATGGAGGTGCATATGTCGGATCTGGACCGCCTTCGCGCACCAGCCGGTCGTCTGAATGGCGACATTCTAAACGGCACCGCCGCCGCACTTCTCAACCTTTTCGATAACCCAACCTCCCGCCTTTATACCCCCAGCGCGACCGGATGTGCGCTCCTCAATACCTACGATCTACATCGCACGCGATTTAACGCCCCCGATACCGTTCTTTGGGAGCATCTGTCACACACTCGGTACTGGGAAAAACCCGTCTGGGTTATACCAGTTCATCGTCCCAAGGAGGAGCACTGGGTGCTCGTAATCGCCGCAGTTCAAGAAAATCGCCTCTTCTTCTTCGACAGTCTCGGGCACCGTACCGGCTGGCGTCAAGATATTCAGGTGGCTCCGAGTTTTTGAGGGTTTGATTTTTGCTGAGATTTTGACAGGATATCATGTTATTGATCAAGCGCATGGCTTTCATCGCCGGGCGTTACGGCCATCGCATGTACATCTCCACGGAGGATGAGACTTGGACCGCGCGGCCGCTTTGTGACGAAGTACGTCGTTTTGAATCTTTGAGTCTTTTGCTTATCATCCATCTCTCCCAGCGAAATCCTCTCCAGTCCAATGGCTACGACTGCGGCGTTTGGGTCCTCTGTATGATTGCCTCCGTTCTTCGAGGTTTTCACACCACCAATATATCGGAGGCACTGATGTCGACGGTGCGGCAGCTACTGACAGACAATATACTTACATTGCCTTTCCAAACGGCCAGGGGACGTTCATAGACTTTGTATCTACTCGCTGTTTGCAATCAATACCCGTTTTTACCCAAGAAAATGGTTACATTTCAGTCAAGAAACTTGAGATAATACAAATGGTAGATGGTGTGCGCCTGCCACTGCATGTAAAGTTCCCACATAGACCATTCCCGCCGCCCAATCATACGGGTGGTATAGTTCGCCGAGGGCGACGACTCTCTCGAACGCCTCCATCAGCTCCAGCACCTCGGCGCGCAGTTTCTCCATTGCCGCCTCTTGGTCCGTCTCAAACGCCGTACGGAGCTCAACGTCCCGTTGACGGAGCTCCCGCATTCTGTCCCCGTGGAGAACAAAGAGAAGATGTCGAGTGTGCAAGTGGTAAGCATTTGACCAGGGGTTTGGCGCATCGGGGGGCTCATTGAAATCGTGGGGGAACGGTGGTTCGAGCCTCCATTTGTTCAATTCGTCCGAGATGGCGGCATCGATTCGTCCACAAAGCGCCTCCTGATAGGCGGGCCGAGTGTCGGGGAGCGAGAACTGGCGGAGCCTGAGCACCAGCTTGCTGGGAGGCTGGAGCCCCGGTATTGCAAACTTGGCCGACCGCTGCCGGTGCTGGGGTGGCCTTGGAGCCGCTGCGCGGATTGCTTTAGCACTGTAAAGGAGTTATGAATATATTCTGGGATTGGCGACGGCACTGCGAATGCCATACCCTGGGGTACTATGATACTTCTTGTCTCTTTCCCTCTTTGCTGAAGCCCGTTCGGCGGTGGTAAGGTGTTGGGGACGACGGCCCATAAGTGAGATGGTGGTAATGGACAAGGTGCGGCAAGAGCTGCACTGTAATCTTGGCCACACTCAAGTTGCTTCCGTGCACGACATTTCAAACCCACGGGGAAATTTCCAAAAATTCGCAGGGAGGTAGGGGCGCGGCACACAACCACGATGATCTATTCAAATGGGCAGAAATGGATATCGGGATGGACAGGGAAAAATAAAACGCACGGTTCGACGTTTATACGGCTCCTCATTGGCTCATCAAATGAGTCAAGGAGCGGCGTCGTTGACGTGTAAGGAGCGGGCAGGAGGCGCTGCTGGTGGAAAGCCGAGGAACAGTGGCGCGGCGGCACTATATAGCTCCAAAATGGTACACGTGACGGCCCTCCTTTCCTTTTTCCCACCTCCTCTTTTTTTTTATCTCCGTTCTTGCACGCGTTTTTTCTCTCCAAAGCGCGTTTCTCGTGTTCCAGGCAGGTCCGAATCCTTCCCTACCCTCTCTGTGCTGATACATTGCTTTCGGTTCATTTTTTTAGGCTCACCCGTTGCCCAGAGCCTCTGGCGCGTCGCCAATTGACGCGCGTGATACGCGACGGTAAGTGATCGGATTTTCTTCCATTCCGTCTTTCTCCTCCTTTTCCATGGCGGCATCTAACCTCAGCGTTAGATGGCCAATCCACGTCTTCTCTTCTCCCCGCCTCGCCCAACGACCAGCCAAGACTCCGTCACAATAGCCTGTGACCTCGCAGACAACCCCGATTTTTTTGCAAACACCACCCTCCCCGGCGACAACGACTTCTCCGGCGACAACGGCTTCCTGTATCCCACCATGAACGCCGACGGATCTCTCGCCCAGAGCGACCTCCTCAGTGCCATGGACGAGGAGATCGACGAGCTCGCCTCCCCTTCGCCAAGTCCCCGGGGTATGCAAGGCTGGGCGGCCACTCCTTCTTTCGTCCAGACGACAGCGGCGCCTCCTTTCCCCCAACCTTCCTTTTCCCAGATCGACGAGCTCGCCTCCCCTTCGCCAAGTCCCCAAAATATGCAAGGCTGGGCGGCCACTCCTGCTTTCCCTTCCTTGGTCGAGCAAGGCTGGGC
Organism: Mycena olivaceomarginata; assembly: GCA_029378375.1. Taxonomy (NCBI): domain Eukaryota; kingdom Fungi; phylum Basidiomycota; class Agaricomycetes; order Agaricales; family Mycenaceae; genus Mycena; species Mycena olivaceomarginata. Next base: position 334,209 of record JARKIC010000177.1, on the reverse strand, counting down.
GGCTGCACCTTCATTCCCTCCAAAACGGCCTCTTGCTGATCGATTTGGCACCGTCTACGACGGCGGTGACCCGTTTCAGACTGACAACGAGGGCTACTGTTCTGACCCAGAGACCGATACGCAGTCGCCGCAGATCGGTGGCGGCTATCGTAGGCACTATTCCGCGACGCCGCCGCCGACACTTACCCCCACCCGTCTGCGCGCCAACCGTAGGCCCACTGCGAAGGCGAAGGCCAACATCGCCACTGCTTCCCCGCCCGAGCCTGCTCCACCTCCCGCACGCAAGTTCTTGGCACAACGGCGCGAACCCACAACGGAGCCTCCAATCCCTGGAACGGAGCCTCCCATCACCAGACCCGCCAACTTGGTGCAGCAGCAGCAGCAGCAGTCCACGGTGCAGCAGCAGTCCACTCGCAGTTCTGCTCAGGGTGCGACCACCAAAAGGCGCGCCCCTGTTCCTGCCGCCGCTCCCCACCACGTTCCTGTCACCGCTCCCCAGCACGCCGGTCCCCCCCCTGCACGTCCTCTTGAGCGCGCCGCTCCCCCTCCCGCGCGTCATGAGCCTTGGGGCTCGACTTCGCAAAAGCGCCCAGCGTCTGCCGCCCCCGTCGACGATCCTGCGCCCAAGCGCGTCGCCTTCGCGGCTCCTCCTGCCGATCCTTCTGACCCTCGCCTCGCCAACTTCTACGAAGAACACGGCTTCGATCACCTGCCCCTTCCTCCACCCCCCAGTACCATGGACCCCCGCAGTCAGAACGGTGCCTCTGACAATGGCGACAATGGCGACTACAGCGTCCCCGACGACGGTGATAACGGTGGCGACAACGGGCAGCACGGCGGTCCCGATCCGAACGCCCACGATCGGGTTAATTTGGTGCTTCCGCAACGCGGGAGGTTTAGTTCTACACAGCAAGACGCCCTCCAGTTATGTTTTGTGGAGGTGGACAAGTCGATGGCTGCCTGCGCTGCGGCGATCGGCCTTCCCCAGACCCGCGTCCTCAACGCCTATCTCCGCCAGACCGAGGGGCTGAAGGCGAGGGGTGAAAATCTCTGGAACCTCTACCAGTCCTTTGCGAACTCGACGCCGGCTTTGCGCCTTGCCGAGAGGCGCCGCGTCGACCCATATTACACGCCCCCCTCTGACGCGGATACTCCAGCCCTCGACACGACGCTGCTTGCCCAGGCCTTCACCAGGTTTAAAAGGAAGTACACGCAAGAGCAGGCGGAGGAGATCCTCACCACGTCGGCCGAGCTGGCGAAGAACGAGTCCGAGATCGACCAGACCCTCCGGCAGCGGCAAAACAAGTTCCACGGCTGGAAGGCCAAATTTGCCAACGCCGTAAGTGCTTCACCCGCTCGCGAACAGATACCTGATCATATTTGCAGTTCGCCAAGATGTTCGCACAGGACAACTTCGAGGCGTTCATGTGCTTTAACGGCGTGTGGCTCAACGAGGACACTGAGTTGGGGGCGGTCATCACGACGCCCGGGATGACAACGGTATGTCCTTTATTATAGCAACGTTACAATATCCCTTAATCTCGCACAGTTTTTGGAAGATATCAGCTCGTGCGAAAGCGACTTCATCGCCGCCGCAAAACTTACCGCATAGTATGTGCCCTAAATTGCATCCTACCCTCTACTAACATAGACTTCAGTACGAACTCCATGAAGAGCATCAAGGTCGCTTGCGTCCCCGCCGCCGACGCTTCCACCGCCGCCTCCGCTGCTGTCACCGTCGCCGCCGACGACGCTGCAAGTACCGCGGCCGGCCCCGACGACGTTCCCGCTCCGTCGCGGGCGAAGCCCAAGCCCAAGTCGTGCTCTGCTAAGAACGAGAAGCAGAAGGTGACCAACAACAAGCACCAAAACAACATCAAGGCTGCGCGCCTCCGCCTCGGCACCGCCTGCACCGACGATACCGGCGTCGACATCTTCAACAAAGACAATAGTAACTTCGCCTCCGCGACCGTTGCTGGGCTGCTCGCGAGCAGCGACCTTATCTGCGTCGGCTGGCCGGCCGACGTACGTCTCTTTAGTTTCTACCCAGCAGGCAAGGGAACCGGCGCCTGGAGGCATCCAGAGCTGCAGTCGCTCAACGCCGCCCTCGATGCCCGCGATGGTGGTCCTGAGCAGGGCCTCCGCTTCGAAAAGCGCAAGCGTCTGTCTGGTACATTTTTTATCCTTCTAACTTAAATTGTCCATTACGCTGACCATAACTCAGGGTCCTATGTCATTTTCAGTCACGATTACCGGAAGCCTCCGCCAACAGGCCCTGCGACAGAGATCAAACGGCACTGGCGCTCTTCGTGCGGCTCTCTCCTACCGTGCTTACGCGACGACAACGCAGCGCACGAGGTCGATTACGACCTACGCCATGCCAACACCATCGTCTCGATAGGCGCGCCGCTTACCGCTGACTCCTCCAAACAATACGCCCCTCGCCCCTCGCGCAAGCCTTCCAAGTCCGGAAAGGGTAAGCGCAAGGCGAAGCAGGACAGCGACAGCGACTCATCCGACTTCGAGCCGGAGGAGGAGGAGCCCATGTCGCCCCCTTTGAAGAGGCGGCGGGAGGGTTCCACTCGTCCATCGGAGGCGCCGTCAGCGGAGGCTCCCAGTGCCACTGTCCCAGTGCAGGAGGGGGGTGGGCGTTCTGCTCCTCGCCGTACAACACGGCGTGCAGCTGCTGCTGCCGCACCTGCTACTGCCGCACCGGTGCCGCTGTTCATGTCGGATGACGAGGACGACGTCCCCATTCGGGGGAAATCCAGGAGGCAGCGGACGACCACAGTTCGTTCCGAGTCGGAGTCCGAGTCAGCGACCGAGGATCACGCAGCACCGCAAGCCCGCACGCAGTTGGCGGTGCCGTCTCCTAAGCAAGTCATGGACTTTGTGGAGATCCCGGTGTCGCCCGTACGCAAGTCAACGAACGACGAGCGCGACACGCGCCACCTCTTCAACGGTACCGGCCAGTTGATTGGGAGGGCTTCACAGCACGACGATTCCAACGCCTATCAGTGGGATGCGCCTCCGGCCCCTCCCCCACGCCCGCCTCCACACCAGTGGGATCCGCCGCTTCCGACCTCTGGGCCACCGCACCCGCACCCGAGGGTGAAGCGACCGACTGCGGCCTCCGAAATGCCGCCGCCACCGCCGCCGCCCGCCGCCTCCTCGTCTGCGTCGCTGCAGAGGCCTCCGCTGCCGGCGCCCGTCGCCTCCTCGTCCGCGCCGAGGCGGAGGCCTCCGCCTCCACCGCCGCCCGCTTCATTGTCGCGGGATAGCTCAATGCCGCCATCCGGGTCGGCATTGGGGGCTGGGCGTGGCAGGCCCCGTTACTCGACACCGCCTATCACGACTCTGGATGAGACAGAGAGATCGAGGCCTCCACCGCGGACACACGCGCCGCCGCCGTCTCGGAGATTCCCCGCTGCTGCCTCGTCATCCGCCGATGCGCGCATCGCTGCCCCCGCGGCTCCCGACGCTCTTGTTGTTCCCGTGAACCCTGTCACCCCGGCTGATCGCGTGGCTCCCGCGTCCTCGTCCACGGCGCCGATCGATCCGCTCGTTCTGCAGCTGCTGGGCGCTCTGAGGCCGGAGCAGATTTCAGCGATCATGGCGGGTCTTGTTCAGGGTGGAGCGCCGCCTTGAGGAATATTGAGCATGGACTATGTATCTGCATCTGCGTATCGGAGGCTCCGCTGCCCCGTTTTTTGGTAATCACCGTTCGTTGGACTTACGCTGGACTGTCGCTCTTCTGCCCCGTTTTTTGGTACCGTCATTGTTTGTTGGACTTACGCTGGACTGTCGCTCCTCCCGCTCCGTTTCTCCCACCTCCCCCACCCTTTTGTATATTTTCCCCCCTCCCCTCCTGTACATTCTCCCCTCGTGTCCCCCGTGTATCTTGCTCTCATCTTGCTGTATTTTCTTGCTCATCTTGCTGTATTTTCTTGCTATCTGTCTATCGCTACGCTGTTCCCATCTTGTGTATTCGTACATTCTTGTTTCCATTTTTGTACTGTATCTCTGTTGTACATACATTGGTATCTAGAGCAATGATACAAATGTTGTACAAAACTGTGTTGTCGCCCATCCCATTCCGAGTAATTTTGAGAGATTTGGGTGGCCGATGCCTCCGGTGCATCGTCTTTTGAAGCAATGCTCAATATTTCAGACATAATGAGCCATTCCTTTCGGAACACGTACTTCTTGTACCTCAAGAATTAGGCTGTAGGTGAGTAATTTTGAGACATCTCAATGGCCAGCGCCTCCGATGCATTATTTTTTGAGACACGGGAAGCTATTCATTGCAGGGCAGGCACTGCTTAGATTGCCAGGAAGTGGATTGCAGGCCGCAGGTGGGTGCGAATTTGCGCACTGGTCAGCAGGGTAATTTTGAGACATCTCAATTCAATGGCCGGCGCCTTTTTGTCGTAATGTTCGATGATTGAGACACGGGAAGCTATCACGGGAAGCTATTCATTGCGGGGCAGGCACTGCTTAGATTGCCAGGAGCTACCAAGGTGTACGATGGCGGACATGGCGGGGGCGGGCGGCGGGAGGGACAGCGGCATCAGAACCGCGGTGGGAGGGGCGGCGCACTGGTCAGCAGTGAGGTCAGTGGTGAGCATGCTACGCCTGTGAGAGGGTACTCAATCAGTGCGATGTCTAGGTGTATGATGGCGGACATGGCGGGGGCGGGCGGCGGGAGAGCGGCATCAAAACCGGGGTGGGAGGGGCGGCGGCACCAAAGCCGAGGGCGGAGGGAAGATGTCGTCATCGAAGCACGGGCACCGTACCTTCGATGGGGCCTGTTAGGCTATTTGCTGTCATACAAATTAAATGGCCTAATAGGCCCATGCCGTAAGGGAAGAGGCGGTCCCTCAGGTGGTCGATGATGAAGCCAGCAGAGAGCGATCGAAGGCGAAAACACTGATAAATAACAGGTGCAAATACTCTCCAAATCCTACTTTTGGGAACACGTTCACATCCTTCCTATGCTTTCCCGAGCTCTAGAACATGGACGGTAAGCAATCATTTATATCAAACAACGTACCCGATGTTTCGGTGAAGCTGCGCGCGAGCCCGGACCAACGACCTTTTTAGGCAGGGCGGGTTGAGGGCGGGCAAGGCACTGCCACGCGCCCGGCAACGGCGGGGGCAACGAGCGCGTGCGCACATGCTCGGGGATCATCGGTGATAACCCAAAACGTATTTGTTCTCGGTGATGCATCATGCCGCTGTTCTGTTGAGAGCGAGTAATGCATCATGCCGTTGTTCTCCCGAGAACAATACAATACATCAGAACCCCACATAGCGCTGAGCGTTGGAGCACGAAATAAGATGCGTAGTGGGTAGAAAAGTAGAGAAATAGGTCAAGAGATCGTGTGCAAGGGCGTGGGTCGCCCGAATTGAGCGGGAAGCAGGTGCCTACTCGTTACCGAATAGGCGCCAGTGCCAGCAGTGCGCCCGCTCCCGCAAGCGAACGAGCCCAGATACACGGCGCAGCCCATGGGCATAATCACTGCCCAATGCCAAGCTCGTAGGCAGCAAAATCACGGCCGTAGCAACGGACAGCGGGCAAGTACGCCGCTGACGGCCCTGTGAGGCCGAGAGCCCACCCGCATAGCTCCAAGCCGGCAGCGGGACTAGAGCAAGCACGCAGAGAAGTGAGGTGCGGATGAGAGCGTGCGTGTGGAATTGACCACAAGCAGAATGGAGTGAAAGCGCGAGATAAAGCACGCACCACTGAGTAAATCGACCCAAGTGCCTACACCCATCTTCTCGTCAGTGTCCTCCGTCTGCTTCATCATCTTTGGCGTCTCGTCGAGCAGGGTCTCGCCGGTCTGCCTCGTCGATATGACCGTGATTGGTCGGTCTGGTAGCGGTGAGCGTTTCTACAATGCCTCATCAGTCTTCAGTCTCGTATAATATGAAGCTAGACTCACCCTCCCCAAATCCCGCACATCCCCAATCCGCCTTCTCAGCGCTAGCTCAATCCAAGGGTATGCCGGTGTCTAAACCGGCGACTAAGGGCCAGTTAGTTAGTCCGGCCGTCAGGCCGGAAAAAGAAAAATTGACCCCACCTTCTTAGGGGTAGAAATCACTTTTGAGCATACCTTCGTTGAGTTCCGAGAGTTTACGGGCCTCTACACTCTATGCCTCGAACACGGCGGCCGAATTCGAACAATCGTGGCAGGCTTCAAGTTCATCTGCAAGTTCATTGCACCCTGCAAAGTGTACTCAGAAGTAGGTGGAAAAAATGTTTCTGGTTTAGAAGTAGTCATTACAAGGAGATACCAATCAAAACTGCCCCGCAAAGTTGCAAAAAAGCGACCAATGTCTTCCAAACATTAAATGACGCCCCCGCTGTCCGCCGGCAACTAAAACACGTGATACGTTACTATATGGGGTATTACGTTAGTTAGTTAGTCCACCCATCGAGCTGCGAAAAAAAACATCGGCCCTAGTGCAGTTTTTTAATTGCCGGCATACCCTTGGCTCAATCAAGATACAGATCCGCATCGCATGGCTGATATTATTGTTCCAAAGACTCAGATACCCCTGCTTATCCTTGATGCGCGCATCCTCACCTGCCTCGAGAGGGAGGTCGCGCGGGTTGTACGCAACGCGCGCGCCGCCCGCAAAGGTGCTCCCTGGGCCGGCATTTTCTGAGGGGCATGGGGGCGCTGGCGAGGAAGGGAAAGCACTGCCAAGCAGCAGATTAGGGGAGGCCGTCATCGTCAGGAGCTGGGGATACTGCTGCTGGGGCGCGGCGGCGGGACAGGCTTGCGGACGCCCTCAGTATCGTGTTCCTATGCCACTTAAATTCGGCAGGCTCGCTCGTTGAAGTTTCCCTTAGCTCTGTTTTCGGTGGACTCAGATCCTGGTGAAAGTAGCCGGGTATCTGCTTGAGCAAGTAGAATGGAATCAAGCCGCGAGCCTGTAATGAAACTGGGCTTGAAAGTGTCGCGATCCGTGAATGTGGCGGCAAGAACGAAAGGAGGCGGTAACGCCACATTGATCCGGACACCGCCACCCTGACCCTCTCTTCCTAACTGCTACGATCTCTCGCCGAGTCTGACCAAGTCTACGCCGCGGCGCGTCTCTTCTCTCAACGAAACTCAGCGGCGTTTTGAAGAGCCGTTCTCTACTCGCAGGAAACGCTTTGCGGCCGGCCAAGAAACGCGCGTATCTGTGCCCTCGATCAAGCCACACTCATTATGTTCTCGGAGTCCCTCGAAATTCGACAGCACTCGACAAGCTGTGGACCCTCGTGAGCTTGCGTCGGAGGCGTTGCGGTCACGTTTTGGTGCAGTCGATGTTCTGGTTCAGGGTAAGTGATTCTGTATGCCTTTAAATCTGGTACTAAAGGATTCAGATACGCAGAATAGCTTCCCGCTGCCAAGCCGAACGCCATAGGACACAGCTTTGTAATCTTCTCTTCCTATTCGGCTTCACCTGTGTGTTTCAATTCCATCACCCTACAGGCGGATGCATACACCTAAGTCATTTCATACTCTCAGCTTATTCCTTCAGTTAGATTGCTTTGCACTCCTACTCTTCATTTGCGGCTCAATTTGGCATCCAGGGTAAGTATCACGTCTTCATTTTGTCAGGGCCCAATATTTCCCTGCGCATCTCCCCGAGCCTCCCTTTCGCTATCGCAGACGCTGAACACTTGGGTGAGTTGCTGGGTTGCGGACCGTCCGCGCAATCTTTTTTCAGCTTGTTTTCAGGTCGTTAAGACACGCTGATCGTGCCGTACGATCTTGCTTCCAGCAACCGGTCGGTGGTTGTATATACCAATCAAATTCAATCTGACAATGGCGGAGTTAGGAAAGCCAAGGATGCTGCTCCCACCCTGATCTAGCTAGGATGGAAATCCTTTCGATGATCACGAATTCCAAGCACCCGTTGTGAGTGTCTCGACATCTTGCTACCTGCGAGATTTATTGTCTGCATGTGTGTCATTCTTTCACTGGGATCGCACGCAAGCAGTGCTAGCAATGCGCCAGCATTGCTGCCTTTCCTCCACAGCCTTTCGTATTATTATTTTGCCTGGGGCGATTCAATACTCATCACTTTGCCCGCAGGGAATGTATCGAGGCTAGATTCCCGTGTCAGGAAAGTCGGTTACTCCGTGTCATTTGCTGCTAGCCGCTTTTCGTTCGTCATTCTCGCTTCTTCATTCACTGTGTTAGAATTACAAACTTGGGCTGCAGGCTTGCGATTTCTCTCTGAACAAGTTCTGCGCACGGAGAACAGTTCAAGGTTCTTCAAAATGCGAGACATCGTGAGTGAGTATTCGTGCTGGCTTCCCCCCTCTTTTTCGGTGCGGGCACAGGAGATCCCATACTCCATTTACCCCTCGATGGACGGCGATCTCGCGGAGAGTGCGGCCCCCTCCGCCGGATGAATCAAAGCCGGTGTGGGGGTGGGGTACTTGCGCTTGAGCTCGGGGCCAACATCAAGGCGCCAGCCTTCGAGACGAGTGCGGTGCACACATTTGTGGCCGCGTTCGTTCATGTCGTCAAGGGCACGGGGTTGTGGGCAGACGTTTCTTGGGTGCGAGTGTGGGATGATGCGATGCGGGCGGGTGCGTACAGGGTGGCGTCGGCACAGCCTCGAACACTCTGCTGTTTCCTTGGCGCAATTGCGTTTCGCCGGTATGGGCTGCGAGGCTCAGCGTGCATGATGTGGTCCTGATGGCGACTCCTCAGCCCTCAAAAGGGTGGTCACCTGTCACTTCATCTGTTCTTTGCCAACCCGTCTTGCACCGAACGCGGTGTCAATCACAACTTCTCTTTTATTGTGTGACTCTCTCTCGGTGAGCCCGTAATCGTCGTACATCCCCAGGCTCGCACAGTTTTCGATTACAGGTTCAAGTACAAGCAGTTCGTCCACCGCCAGCTCAACAAGTCGCCGCTCCAGCTCTGAACCTCGTTTTATCTAGGTATGATCTCCCCAAACGCCCGCAGACGCTGCCAAATGTATACATTGGGCATCGAGTATGTTCCGCTATCATGCTCCGACCTGTCCTTTTCACCCACAGCGTTAGGACATTCGAGCCGATTGTGAGAGGCCCATGTTCTACGTGGGTCTTTATGCTGCACTCGGCATGTTCGGCGTCGTTCTCCAGTTGACATCCGCTGTCCTCCAATACACCTAAACCGCTACTTGCAGTACTACCTCAGTGACCCTCTTGCAGCATTGTATTCCCGCGACTCTTACTACACGCGTCGATTATAGGCTACTTCTACAGGTCTCTTACAATCGATTATGTAAATACTGGAATCCAATGCGCGCTCGCTCATGTTTTCGGACTTCGGCGAGTTGCTGACTGGGATCGTGACCGTCCGAGGTGAGCAAGCCACACGTTCTTAACTGGGATTCGGCTTATTCATCCGTCTGAAGCGTTCTCGACCGAGAAAAACTTCATGGATGGCCTCCACTCCCGCATCAACGAAACCACTAAATTTTGGATTGTGACATGGGCGGCCTTCTTGCCTACACGGTGTCGCAGATCTTGCTGACGGTCTTCATGATGACGGAACGTTGGCTTCTGATCAACCTCGACCTCCTGGGTATGTCATTGAATAATCCTTTGAAGCGAATAATGGCTTAAGTGGGTGCGTATGGTTAATAGGTAGTATTGTACGTTGCCGGATTGCACGGAATGACCGGCGTGACCTATCGGACCTATCATCCATCACAGTCCGTATTTATCACAGCTTTCAATTTGCCAGTACTTTTCTGGACAGCGACACTGTGCTGGCAGGGCTGGCAATCACGGCTGCTCTCACCTTTAGCGAAAGTGTGTACTGGGAATGCCGCTTTTGGACTGTGCTGGAGCTCGCTCTCGAGTGAGCCTTTCTCTCCGGCGCCTTTCCCTCTAACCATTGTGTTTCAGTTCGGGGGAACGAATCATTGAATATACGGATTTACCCCAGAAGCCGCCTCACCTTATCGAGTCTCAGAGACCATCGGCATGCAGGCCGTCGAGCGCCGCAAACATTTCTCCAGTTTCCGTGTTGCACGATGTCTCGTTCGGGCTGAAAGCAGGGGAGCGTGTGAGACTTGTATAAACTGGTCAAATTTCATTTAGACTCTGTGCATAGCGGAGCATTCTGACCAATCCTCAGGCAGCGGGAAGTCGACGGCGGGTTAGACGCTGTCGATGAAATCCTTGCGACTTGTATGTCTTTCCAGTCCCTGCATCTGGGCCAATGCTAACTATCAAGGTAGATCCCGGGCCCTCGAGCGGTCACTGATGATCGATGCTTTGCATCCCAAACTGGCAGGGCCGAATTCTCATCGACGGGATCGACATATCCAGGATTGGAATCCACAGCAATTGTCTCATTTTGCCATAAGTACTTGTTTCACCTAGCCCGCTGCGCGCATGATATAATAAAGAGTCCCAGAATTCATTCCCCAAGGGTTATTAATCAAGTATCGCCAAAGCCCTGCGCTAAGCGAAGTATGTTAATATCTCGTCAACTGTCCACACGGTAAGCCTATTTTGCTTCCATATCAGAACCGAGAACTAATATGTTTTGGCTCAGTGGTCCAGGTTGTTTCCGACTCGTAACGCGTCCGAAATCACACCGTTCACGCCATGGTGAGCTTTCCCGTCTCACACTATCCTTGATATTTAACCACGCGACATTCAGGCTCAACGGTGGGCCTGGATGCTGGTCTATGATCAGCTTATTCCAAGGTGAGATGAGCGTGCCTACCGTTTGACTTGTTCATCACCCTGAACTCCATCCATAGCAAACGGCCCTTGTACCGTTGCCGCTGGCGGCAAGACCACCGTCCTCAACCCATACAGCTGGAACACCGTTAGCAACAGTGCGTCTCTTGCCCCCCATTTTCCTGGGTTTCCATCTCCACAGCGCTCTGCTATCTGTTTTATCCGAGAACGTGGGCCCAGGTTCTCGGATAAGATAGATAGGTCAGTTTTCCCTGTGTTCCCTTTCCCTTTCCTTCCTGCATCCTCCGTGCGCGTCGAACTTTTGCATCTGGAGGGCCTCGCCAGGTCGTCAGTCGCCCGTACCTTGCTGGCCATTGGCGTCAGTGCGATCCTCGTAACCGACGCCCCATGCGCCTGCCATGTCTCTCTAACCCTGTTTAAAGGTGTGTAATCGGAAATCTCCTCTGAATAAATCAACGCGCTGACTCCGTCTTTTTCTTCGATGATCTTCGAAAACTCCCCCGAGATTCCCGCAAGAGGAATCTCACATACAATGATGTTCATCGCATTCCATTCAGATATTACCCCGCCGGTTTAACTCTACAGGGATCTCACCTACAATGTTTGTCTCAATTTGATTCAAGCATTTAAACCCCCTTTTTCCTTCTGACTTCAATTCTCGATCAATTCATGAGATGTTGCTCTTTTTGCGCGGCGGCTTGTACGAAGGTGCGTGACCATTTTGTGGTTGTTTTGTCTTTCTCTTCTTTATTGGAATCTTAACGTTGCGTCGCTTTCTCTCATGTCTGTAACGTCAATAAGGCCTTCACCGCCCGTTAGTTTGATTTCCATTTGGCTACCCTGTATCCATACTAACGTCTGGCACAACGCCTCGATGCCCTCACCAAAACAGGCAGCCAGTCGCCCAAAAGTGGTATAGCTGCTCACGTCAACTTGGTCGAGGACGCGGATGTTCTCTGTATTTTTCCGCTCCATCTCTTTTTTCTTGTTGAACTAAAGTAACCGAACTTCACCGTATTGGTTTACTTTTCTTATAAGGCGAGATCCAAGCTACAGTAAATTGTTGGTAAATTGAACTTTGGCTCGACTTGTCCAAGTTTTGACCGGCGAACTTCAGATTTATCAATTATAATAACGTCGTTTGAGAAAGGAAGCTAATCTACGAGTACCCTATTTTCAAGACACCCATCATCTTTTTGACTCAGGCAGCGCCCGCAGCAGCAATGATGACGTCGGCCGCCTTCTCCGAGAGCTAAAAGTTGGATATGGTGAGGCGATTCTCAACGAGAAACGGACGTGGCAAACCATGTAAGTTGGTGTCGCGACAAACCACCCCAGCACTACGGCCCAAGAGCTGATGTCCACCACACGGAGACCTTTGACCCCCCGGATCTTGAAGTCACCGTCCAGGACGGCATTCGGATCTATAACAGGGACTCGTTCAGCGATTAATACAAACTCGAGAAACTGAACTCGCCGTCATCCGGCCCCATGGAAGCTGTGCAACACGCGTGGTGGCCTGTAGGAGCCATGTTAATCTTGAGAAATACATAAGGGTAAGCGGGCCGACGCACCAAAAACGGTCTCCAAGATGTGATTCTCGATGTCTTCGTCGGTGTTGAGCGCTTGCGTGGGGAAGAGCTGAGCTTCGACCTGCGAGGAGATGTTGGGATGCCCCATGTGGCTCTGAGCGACTTTGAATCCCTCGAGAAGAGCGGCGATGTCTTCCTTGCCACCGGGTGCCTCGAAGTGACGCTTCTCGATGTGCAGCAGGTCCTGAGGGTGGCTTCCCGTGAGCTGAACGACGCCGCGGGACGACGCGTGTCCCCTCAACGCTACCCCAGTGATGACATTGTGCGCCGCTGCGAGTGCGTCAACCGAAACCGTGATGGAATCCGGAGAACCGCCCGGGAAGCCAGTAGATCAGAACGTCCGGCTCAGGAAGCGAGGGTGAGCTTTTGGTCATCTGGAACCAGAGAGGTCCGCCCAAACCGTAGAGATTCCGATGGTCGTCTTCGATCCACTGTTCTAGACACGGGTCAGTCTCGGTCGTGTACAGCACCGTGCAGTTGTTGAAGATGGTGTGGTTCTGTTCCAGCTCCCAGATGTGCGACACCTCGTCGTGATCTATGTTGTGCCATGGTTGAGTAAAACGAGTTAATATAACGCGGATTCCTCACCCTGAAGATTGGTGCCGACACCCGGGAGATGGACAATTGGCTTGATACCATGCTGAGACAGCTGAGCTTTGTCGCCAATGCCTGAGAGCTAAAGGATAGTAGCGTGAGCGGCGGACATATGTGATTACAAAGGAAATACCATGAGCTACGGCGTTGATTCAGTACGGCAACCGTAAAATAATTGTTGAAACGCACCAGTCGTGGCGTTTGGAAGACACCCGCGCTAATGATAACTTCGTGCCGAACAGTAATCAGCTTAGTCTTCAATGACTGCTTTCCTTTGCAGTTTCCTGCGACGTCCAGCGCAGCTCCGGGCGCAATCTCGACACAGTTGAAGAAAAAGAGGCTATTATGGGCCAGATTTTGGCTCCTTTGCACACCTTGTGATTCTACTCTCTCTGCAGTCTTTTCCACTGAGGTTGTTCGCATGGACATCGACGCTATTCACACCGGCACCTTCTCCGCGGGCGTCCAGGGAGCTAATGGAGGCGACAAGGAGGATGTGGACAAATTTGGTGTAGAGAGAGACACAGATGACATCGCGAGCGACATCAGAAAAACCCTCCGCAGCAATTTTCCGCGATTCTTTCGGAAATTTTGCTAAAATAGCTCCAGTTGCAAAAGTATCTTGATGCTCGTGACCAGCCCGCCTACGAGAAAGCAACAAGTGCGGCGAGCGCGTTGCTGTGGGTAGGCTGGTACTTCTCGGACGACGCAAAATGGCTGAGCTAACAGTGCACGGAATTTGCACCAATATGGCACACATACTGTGCAAAAAGTTTTCATCGCATGTTGCCCATTTGCCACCGAAAAACGCCCAACTTCAAGTCCAAAACACAAGTTGGAATGGATACCCAATTTGAGAAGCAACTTGAACGGGACCCAACTTCCTACAGTCCCGAGTCAGTCTGGAATGCGCACTTCAAGATCTGCTTCAGGGTCTCAGAAAATCTTCAACAGAAATTGGTCTTCCAGAGCCCACGAAATGCCAGCACGAGACAAAGGCTGAACGTATGGGAAACCTCAGTGGCCAGTCCGCGAAGATCCAAAAGTTTCCATAATAACCCCCGACTTAAATTCTGGCCGTCCACTCCAATGCCATTCATTCTGGGAGATATATTACCTAGCTTCTACGCTGTGCTACACTGAAAAACCGATTAATTCCTGCCCGACTCCCAGTCCGTAGGCGCTGGGCCAGTGACATTTTTGGCCTTCCTTCTCCACGAAATTGTGTGAGGTTTGTCGTACGGCATCTGGAACACAACTTCCATATTGATCAGCGCGACCTGGATTCCCTATGAATGAGACCGATATCTGTCCGAATTTATGCACGCACGCGGCCTATCAGGTCGGGACCGTCATACTGGCGGTTGTCGGTGGGATAGAGCACGGTCTTCGACTGGACTGCGCCAATATAATACGATTTAGTGCCAATGAGATGCTTCATTCCGCCCGGGAGATGCATAATCTCGAGTGTGAACATATGACCTCCTATGTCGAAGCGGACGTCCGGGACTGCGGATGAATCCACTGGGACATAGTAGATATTCTGCGGCCTCGCAGTTGTGTTCGCGTTCGCAGCAGGCCCGACGACAAATCCCGGGATGCACAAATAGAAGGCGTCGACAAAGTTCTGGCTCAGGTAGCAGAATGCGGTCCCTAGTGGAAGATGGTCAGTACGTCAAAGTTATGGGTATTTGTTGAATACCCGTGTCTAGTTCCGCTTCGCCGCCTTCGTATGCATATCGAATACCGTTCAATTCCTTTACCGTACTTGCGACCTTCCAGTGGTCGTTTCCTAAAAGGGGAAGGTACGTGTGCCACGAATATTCCGTGGGCTCGAATACAGCTCTCCGACCAAAAGTGACGAATCTGCAAATATTAGGGCGACGGCTCTGAAAGCATATGAAATGGCGACGAACCCGATAGTGTCAGTCAGCAAAATAGCAAACTCCGGGCTTTGCTGGGATCTAATGAGTCGCCAAGCGACCGAATACGGGCGTGATTTCCCTACCAGACGACCCCGAACTTGCTCTAGAAATGTCTATGACCAATGTTCAGCGTGGTTTTCAATCTGAGAATCCTCTTACCGGCGGTGTGGAATTGACATCATCTAGATTCCTAGAGCTTCTGGCGTTTCAGGAGAACAAGTAAGGCTTTACAACGGAACACCCAACATTCTGCGGCCCAAACCGAGGATGCCGGAGGCAGGTGAATATTGAAATTGGAATGAAACTTCATGAGCCACGCCGAACATCAACTGAACCCAGGCCTTCTTTGGGTCGGCCTCGGGCGGTGGGCGTCGTTGAGGCGGAGGTATATGTAATCATCCCACAGAGTGTAATCTGGAAGAGAAGTTCAGTTGAGACTAGAGTGGAGAGCGATGGAAGATTGCGAAAACTCGCGGGCAGTGGAACCATCTGCGTAGGTTGTGCTGTGCTTCCGGTCGCTCTGTCGCGAGCTTCGATGGGGACCAAAAGAATGCCAAAACATTGCTGGTGAACCGACGGTTCCCTTCGGATAAGGAGTCCCGGGAATTTGACATTCTCGCCCATAGACCCAACTATAAATCCATAAGACGAAGAGCCTGACGTTGAAAAGCCAGGACTTAAAAGGCATTAGAACCTGTAAATGGGAAATATCAGAATCAAGACCTTCTCACGAATATCACGATCGGCAGGGCAAAGGATTCTTACCAAGGTCAACTTCTAATGGAAATTCTCGTTCTACTGCCCTTATCGTCCCGCCTGGCTCCCCAAAACGCTATGGAAGTTGTTATCAGTTGTACCCATATTCGAAACAGCCTACCAATTTGGTGACGACTTGACAAACTATGAATTTTCGAGCATCAGCAGGAAGTACATCTGGGGAAAACGATGTAATACATTTTCCACGAGCATTTGTCGCCATCGATGTTGTGAGGAACTGGTCGTATCCAGGGTCCTGAACGACGAGGTCGGGGCCCCGGTCACTATGAACCGGCACAGGCTGGGCGGCATATCGTTCTGGAAAATGTGCTCCGCTCTGGGATTGGCCTGGAGACCTCATAGCAGGGGTAACAGTAGAGGACTTGGCGGAGAAGATGGCCGTAGACGGGTTCGGGGCCTGTTCAGAGGATTCGCTCCATTGGCGTCGCGTCATGTACCTTAGACGCGCAGCCTGGGCCTGTATCAAGATCACTGAATACGCAAGTCCAACCACAATAGGGTCTCGACGTACGTCCAAAAGTTCCGCAGCATGATCTAGTGGGCCGATCTTCAATTCGACGTCAAAAAATCCAGGGAAGTGGGAAGGGGTCTCCATTTCTGATTGAGAGCGTTTGGCGACTTGAAGCTGCCTTTAAAGCCAGGAGGGACGCACGCGCCAACCGCCAGGCACATCAAATGCTTCAAATGGGTGTTCCCGGGATAAGCTGACAGCGAAGCGAGGAATCGATCGTATCTCCGTGTATCGCCTCAGTATAGGCAACAAAGTGGCTAAGTTTGTTACGGAACTGGCTGGACTCGAATTTGCTCTGGGAAGACAGGCTTGCTCCAAAGACATCGATAACGGCACGCGCCATTGCCAACCGTGGTACCATGCATACAGGCGACAAAGTGGCTAAGTATGTTATCCACAGGACGGAACTAGTGTCTCGTGGAAGACAGGCGACATCGAGAACGATAGCATTCTTGGAGTTTTTCAGTGGAAGAACTGTGCCGTGGAATCCGTGGAGATGTCGGAAGAAAACGACCGTGGGAGCAGTGACGAAGCCTAACCCTGGCCTCCAAACAGACACAAAGTACACGTCATGGGTCTCGCAGTATCGTTTCTGACTGTCAGTGCGCAAAAACTGGCCGCTCTTCGCTTTATTCGGTGGCTCTTCGGGTACCGATCGACGCTGCCATGTCAGCCTCCCGCACTAACCAGCTTACCCGTGGATATTCTGTCTATCGTCTTCCAGATACTGATGGATGGTCCTGGGTCTGGTCTGTACGACGAGGAAAGGTGTATGGGAGCCGTGCTAATTCCCCTTTCCGAAACTTGCCGACACATGCGTGGGACGTTAAAGCCGTGGATCTATCGAGAGGTATACAACTGGAGTCGCACGGACGGCGATGTGTGGCCAAGGAGCCTCTGGCCATTGTTTCGGTGCGATGACCTCTGTTCTCACGAGTTTCTATCTCAGCAATTTCCTCTCCTAAGCATACTGCATCTAAGAGACCGTTCCGTCCGTCATCCCAAGCAGATACTGTTAAAGGACGACCTGTTCGCATCATTGCCAACGATGACCGCGCTCGCCAGAGTCACCTTACGACTCGTCTCCCAAATCCCCCCGGATTTTTTGGGTGGCCTCTCCTTGATTCCCAATCTCACAGTTCTCGAAATCCATCAGGCTCGGTTCGACGGCGCCGCGCCCCCGCGTGTTCTGGCATTTCCATCACTGGAGACCCTTCTGATATCGATTTGCGGGTTCCGGGGCGTGGTTCGGGCGAGCAGCATCGATCGCACAAAAGAAAACGAAAATGTTCTGGCGCTGCTCCAAAACACCAGCGATCGCTTGGATACCCTCCAGATTTCGGGGGATTTGATCTCTGTGGGGTTCCTTGCCTTGGAGTGGCCGGTTCTGCGCCAATTTTCTGTCACAGAGCACACGCCGACACCGTACATCTCTGTTCCTGACCTCGTTGCGCGGATGCCGGCCATTCGAGAGTTATCAGTCTTGTACTCCGCCGACTTGACGCGCATTGATGGTGAACTCTACCCGCCATTTACCCTCGGCATTCCCGGTGGAGAGAATTTGACACGTCACTGTCCGCTGCTCAATAGAGTGACTCTTTCCAACATGGGGCGCGTGGATCCGATTTTTCAGCAACTTCCTGCATCCCTGGAATCCCTGCATCTCCTGGCAGTGAGGGATCACTACATCTCAGGGGAGCGTCCGCGACCGCCTCGGGAAGCCCCATTCACCGCGATCGATGTACCAATTGTCCTGACCTCCATCTCCCGGCTTGACACCCTCGCGGAATTAACGCTGACCCTCGAAGACTTCCCAACAGCAGACATGATTCGCGCCGTCGCTTCTGCGCAACCGCAGTTGCGTTTTTTGCAACTAGGACGATATTATTACTCGCACGGCGACGTCTATGTGGAAGATGTCCGAGACGTATGTCCTGCATATTACATATTTCATGAATTCTCATCACGTATTTGTACCTAGGACACCATCATCGAGGCTCTACGAGAGCTCCCGAACCTCACACACCTGCGCCTCGCGCTGGATTTCCTCGAGCGTCAGTATAATCAGGAGGGGCCGCAGGAGAGCGCTGCCCGGTGGCTCATGGCGGCGCTACCCGGCCTGCGCGTCGTCGAATTCTTCTGGGAGCAGGAGCTGTATTGGCGGTGGGTGGGGCTGGAGCCCTCACGGTGGCAACCGTGGGATCGCAGTGTGCTGTTACGGGGGCCCACACCGCCGCCGCGCACGTCCTCACCAGAGGACGTACCCATAATCCTGGAGGATATTGGATGGGATTGAGTTACGGAAACACTGGTAGTGAGGTAGAATTACACGGCACGGTCCTGTGAGAAGTTGAAATGAATACTGCTCCTAGAATGTATATAACACAAGTTCCATTTTAGTTTAACCAGCCAGGGCAGTTGAATCAAGGAAATAAAGCAGGTAAGGCTGACCAGCGGCACAGCCCGGTAACTTGCATGATAAGAAATGGTCGGAACGACGGAGAGTTTAGAGAGCCTTAACTGAATCCAGCAGTCTTGTGCAATGTGAAGACAGCCGCCTGTCTCAGTTCAACCCCTGCAATTTACTTCAGTTGAATTGAATGCCATCCGAATAAAGCCGACGAACGGCACTGTTGGCGGGGCATGTAGATGGATGAAGGAAATAAAAGAGAAGACTGATATTTTGTGTGCTATTGCACTGGACTTATATACTAATAATGTTCTACAGTGTTCGCCAGTGATCAGTAAGAAGACGAGTAAGAACTGTGGAGCGGAATGTTCTACAAACTACTCAGGCTGTCGAGTCGCTACAGTCTAACATTGTATTTCAACCAAAAATAGCCAATCGTAGTCGAGAAAAACCGTGAAACTCGCGCGCCTCCATCGAATCTCAAAAAGGTCGACTACTATCCAAGCGTTCAATTGTTGAATCTCGTGCACGATATGCAGCAAACTGAGCTGTACAATATTTCCATATTTGACAGTATTTCGCTTCCGGCCGATCCGTGCCCTCCTCCCTGGGCCTCCCATCTCGCGTTTTTCGATACCGTTCAAGCAGTGCGACTTTATCCCCCACCTCTTCTGCTGCTCTCATCGGTGCTGCCTGGCTTGAGGAACGCGTCATCTCGTCAAATTTGAGCCAGCAAAACAGCTACTTAGATGGTTGAAAAACCCGGAGCGAATGGCTATTTCCTGAGGACCCTCGAGTAAGCGCAGCCGCTTCAAGCTGCGCCTTAGATCAGGCAGCTCTGTGCTTTGCATCCACGCTCGATTTGGTTACGCCCTCGCGCTTGGGCCTCGAGTGTCGATACGATAACCAGTGTGTTTCATCCATTTCTTCGCCTTCTTCACCCTTCCTCCCTTTGCTTTCCAGGCTTTTCCTTTGTGTTCTCTTCCGCTGCTCACTAGGTCCTCAGTGAAAACGATGACGTACCCTGGTCTGTTGTTTACCGCGGGCCTCGGATCGTAGTAAAACCTTATTACGTAATTGATGGCTGCACTTTCCATCATTTTTGTGGTTCCTCCGTGTGGGCCGTATAAGTATGGGCTGTTCTGCATCCAGGGACGTTTCCTCGGGTACTAGACACTCTCTTATTTTTCTCCGATTTTTTTGGGCAAGTCTTAACTCATTTTGCGTCTCGGCCGAAATTCGATCCATCAATCACGTGGCACTCGCAAGCCAAAACGGCTTGTTCTAGTGAGTGCATTAGACCTCATATTTAAAAACTCTGAAGCAGTACAATGTTTGAACCACAGCAGAAGACATCATCCCCAAAAATTCTCGTCAAAATTGGTGTTTCCCATGCAGCAGGAAGAAAATCGGAATCTGATTACCTAAAATTACATAATAAGCTTTTACTGCGATCCAACCCCCGTGGTAAACAGCAGACTTCAACAAGCGAGGTACGAGCTCAAAGTTGTTGAAGCGTCTGCCTATGGGAGACTAGACGTACCCCCCCCCCCCCTCCCATTTCACGTGTTCCCGGCTTTGGCAGGTCTGTGTCAGGAACTTTCCTATCGCTCACCTCTTGTTCAAGATGTCCCAGCGTCAGCCCCACCGGAATCACACAGTACATCGGGAAGACGTAGAGCTTAGCCCAGCCATCCACGACGATAAAGAGAAGGCGGGGAACTCACCAACAACGGGGAAGACGGAGAGGGCGGGCGTGTAGTCGGTCAGAGGCGTGTATCGCATCTTCGTAAACACTGGATGTAGGCAGACCGCCTCTCGGGCGCACGTCGCTCGCGCGGTAGCATGGAAGACGTGAGCAAGAGAAAACATCCAAAACCCGTCTGAATCAGCCAGGTCATCCACGCAGATTGATCATGAGGAGAGCGGACCATTGACAGACTGTCGAGATGCTCGTCGTCGATCTCGAAAAAGGCGGGGCGTGCTGGGGCGATACTAGAAAAGGCATCGTTCGGTGCTACGAATCCATCGGATCCGGTTCCAGAGCGATCCAAACACCCGTTAGCATCAAGATCGCAATTTTTCACGGTTTTTCACGTATTTCTCTTTTCCTTGTCAGTCCAAGTACGCGTTGAGAGGCTTTCAATTTTTTTCTGGCCATTTTCGGGGAGTACAAATCCATTGGACGCGGTTTCAGAGCGATCCGAGGCCCCCTCAATTCGATAAAATCTATTTCCCCCGACTTGGTGCATGAATTTGTTTGCTCTGGTGGTTAATTCGGGGTCGTTTGGTCTGGAATTGGGCCGTCAGCGCTTTGAAACGTCTGCGAATCCGTTAGTGATTTTTCAGAACGATCAAAACACCCGTTGCCTTACACTCACCACCGACCCCAAATTTTGACCTGAATTTTTTTCTGGTGAGTTCAAGTACGCGTCAATGCTCTTGAAATAATTTTCCCTGCCATTTTTCCGCTCTAAAATTCCATTGGACATGTTTGTAGAATGACCCGAGGGCTCGGTCGATTTAAACATCCATTTTCTTCGACTTTTGACCTATTTTCCGTTCTGGCAGGTCCAAGGTCGCCTCAATGAGCTTTGAAAAGAGTTCCTCACTGTTTCATAGGCCTACGATTGCATCGGCGGCGTCCCCAGACAGTTACGAGGAGCCCTTGAATTTGGGGGTCTCGTTTTCCGGGTAAGTCTACCGAGCATTGATCGTTCTTTTGCAGTGCTTTCAAGGGGCTCGCGAGCAAGGGTCGGACAAGAGAAAAGGCTAGACTATCGAAGCGTAGGTCGAGAAACAATATAAATATTACGAATGGTAAGATAATGAGCATGCGACGAAAGAACATGTAAATGTCACCGTACGTAGTTCTTCGCCTCCCGCATACGCCCCTCGTCCCGCTCATCTTCCTCGCCCACGCCGGGCCCGTGCCTCCACTTCTTCCATCCATCCCGCGCCCTATCTTCCCTTCCCCCTCGCGACCGCTCCCTCCGATCCGAAACCCCAGACCCACCCAGCCTGTGCTTGCGTTTGCCCCGACTTCGACTTCGTAATGTAGTTGTTGGGTCGGCAACGGCGTCGCAGAGCGTCGCAGGTCAGGCTGGTCAGACCCGCGACGTTGGCGCCAGGGGAGATGGAAAAGGAGGAAGGAGGAGCGGAGTTCAGCTCGAAGTTTTTGAGGTAAAAGCGGGCCGACATGGGTTAAATTTCGGGCTTGTGGGCGTTGCGACGGCGTCGGAGGCTGGGTTGAACGTGGAAACGGTGCAGAAGGGAGGGAAAGAGGAGCTGCTCCGAGAGAGAAAGGCAAGGAAAAGCAAATATTAGATTGCGTCGTTATCGAGGCAGCAAGGGTGTTGGAGATATCGGTGTCGAGCGCGAACTGCTTGATACCGTCCTTGGTGGTGTTGTTCCAGGTGCTGGTGTCGAGCCGCAGTGAGCAGTCTCCACCTGAAACGAATGAGTGCGGGGAAGAACGGGCGCAAAATGACTACCTGCCGTAATGCATTGACTCCAAGAGGCAATCATTACGCTCGTTACTGAACTCGCCCACGACCGTAACGCCAAAAGCGCTCCCACTACAAGTTTCAAAACAAAGAAAAAAACGTCAGCGTAATTCCAAAAAAGGCAAGACGATTGCCTTTCTACTTAGGCGAAACGCAAGCCCTCATCGAAGGTGAAAAAAATGCCCTCTTGTACAAACTCGGATGCCACCCACTGCCTGCGTCAGCCATAGCCCGCCCGTGTGAAGGAGATCCCGAATCGTTGCGATGGGTGCGTCATTCCCCGCGCCGTCGAATGCAAAGTAGGGATGCGTGTCGAGCATGATGTCGGAGCCGTGGAAGCTCGCCCAGGACGTGGTACCTTGGAAGTCGTCGTGGATGGAGATGAAGGGACCACTGCGTGCGCCGTACCCGGTTATGCCGCGGGTCATGTTGTGTGCTTGGAGGTAGCTGTGTGAGGGGTGTTAGCATGAGGGGAAGAAGGGCAACGACAGAGATGCACAAAGACTGAGGACGTCGCGGCCGATACCAGGAAGGTATGCTGTAGCCTGTGTCAGCTGCTACGCGTGCAGGATAAAGACAAGAACGCACCCTCATTCACGATCTCAAGCATCGGAATCAAGTCCTTGTACTCGGGCTGCCAGATGAATTCCACAATGACGCGAGTGTAGCCCAGCATGCGCTGCGCATTCGCGAAGCCCATGGGGCCGGGAGGAAGTTGATCGTCCCGAGCTTGCCCAGTGATTGTAGCCTGGGAGGAGGAAGCATTAACAAAAGAAGAAAATGAGCGGAAACAGACAAGAAAGTAGCGGAAGAAGGATAGGGCAGGTACGTCTTTTTCACGGCGAGGGTTAGTGTGGGAGCCCGCCCATTCCCGCCCCTGTACGTCCGAATACAACACCGCTCCAGGAAAAAAATCTAGTTACGCGTTCCCCGTTCCCGCTCGGCTCTCCCAGTTCTCAACAGCGAAAAAAAAAAAAACCAAAGGGCCGAGCGCGAGATGGAGAGAGAGAGCAAAAAGACAGACGCACAATAAACGTATCATAATGCTTCTCCATCACACTCTCCAAGGAGCCATCTGTGCGCATGAGGGCGGCAAAGGGCCACCGGCCACACACCGCTCGTACACCGCGTTCTCTACTGCTGAGCGGTATCGCGAGCTTGACGCCCCACTAGCGTCCCATGAGACATTGGGAACAATTCCCAATGCCGCTCGTTATAACGAGCGACATCGCAGGCCCGAGCGACACCACCGGAAGTGGCACCACTGCGAGGGCTATCGTGAGTGGTGGCGTAGGCGCGCGACGCCCGTACCGTGTCTGCCACCTCTATCCTCCGCCGGACCACTTCAACCTCACTCGACGCACCACGGCCGTCCACCACCACCACGCGCGACGGCTGCATCCATCCTGCGCATGATTTTCTCGCGCACCTCCTCACACGTGCCTCCCTTCCATCCATCCATCCATCCCCTTCGCGTCTCATGTCCCCGAGTACACGCCGCCACCGCGGAGCACACCACATCATCATCCCCGTATCACATCGCGTTGCCATCCCACTGCCCGCGCCACTCGCTTCCGGCACACGCATGGGTGAGGAGCAGGGCAAAGGACCGAGCGCCGAGTCGGAGCGGCGTGGTCTTTTGTCTGCGAGCGAGGGAGCCGGTCAGTAAGAACGAGGATCACTGTACATGCAAATGTCTTCTCCCCCACAAACGAGCAGGGCGTCGGATGTCTGATGTATCGAGGGGGCGAGTGGCTGGCGCAACGTCAGTGACGAGGAAGAAAGGCGAAGGAATGGAAGGGGAGAAAGGGGAAATCGACGTACCTGGGACGAGCCAGCAGTATTGGATACTGCGGGACAGACACTGGACGAGAGCGTCGCCGATGCAGAAGGCCGCCTCAAGTACGAAACCTCGGCGAGGCAACGACCGACCGCGCCGATGTGATCTCCGACGTCCGGCACGGCGCAGGTAGCGGTAATGGTGATGCTAATGGTGAGGGACGTCGCACTGACACGAATCGGATGTATTGCCTTTGCGTGGCGCAGGGAGAGGGCCCGAGGAGGATAAACGGCGGAGCGTTTCCTGCTTTGGGAGTGAATGAGCAAGCGGGGCATGGATGAGCGGACGGGACGTATACCTTTGATCGCGCACGAGCAGCAGACTGATAATATTCGCAAAGGTGCAGAGACCGCTTAGGATTGAAAATAAGAGGTGCCATCGGGTGAGGGAAGGCGGGAAGGCGAGCGTACCTCGCACGGGCAGTTCATCGTAGGCGAAGAGCACGCGGACGCCGTGGGCCGGTCGACAATGGATGAGCTGTGGCTCCGGTCATCGCTGACGACGTGTGCGTAGCATATGGCGCGACGATAACGAGGCATACATAGCTGCCGGCGGAGGGCGCGGAAGGGCTCCAGGAGCGACAGCAGTCGAGCGTACTTAGATGCGGTGGATCCAGACGCTGGAAAGAGAGATCAGCGTGAAGAGAGATCAGCGTGAAGGAGCATATCGTGAGGGATAAGACACACCTGGATGGTGAACATAACCCCAATGCAGACCGACGTTCCAACCCGTTCCACCTATGGTGTACGAATGTGGAGGGCGCAGCTCTGCAAATGTCACGTCAGAATGGACGAAAACTCGCAAGGCGCGAAGCGCACGCACCTCCGTAAGTGATCAAGCCTAGATTCGACGGCTTCAGGCGCGTGCGTGCGCCAGTAGGGCGATACATCGCTTCGGCCAGCGTAGACGCAAAGAGCATTCGGAATGTTTGAAGATTTGCTTCGGCGCGCGGTAGGTGACGATTCTTGTGGACTACAGAGGCCCGCTAGTCCCAGTATCGATTCTGGATATCCGCCGCAACAGTCCAATTGCCATGTTCATTCGCCAGGAGTTCGTTCCTCGAGCAACCCAAAATTGAGGAGTAGGGAGCAAGGAGAGGCTCAAAAAGGAAAGCCAGCAAACGCGGGTAAACACTGCCCCTTCCTCGGAACCATCATGACGATGGTAGCAACTCTTCGCGTATGCTAGTTCCTCGTCTAGACAACTCTGCGGCATTTCAATTGTTCCTTCCCAACCTTCTGCTTGAAAAAAGAGACTGGAAATCTCACTGAAAATGGTCGCATAATTCTCATTCTCGGTTTCTGCATCCACTAGGCGCTCTGTATTAAAGAAGGTTAACTCGTCGACGATCTGTTTCCGTTCTCCAATGTATATCTAGAAGGATGTCTGGACCTGAACCTCAAGACATTCAAGAATTTTTTTTTTCGTCATGCTATTACTTAAATCCGAAAGCGCATTTTCTTTCTTTCAAGCTCCTGCTGCAAAAACTGCCGTTTTCTCAAAACTGATTTTTGTACGTCTTCAATTCGCCTCTCTCTGGGGAGAGGATTTTCATGTCTCGCCCCGCAATCCCTCCGGACTCACATTTCCTTTCGTAGTACTGGCCGATTTTCTTTGAAAAGAGTCCGAGTCTGCTGAATTATTTCTAGTCTAAGCTGAGCTTCCTTCGCTCGACAGCGTCAAGGGTGAACTCTCCTCGTCCGACAACCATCACATTCGTTTCTGAAAACCATTCGACTAGCCTATTTGTGATTGGTTTGCATCAACGTTGCTGCCAGAGGTCTGGACGATTTCTCGATTTATCCTCAACTGCGTTGTAACTCTAATGATACCGCTTTCGGAGAGGTGTTCATCGATTCACCCAAAGCATTGTCGGTTTCTTCTTTGGATATTGCGACGAACTGGTTGGTCACTTCGTGCAATCCTGGGAGCGATTAGCCTCAATCGGTTGGGTCAAATAATCATTCGCGTGGGCATCGCTAACACGACATATTTTATAGGTCTTTGCGTATTTTTTCAAGTCGCTTTCGGACTCCGAGTGTTCGCATGTGATGATCGGGGGAGCTGAGCACACGATCGTTAAGATGCCGGACAATTGTGATCGTGGCCCATATGCCCCGCATTGCCAGCCTCACTCCGCACCCGAATCAGGATATTCTCTCTCCTTGCCATCAGTCGCAGAACCCCGCCACAGAGCAAGTGTATTCGCCGAAGTTTGACTACAGTGAGGAAGCCCTTGGTTCATCGACGCTGTTCTCATTTCTTTCCCAGATTTCGCCGTGATCCCTGCCTCGAACGGTCCCATCTACATGCGCGCTGGTATCTCCCTCTCCCTATTTATAAAATTAAGCCTGTCCGTCTGTCCGAAGCTTTTTAAACTCCGCTTTTAATCTATCATTCCGGCAGAAGTGGGAGCCGGCGCGAAGCGCCGGCGAGCGCTTGTGTGATATTTATTTCGTCTCTACTGCGTCTGAATGTTCCTTAGATGTCACGGACATGCCGGATTGCTGGGATACCTTCGTCGAGTCTCCAGAGCGGAAGCGTTGGTATGTTGAATTTTGCCAAAATAAATACTGTTAAATTCGCCCCAATTTTAGGCTCAATGAGCGCGGGCTTGAGAAATGCAGGCTTGAACAGCGTTGGTGGGGTAGTTTCAAAAACTGGCTGTCGATTCTCGAAGATGCCCAAAGTGGAGGGGGATACCTTGGTGTCCCGGAATTTCCACCGGTCGGACGCAGTGCGTGCATTTTCTCAGAGTTTTGAATAGACCTTCAACATCTTCCAGTGGACCATCTTCCACAAGGAAGTTGCGTGCCCAGGTACGGTTCTGATATCTCCGTCTTGCGCAAGAGTTCGGAAGATTTCGAACTTCCCACAGGTCCCCCGTCTTTCCCGGCTTCAATCGACGTCTCCTTGACTGGTCAAGCCAGTGCGTGCCGTTTCCCGAGTGAATACGGATTCTCGCTGATGGATATTCTGCAACAGGTTTGAACAGTCATTACGGATTCTATCTCCAGGCAACGGTGGTCCCTCCCTCAGGTGCGCCTTTTAGACTCCTAGTCCTACTATACTATAGCAACTGACTGAGTGCTTTGTGTTCAGTCCAAGCCGCATATCTCCCCTTCTATGCGTCATCTCGAAAGTACACGGACTTGGTCTGACTATTTACAGCCGCCGACGCCAAGGCGCACGGGCAGTTCACACTGAAAGGCGAATCCGTCGGCCGGTACGACTCTTCCAACATCCGGTTTGCCTCCTTCGGCTTCCCAGGATTATACTAGTGAGTTCGCTTGCCTTCAGACGGTGCCTGAGCTAATTTTCTTCGAGCCCTGGGTCATTGACAGGTCGGTTTAAAACCTTCTTGGACTCTTAGCCATTCACACTTGCTCTCATTCAGTTGGTCCGGTTACAGTATACAAAGAGGACCATAGCACCACAGACTTATCCGAGTGGCTTGGCCGAATGGCTTGCGCCGCTTAGCGGAGTTTGAAATTGGCTTGGCGGGCGTGGGCGGGCGTGGCTTGGGCGTGGGCGTGGCTTGTCCTCGCTTAACACAAAACCATTCCACTATAATTAATTCGATCTTATCTTCCCCCAGAGTCTTCCTCGACGTCTCCCATCACCACCAGCGACCCCAAAGCGACCCCCCCCCACCCTTTGGTCTGTGCCCGTCAACTTTGCACCGAATAATAAGACACTTTCGCCGGGGCACGCAATTCCATACGAACCTGCCTTGTGCCCATCAGGTTGTTAGGTATCTCATCATTATCTACCTGTTAATTACAACAATCCGGGAAAAATAAGCCAATTGTTCGCCAACAAGACAAGACAACCTCATGGGCAGTCACGGTCTGTGGCCTATAGTTAGAAGCACTATTTTTCACTGGCCACTTTCCTCGAGCAGAATGGCTTGAATCTACTCAAGGACATGCTGCGCTTATGCTTCCACTATATTATTTAGGCTTGTGTAGTTCGGAAATGTTCTTACTTCTGAAGAATTTCATTCCACTGTAATATGGTGCTGAAAGATTCTTTGTCACACTTGCAAAACTACGTATCTCTGTTCATTTGAACTTAGACCGGAACCGTGGGCTGATTCATTACCCCTCCTGCAGACCGACAGGCGGCCGAGAATTCAACCAGATCGTCAAGCAAATGAAGAAGTCGGTTGGTGTACGTGCACTGGCAGCGATGGAATCATGACATCAGTGAGCAAAAACATCGGAAACAAATGCGAGCCAATGAAAGGAATACTTACTAAATACATTGGGCTACCTCAGAGAGAGCAAAAAATGTGTTTAACACGTACTTCATTTGGTGAACCACGCCCCCGCCCGTTTGATGGCATCAGACAAAATGGCTTGTGATGCCAATTAGCGTGCTCAACTTCGCTCACCCGGCGCCAATTCATTAATATATCGCTGCAACATACTAGGATCAAGTAAATTACATATGCCTACAATGGTATTGACCTCATTATAATATGAACTACTTGACTTTTCGTCGCAAGCCGTGCTCACGCCCGTTTTGATGGCATCAGGCAGAATGGCTTGCGCAAGCCACTTTGTTCCCGAAGCCAAAGAATGATTTCTTGGCCTATCCCGGGCCTGAGAAGGCTCCATATTATTCAAATGTGTTCATTGTAGCAGAGTACAGCAAATAATTGAGTAATTATGTGGGTTCAATTGATAACAGTGAAGACTATTGTTCAACCAGTCGAGTAACGATCACTGCAACCAAGAATAGAATTTCCACTCTCACTTTTGGACGTGGTTTGCGAGGCTGAGCCAACTGCAATCACTCTTTCCTAATGTTCAGTGCAAAGTAGGGGTTCTCAGTGGGGCATCTAGCATCGAGTTTTGTCGTCTTTGTAGGCGTTGAACCAGCAGAAAGGGATGTCCTTAGCTCCAAAATGATTTTTTTCCTGTTGAAAACAGTACTTAAGTACATTGCGCAGAACTCAGACGATATTTTCCCGTTATATTCTCCCAAAGTGCAGTTGAGAGGAAAGTCGGCTTGACTCTCTTGATTAAAAATGTGATTTCCCTGCATTCACTGACTCTTCTTTGCTCTTCGTCGCAAGTAAGCCACGCCCCCGCCCGGTTTGATGGCATCAGGCAAAATGGCTTGTGATGGCTTAAGCCCTGTTCAACCACACTCAAAACAATGCAAAATTTATATGAACATCTTACCGCATGATCTGAACCAGTTGATTAGACAGCACGAGGAAATCTCTCTTCTAGTTGCGCAAACTCATTACTTTTGGTCGCAAGCCGTGCCCCGCCCAATTTGATGGCATCAGGCAGAATGGCTTGCGCCCGCCATTTTGGTTGCAATGAAGAGCACAACTTCCCAGACCGTTCTTGCTTTGAAATAACCACTTTACCAACTACCATGTGCATTGCAGCTATTCTGATCAATAATATTTCATATATTCATGAAGCTCACTCAGGACTCAAACTCAACCAAATGTCGTCGAGCATCAAACACGATGTTGACAGACGTTTTTCCTTCTCTTTATGGTCATACAAGCATCTATCGGTAATGAAAGTGGAGAAACTTGGCTCAATGTAGAGGGAACAATCTGTGAGTGAGAAATGAGCCAAGTTCGAGACTAGTTTGATGAATATATCTGTATCACGGATGCCATTGGTGAAAATTTGTCTCTCACTATGTGCTTGGAAGTCGAGTATGGTGGGGCCTCACAAGCCAGTTGGCTTGCATTTGAAACGAGTTGAACTGGCAGTGATGACTGATATTATGCAGGATGTCGATGAACAAGCAAACAAGTGTAATTCAGGCCTAGGGGAGAACAACAGTAATTGATACATCATGAAAGATCAAGCAGTGGAGGCCTCATCAGCGAGCAGAACGCGCAAGCCACTTCTCTATTTTGGCTGATGCCAAGCCGGCAGAATGGCTTGCCAAGCCAACAAAATGGCTTGCAAGCCATTCTGCCGGGCGTGGGCGGGTGATCGCACCCAAATCCACGCCCCCGCCCAACACAAGCCATTTGGCGCGGGCGCAAGCCACTTTTGCAAGCCAAAAAGTGAACTCTCCGACTCCCAATTCTTTTGTTGAAAACACCTTCCGAAAATATCATATTCAGAGAATTTACGTCGAGCGTCGGCTACACATTCTCCTCCGTTAATTTCAACCTCGGGAAAAACAGATCCCGATGTTGTCTCCACTGTGGTTACTCCTGCCGACTTCGCAAGCGGGCTCCACTTTGCGGGCGGGATCTAATGTTGAGCTGGCAGGCAAGTCGCATCGGCAATGATAAGTTGATTTCTTGCTCATCTTTGTACACAGGCGACCTGAGCATCCATGTTGTCCCTGCGATTCGGCTGGGAATAGGTGTTCTCGGAGGAGCGATGATCGACGCACAGGTGAGTAAATGGCTGAATCTCTGTTCTTGTGCTCAATGGATTGATCCAGGCCTTGGTGGATGTCGATTTTTACACGGGCGTGAGGATTAACGGATCCGTGTCCGAACGCTATTGTGAGCTGCAGTTGTCCTAGATGACCGTCTCGGGAAATTATCCAATCCCAGGCTCCGAAATTATGTATTAGTGCTTACTACGGAGTGCGAATGTAAGACAGTATTTTTCCGACTTCATCCCTGCCCACTCTGAACACCTCTGCAGCGACGCCGGTGTCACTGGCAAGGTTCTCTACTGGGAAACCGGTCCGTTGGCAATCAACGAAAACAATGATCAGGAAATTTATTGCCAAGTATTTCATTTGCTTTGGTTCGCGCTGGGTGATATTAAGATTTCAATAAATAGTGCTTCACGTCCGCCCCGGAAGAAGTGACGATAAACGATCGGACCGTACCGCAAATTGAGATGTTTGGCGGTTCTATCCCCGAGATACAACCCTCATCGTTTGGCCCCGCGTACCTGGAGCACAAGAACGCTACCCATTCCCAAAAAATCTTGCCTCGGTCTGTTGATGGGCTCGAGAAGCGGGGCTCGGTGCCGTTCCTTCCGGGATTTTTGAACTGCCCAGACGTCGAAGACCACATAGGAGCGGATGGGACTGGTGAGCGAATTTCGGACGTTGCGAGGGTCGACTGACTCAAAGTTTCTCATCCGTCATAGTCTCATAGACAACGATCCCTACTCCGACTGTGAGCCTCTCCCAAAGCTTCCCCCCGTATATATATATCCACCTCGTTTCCAGTGAACCTGAACACCCTGGACGATTCCTTCGAACGAAGATCGTTCGAAGATGAACTGGGACTCGCCAGATGGTACATCGAAAGAAACACTCAGTGAGTATGCCAAAGCTGTCCAACTGTTGACGTTGTGTTCGAAGAGGTCGTATTGGGGGGTGGCGGTGTACAGCCAAGTGCGGCTCCGAAGGAGCTCGCTGAACGCCCCCTAAAGCGGCACCTCAAATTCTGATAAATAAATACCTACGGCGAGCCGCACGATCCTCGTGCGTTGCCTTTTTTCAACCTTCTGACCAGCACATCTAACTTTTGAGATAGGTCAAAGTCTCCCAGTGCCCAAAGTCAGGTTAGGGCTTTTGGTTGACTGATTCTATGGCTTGATTCTAATCCGCACCCACTACAGCTTTACGCTCTGGCGTATAACAATCTCGCGCTGTAAAACGTACCCTATTTTTTGGAAATGGTTGTGCATCATCTGATGACTCGCCAAACAGTTCGATCTGCAAAACTCCACTTGGGGGGAGGCCGATGCTGCGCACGGCATAACTCGTACTTCCTTTTTTTAATCACTTTCAATATTTTGGCCCTGATTACAGCGACACATCGTCCTCCGACTGCAAACCCAACTCAAACCCTGAGGCAACACGACCCCCGGCCAGGTGTACGCTGCCTCCTCAGTACACCGCACCGACGGCTCCAGGACTACACTGTCCGCAATTGCATCATACAGTTCCAACTCAAACACGTTATCTCGGATGGGCGCAACACAGATCTTAGACCTGCAAAGTGAACATGATCGATGCCCCTTGTTCAACCAAGTCAATAAACAGCCGTGGCAGAATATTTGCATGCACGATGAACTAATCCACGTGAGATTCGCACCATTCTCACAAATGGGGAGCGACGACGGGTTTCAGCATTGTGTCCCAACAAATGCCGCATTGAAACAAAGTCAGATCACCTGCACAATTTTAAATTAGACCCCGTTCCTGCAGTCACTCGAAACTCACGATAGAGTCGACCGGAATCACCCATGGGTCGATTAGCAAGAAGATAGGTGGAGCTGTCCCAGAGGCTGCCCTCACTGGAAGCGGAATCGTCTAGGTCGATCTCAAGTGGGCACCAGGGATAGAATGGTCACAGCGCCTGCTGCCGTTGATTGATAGGCTGGAAGGCATCCATGAGGGATTGCAACCAAAACAATCCCCTATTTTTATACTGCGGTCGATCTAGGGGCGCCATCACGTAGCGCATCAATTTGACATCCAAAGCCCCTTTGTGCACAAGGGAGGGTCCATCATGTTCCACTCCAAACCCGAGCCAACGCGAACCCCATCTGTATGGCCACTAACGGAAAAACAGTCAAATGTGTCTTCCATTCACACCAACAAGTTTAAACAGTTTATACACAGCAATTTTCAGGTAATTCAGAATCAGTTCAACCAGCGTGCATGTTTTGTTTTCCAGGCGTTATTCCCCTCCAATATATCATCACAATCTCCCTTCCAGCTGAATCTCACTTGACGGCGTTTGAAAACGTGGGGACATTGGTTGACATCGGCCGATCAGGGTCGGCCGTGTGTGGCCGGCATCAGCCAACCTGCGTCGGCACAGGTCTTGAGTTGATCGGCATCAGTCAACCGTCCCTTGCCGACGTGGCTGCTCAACGCAGTGATTCTGAAAAGGTTTGAGAGTTAATCTCGTGTTACGGATGCAAGAAGAACCACCACAACTTTTCTTGCTCGCCGACTCGGAGGATTTGGAAGGGTTGAAGCTGCTTGTGGAGGACGTGTTCTTGGATTTGATAGGTGTATTTACTCGATGGCTTGCTAGCGGGATCAGTTGGAGGACCATGTACTGTAACAAAAAACTCGCGCTCGTTTGAATGCCAGGATATCTCGCATAACTTTGCCTGCGATGACACAACAGACCGGCATTGTGATAGGCGATCAATTGTACCGGTAACATCCGAAGTCTTGTGCACGTAGGACATGCACAGCCACGTCATTCAACCCGCTCGTTGCTAATCTACGACATGTTTGATTCGCGGCCCCTATGGTGTATATGTTCACTTCATGTTCGGATTGTCATGTCATACCATGCGGAGGCATGGGAGACGGCATTGCGTGACTGTAATCTCCTCCACCGCACCTAATATGGCTTCCACCGAGCTCAATCCCACCGAGCTCAATCCCACATTCATCGATGATTATCTTACCCAGGAGGTGGCAGCTGGTCATATGTCTGGCCCTCTTACGTTGGAGGAGGCTGCCGTTTTCTTCGGACGTCATTTCCAGACAGCACCCCTTGGTCTGATCGAGAAATCACCCGGCTCGGGAAAATGGCGCATGGTCCAGAACAACTCAGCCGTCGATGACAACGGCTTCTCGACGAACTCGTGGCTTGACGCCAAGGAGATTGCCATTGATTGGCATACTTGTGTGATGATGGCAGACATGGTGAGTACTCTTTTCTTGCATGTATGTCCGCAGTCATGTTTGTACTGCTCATGTATTTTACGGTCATGTTTGTACCGACCTGATGTTCATGTTCTGTACCACACGTATGTTCTCGGTCATTTCTGTACCGAAAATGCGATGCAACGGCCATGTCTGAGCGTTTTCTATGTCATGTCTCTATGAATTGTTTATGTAGATGTCTGATTATGATGTCGGTGCAGGTTGCGCATGCTCTGCCTGGCGCTCAAGTTGCCGGGCTCGACCAGAAACATGCCTTCTGGTGCTCCCCGGTCGCTCCCCGACCCAAATGGGTTTTACCGATCTTTTGGCGGGATCGCATATGGCCTGATCATGTCTTCCCAATGGGTTGCGGACGTCCGGAAACATCCAAGGGAAAATCACAGATGCCTTCCTTGACATTCTCGCCGCCCATGGACATCCCGACACCCCGACACTGACAAATAGGTGGATGACTATGTGTTTTTGTGTTTCCCTTCCTCGTTGACAACGTTGCCAGATGGCTGCGTCATTTATGTTATTCCTTCTCTCTCAACGATATTCTCGCCATTTCCTGCCCTCTCGGAATTATATGGAATGACCTTGCTGACAAGGGTCATGACTTTGCGGACGCCACGGAGTACGGCGGCTTTGTTGGCATCTGCCGAGCAAGCGTGTTTCCTTGTCCGAGAAGAAGCGGCTCAAGTATAGGGTCAATATTTTGCGCTTCTTATCACAGCCGAGAATGAAGCTTGCCGACGTTCAGTCCCTCCATGGCACCCTCCAACACACATGTTTCGTCTACCGCGATGGCTGCGCGTTCCTTCCATCACTCATTCATCTTATGTCCGGATTTCCGCAACCGATTCGTCTCGCATGACGTCTCTAGTGCAGTCAAGAATGACCTGTGCTGGTGGCTCGCTGTCCTCGATATCCCTGCATTTTCTCGCTCCCTCCATCCGCGCAGATCCTTGGACCTAATGTCTGGGTCGTTGCTTCTACCGCTTGGGGCCTCGGGCTGCTTGTTGCGGGAAAATGGGCAGCTTGGGAGCCCATGCCTGGTTGGAAGATTGACGGGCGCGATATAGGGTGGCTTGAGTCATTGGCCGTGGAACTTGCGGCATCCTGGTTTGCTAGCCAGGTCATCCTGGATTCCGATCTTCTTGTCCATTGGGACAAGACCTCTGTAATCGATGGATACAGGAAGGACCGCTCTCGGAATGAGTCCGCGCAATGTTTATATCCGTCGCATCTCGTCTATCCTGATGCCCAACAATTTAACCATCACGCCAGTCTATGTTCCGTCTGCCATGAATCTCGCCGACCCCCTTCTCTCGCGGTGTTTTGGGGTCGCGTGGTGATTATCTGCCCATACAACCGCTCGCTGGAGAGCTTTGCCCATTTATTGTTGAATGCACAGGTCAGTATAGATGCATGCTTGACAATGTACATGTCCAGCCAATTTCGATTATGGGCTAACTTTAACTTTCCAGGTTAGCGTTGGCATCCACACCAGTTGGAGCCGGTGCGGCACATTCAGGAGAGCAAGGCTTGACCGGCCTTTCTCAACCGCACCCTGGACGTGGCCATCATGGCCCCAGGAAATCGAAAAAATCCCAAAAACATGCTCATTCCATCAGGCTTCTGAAACCCCGTTCTATTACCATTCCCTAACATCTTTATTCATCTCACTTCCCTCTCGATCTCATTCAAAATGGCAGGATGTTGTTCTCGCGTCTGTCAAACCTGACACTCGAGGGAATTACGGTGCCGGATTATTGCACTTCAATCATTTCTGTGACACACACGGTATTCCAGAGGACCAGCGCATGCCGGCTAGTAAGGCCCTTTTGTCCCTGTTCATCGCATCTGTTGGCACCGGCCATGTTGCTTCGGAAGACAGCCACAATTAGGACTGCAAATAGTACACCACCTAAGGAAAGGCTGAACTCAATTGATATAAAGAATAACAATGGATAGGCGTGACTGCCATCTACGATCAAAGGTTGACTGATGTGCTAAAGTTGAACGGTGAAACACCTTGTACTAAAATCCCAAATGGACCATAGAGAACACAACATAAGACAAAGGTATATATTTATCAAGGCACTGCCTGGCAAAAGATATGAAACAAAT
The DNA here is from genome assembly GCA_029378375.1 of Mycena olivaceomarginata. Classification (NCBI taxonomy): domain Eukaryota; kingdom Fungi; phylum Basidiomycota; class Agaricomycetes; order Agaricales; family Mycenaceae; genus Mycena; species Mycena olivaceomarginata. The sequence goes on along the minus strand of JARKIC010000177.1, from coordinate 298,568 downwards.
AATTAAAAACAAAAAACCCGACCGGCAGATTCGAACCAGCCCTATCCCCCTTGATTACGTTATCACTAAACTCATTAGATGGAGGGCTTAAAAAGACTTCAAAAAGCTAATGAACACAGCCACTATTTCTTTACATCGTCAAAACGCACTGATAAAGTTTCGCGAACTCAAAAAGCTGGTCTCGATTATGAAAAGAACGATCACTTTACTACGTAAAGTACTCGTAACCGCGGCGAACCTCGATCCGACGTTCCCAACGCACAACAGCCCTGCACCCGGCGCCAAGGCTACGACCTATGGGCGAGAGCACATATACGAGATCCAGCTGAGTATGACTGACACCTGCTTCCGCCTTGAAAAAAGCTCTGAACGTGTCACTAGTTTCGGACCTCATGAGCAATCTCGCTACGCAGACGTCGTTGCGGCAGCCGGTGAACAACAACTTTTGTATCTGGCTCACCAACGAGGTCGTACACAAAGGGGTAGGTGGAGACCGTGTACGGTTCACGCACAGAAACTCACCCTCACATAAAAGATGCTTCAAAACTTGCTGCACTGTTTCCCGTACAACACCCGCATCACTGGTTCCAATCCGTTCATGCCTTGGCTAGAGCCTGTGGTTAACGGGATAAAGGTGTGTGCTTCGGAATCCCTGATGGGCTCCTGCCTATCCTGATCCACGACGACAGGCGAACACGATTCACGGTGATTCCATTGCGTCGGCGACAACCTAGAAGAAGTATACTTTCACAAAGATGCTGTCTGTCATGTGATCCGTGAGCTTCCCGCCATCCATCGAAGGAATCATGCCATGCTAACTACCCACTTCACCTTGTAGACTGCGGGGCTCGCATCGTACATTTGTGATGCATCTGCAACAATATTTGGCTCCAATTTGAGCCTCAGAGTTGCACAACACCCTTCAGCAGTTGAAACTCGGTCAATTTGGGCTGGATCGTGCCAGTTGAAACCTTGGAATCGAACTCTTCTGAGATCGCCCTTGAATAGATTGTGATTTCAAACCTGCAAACCAATATTTTGGGTGCTTGCTGGGCCCTGGAGCCATTTTCTGCCCCAACCGTGACAAAAAATCGAATTCAACCCTCGCCGTGACACGTTACGTCAACCGAACGTGAGGATATACGAAAGTAAAACGCGGCTCACGCGTCCGATTAGAAGAGCGGCACGCTGGATGATAAGCGGCTCAGAGCCGCCTTTGATGTCTGAGAGAGCCGCGCTTGCGTCAAAGGCGGCACTTGCTGTTTGGGGACAATGTCTCGGGTTGATGCGGCCGGCGATCGAAGCGGCTGTGCATCCCTTTTTTTTTTCCTTTTTTTTTTCCTCCCACTTCCCTCGCGTTCCAACCTGCCCACGTAAGACTCCAACCGTTTCCGTTTATAAACGTTTATACACGGTTTTAACCGTTTTCGTTTCCGTTTAATTTGGCTCTGGGCTCAAACAGTTTGGAAATAGTTTTTTTAAACGGTTAAACGGTTATTATGGGCAAAAACACCTAGGGTAGGGACCAGCTAAACCCTAGATGAGGGTTCCAGGATAGGTGTCTGTCCCAATGCGGCCAACCCTCACAGGCAGCAGCAGTTTCCAGCTCTCTAGTTTGTCAGATACCATCAATAAAGCCCTAGGCAGCACTGACCTGGTCCGCCCCCATAGAAACAGTGTCGGAATTATTCCAACACTGTGGTCCATGGAACCAACCTCCATTTGTTCAGACAGAATATTCTGACACCTTGATCAAGCCAACCAGGTTGCCCTGGTCACAACCGAAGCCACAGTGTCGCAATTATTCCGACGGCATGGCTCACAGAAGCATTCTGACACCTTAAGTCAACCAAGTTGCCCTGGTCCACACGGAAGCCACAGTGTCGCAATTATTCCGACAGCATGGCTCACAGAATAATTCTGACACCTTGACCAACTGAACCAAGTTGCCCAGGTCCACACAAGAAGCCACAGTGTCGCAATTATTCCGACAGCATGGCTCACAGAATAATTCTGACACCTATAGCTATTCCAGGCACCAACTCAACACTCATTATCAAAAATATCATGTTCTCCAAAAACCGTTCCCGCAACGATGCGGGGAACGCACCGCCACCCCGAAAAAAAAACCTCGTCAAAACGATGCGGGAACGGTTCTGGGAAAGGGTTTTGTTCAGGTGGCGGTCCCGCATCGTTGCGGAAACAGTTTTTGGAGAACATGATTTTTTGATAATGAGTGTCGAGCTGGCACCTGGAATAGCTATAGGGCCATCATTGGCTCAGGCCTTCCTATCCGCCCAGTCACAGAGGACGACTTCATCACCAAGACTTTCACTGGCTTCCCGTGTAGTTACCAGATCCAACCGGCGCTTTTCAATCACATTGTCGACGCTTTCGACCGTCTGAGGGGCGCCATTCACTGTGCAGCCAATGGAACACCCCCGGCGCTACCGTAACGGTCGTCTTATGGCTCCTATGTCGATCCCGTTCGCCGCCCTTTACGAACTCGAATGTGGTATCCCCCGGCATCAGCCTCTTCCGTGGTTATGACCTGCGTCGCATCGACCAATCCCCTGCATTCTACCGATACGACCAGGCTGTCGAGTTTGTGGCCACAGCACAGAAAAATATGGGCGTACTACATGCACTGGCTTGCCTGCGCTATCAATCTCGCATGAGCACGGCTTTTTGCTCTCAGCTCAACTTCGGCGCCCCTCTTCGGATGCAACACACGGAGTTCGTCCATCGCCTGAACAAGTACACCTTCTATGGTAGCGGGCAGTCACTTTCGACGCCTCATGAGCCACGCCATCTATGCCAACTCGATGGACTTCCGTACGCATCTTATCACCCTGTTTCAACCCATTTGAACTGTTCATCAGTTTGTGCGGAGTTTATTTCCAGGTATGTGCGTCGCCTAATTGGTCGCCGAGCGCCGTGGCGACGTTTACCTCGCCATCTGGCCTCTCCCTGCTTCGAATCCCGACGATCGTTCGCGCGAGGAGCCGGTGGAACAGTTTGTGCGAATGTATCTCAACGAGGAGGGACTCACTTTAGATGATTTGGATGTCTCTATCATTGAGATTGATTGTGGCAAAACCGGTTCGCCAATTTATGATCTCACTGTGGTCTAGTTCAATGTGATTGATCTGCCCTTACTTCCATCCGCAATGTTGTATTTTATTTGCGTCCCTCACTGTACTTTGCCTACGGTTTTGTACAGTATATTTATTATCATCGAGTTGTAATAACAAGTGTGTTTTTTCACCAACTTCGAGTGAATTGAGACTGGGGGGGCTATGTGATGGAACTTACCTTTCCGCAGTTCGTCTCAATACTCTCAAGTTGCCATCAATTGTAAATCCAAGGCTTGGGCAAGCAGTTACCCCATTAGGAAGTTTGAGGTTCGAGGCAGTCCAAACACTGGTTCAACACTGCCTCGGGAAGGTTATAGGTTGTACAAGAATATGACGGAATCTTCTAGAATTGATCGTAGTTACTGTATATAAAGGAGGCTTCCTCCCATGTGAATATAATTATCTTTTAACCCAAACTATCATCTCGGACACCTTTGCGTGAACTCTAAGAGCTATCATCAGCTATCTTGAGGCGAAGCTAAGCGCTCGCACTAAGTGTAGTACAACAATCTTAAAGACACGAAGATCTGCTCTCGTGCTCGCGTCTAACGAAGACTCGCTCTCGTTGGTCGGTTGTTTACAATAGATTTGTGGATTAACGTAAGTTGTTTGAAGGAATTTCCGAACTTAAATCTATTGCCATAAGGCACTACCAAATCGCTCAACGCGTACTTTAAGGTATTATTCTCGTACTTACACAGCAAACTACGGGTTTCGCCAACACGAATCCGTCGCGGTGCACCGGGAGGCCTTGAGGCTGCTCTCCCCTTCACATCCATACCACCGCGGGTCTCTCAGCGATCTCGCCACCGCGCTGTGGACCCGTATCGAGGTACAGGGCGATCCGGGCGATATGGACGAGGCTATTGCGTTGTACAGAGAGAACTGGCGCTCTGTCCGGCTCTGCATCCAGATCGCAGCATGCTTCTCAACAACCTGGCCAGCGCTTTTCACACTTGCTCCGAGGAGAGGGGCGATCCACGCGACCTGGACAAGGCGATTGTGTTCCATCGAGAGGGGGATCACCACCGAGGCCAGTCGCTCAATAATCTCGCCAACGCGTTATGGACCCGCTTCGAGGACCAAGGGAATGCCGACGACATCGACGAAACTGTGAGGCTGCATAGAGAGGTTCTCTCGCTCCTGCCTGCTGGACAGCCGGGACGCGATGTGTCACTTACAAATCTCGCCAACGCAATAAGCTTGCAGGTAGCGGTGAGCTTCCCCAGCGCTTCAGGAACCCACTCACTCCATACAGGAAAGGCAACGTGGTGATATCGACGAAGTAATATCACTCGCAGACACGTAAGCCTAGGAGTACGTTGTCAAACATTCAAATTGCAGTTAAAAATTTACAGAGCTGGGAGAAAATGATTTGACCACTACAAAGGTTAAACTTGAATAAACCATTTATGGGTGCTTGGTTGAATGTGCTGATTTGTCCAATACATTTTCCCTTGCTCGTGTAGCAACCACTCGCTTTTCGCTTGGGAACTGTTAGTAGATTCGGACAGTTGGAAAAGGAAATTCATACTGCCGTAAAGAACGTAGGGCGGCATAGTCCACTTGATTTTGCACGGTGAGGTCTTTATGAGGTCCTAGAGTATCAGCTGCTCGATGACATGCTGCGGAGGGCATGAGATTGGATTCAGCATGGAGAGAGGGAGATAGGTGCAGTCACTTCCTCCCTGCAGCTCGGTGTAGGCGGCAATTTCGTGGCGGTGGCGTGTGGGCAATCTTCAGATGGCAGGAATCAGCAGAATTACTGGGATGACGAATGACGATAGTACATTTCCGTAGAGAAGATTTCAAGCATGACGGAACAGGCCACGGCCTCGATAAGTGTACCAAACATTTCGTGATGCTGCGGGTTGAAGACAATCTCACGAGGCACGTTGGACGGAGGATGGTGCGAGTCATGGTACAAGATAGAAGACGATGCGAAGAAGCCAAGAAGGACCCTAGCCACGTGCGAGGTATTCGGAACTCGTCGGCTGGTTGGAGCCGGTGGATCGTCAGTCGCAGGCCCATGTCAGCTTTGGGCATGGCTGTCGTAGCTATAGAACATAGTGCCAGGAAGCTGGATTTGGAGGACATATGCCCAGTCAAGTTGTAGTCTCTCGTACAGTCACGGCGAAAATTGTTGCCCATCCAAATTTGAAAATTTTGTGATGGCTCGCAAGAAACCCACTATTAGATAGCTTTGGGGTAGAAAGTTGTATAGATGGTCGATGTGAGTCAAAATACATGTGGTTTGGCTGTATAAAATGCTGGAAATTGCTGCCCTGGTGTGATTTGGTGATACCCGTATAGCACATGTAATTATGCATCCAAGGCCAAGTCCATGCCAAAATAACATTTATTTTGAATCATATATAACATCATAAGACTCCTCTGGCCAAGGATTAGCTAGTATTTGGCCTACCACCTATTTATTGCGAGCCATCACAAAATTTCCAAATTTGGTATGGGCAACAATTTTGCCATGACTGTAGTTTCAGCAGTCCAGAGTACCGGGGTACTGTTCGACTCGGAGATCCAAGCACTAAGAAAAAAGATGCAGTCAACGGGTTCAAATGATGTTGAAAATGGAGGCAGAGATGTAGTGTTATGGAGGTGGCGTCGTTCAAAGAGCATGGTCGTGAAGATGTCCCTCGTTAGGTCGAGTACAATGACAAAGAACACGAGCCTAACTAGTTTCCAGTGCGGATTGATAGCAGCGGCTTTTGAAAAGTTTGGAACCGAAGACCAAGGCAGACAGATCGAGATCAGCTTGCCAAAGACGTGAAAAGGTAAGAAGAGCCTGCCGCTATAATGTGTTACAATGGGGAGAAGGGTTGACGACCAATAATTGGTAGCGAGCTTAGGGTGACCTGTCTGCTGGATCATCGACTGTAAGTGATGGGTTGATTCTAGCTGTGTTACAGCTGAGACCGAGATAGATGTTCGAAACCCTAAAGACATGAACCATTGCGTGAAGGGGTACTCTGTATGATTATCCTCACCGGTTCCAAACCGTGAAGGAGTACAGTATATGTAGCGCGCAATTTTGAGGCCAGGATTCAGTTGAGTGAAGTGAGATTGTGAACTCCATGACATACTTGCGCTGGGGATGGATTCATTGCCCGGGACTTGAGGAGGGGAGGAGCATTCGGAGATTTGCAGAATACCTGGAATGAATCAGAATTGGGAGCAATACCTCGTGTATTAAGCAGATGCCTCGAATCAGTATGCACATGTTTGCCATCACCTCAATATGCTCTTTCTTTCTCACTTGGGGTAGAGGGCCGTGGCGTAGCCTGGCAGAAACTCATGCTTATGTGGTTGCTTAGATTTTATGAATATTCAATGCATCACTGTCCAACTAAGATACCCTCTAAATTTCCCAGGTAGTCCAGGTCTGTGGAACAGCATAAATGGATAAGCGCTTTCTGGTGAGAAACACCCACCAAGTACAGACACGGCCCAGCTCACATGAAGTCATGCTTCCCCATTGTCAGATTGCATCCCTTTGCCCCAATGCTCCAAGCCACTCCCAACCGATCTCGTTTCGAAATGTTGGATCTTCCCACTGGTGAGAGTGATAGACTGTCGAGAAGGTCGAGCTGTCGACCAATGTCCTGATCACAGCCGGACAAGTAATATCACCTTTACAAACATTAGCAGCGTTGAGTGGAATATGACCACCATTGTCCCAATCTCTCTTGCTCACTTGCACAGTGCGTGCCCCTGGTCCATGTCATCTCCACTTGCCAGATCAAGAAATTTGTGATTGACTATTGCGCGTCATTGGAAGGTAAGATCGGTTGTAGGTAACAGTTATCCCATTTCCCAACAGTGCCACAAATATGCAGGAAAGTTCCTGCTAATAAATCACTTTGTCAACCGATACGCAAAAACATACATGCAGGATGATTGTGTGGTGTGGGTGCACCAAAAGTTTCAGGGTGACCAATCTCTCAACCAAGTTCAACCAAGTTCAATGCTTTTGGAATTTCCACAATGCTACACTGTATAAGATATGGGTGTGGGCTCAATCTGCAGTAAATTTTTACTGACCTCTTCCTAGTCAGTGGCCACTGCAAAGTATCTCTGTACACCCTGCTCAGCACGCGAAATCAAGAAAATATCCAAGGTGGTGCACTCCTCAGCCTGTCTACAGCCGGGGAAGAGGAGACAATGAGTCCAAAAGCCTGAGATCCGGCTCTCCGTCCGAGTCAGCATGAACTTGATGCTCATCGGGTTGAGACAATACTGAGCAAAGGCCTGGCGCAGGAGCCAATCTATCTGTCTTGAGATCATCAGGTGCAAGTCCTTGCATGTGAAGGACAAAGCGGTGCGATCCTTAAGATCCATGCATATCGCCGAGTTCGTGTAGCAGGTTAACCATCCCCAAGACTGGCAACATTGCAAGTGAGAAGAGAATAACGGAATATTTCGCAGAGCTGACCTGCTGTTGCTCCTATCTGGTTTGAATGGAGGGCAGAGACAAAAGTCGATGGACCGTAATCTAGACAAAGCGAAGCCAAATTAGGGACCGCATTTGGATCATGATTTCCGAGGACACACTGATTTCAGCTCGTGCTCTATGGGCTAGGAACCGCGCAACGGTGCCAGTTCAAGTGCAGACCAATACAAAAAAGCCTTGCATCTGATAGACCGCTCATAAATTGTGCACAGATATTTGATTCGCGTGACAATTGATTCTTGACTTGTTCCAGCCTTGCCGCCTCCTGCTGGCACTGGTTCACGAAAAGATCTGAGATCAAGGTTAGCAATAGCCATTAAACTATGTATGCCGACCTGGCTTGTTATCCATACTGATGAGGGGGGGACTATGGAAAGGGAGCCTCATTTCTCTATGTAGAACAGCTTGTCTATTTGTCAACGAGAGTTGGCAGCAACTCCTAAAAGGTTGCCACTGGGGCATAATGACCCCTATATGTCTGACCATTTCCATGGCACCAAAACAGTGAAGGATTCAAGTGTGAACTCGCACATAAAGAACACCAGCCATGATGCTGAGGGCATCATCTTCAACGCATGTGTTCAAAAAAGCCAGGAGCATGTGGCTGGCTACGTGATGTGATGGGTATAACATGGGTGGGAAATGTGTTGATTTTGAAGATGCACGGTTCTTGTGAAAGGGAATGTATGGAAAGAGCATTGAGATGGTATGTGTTATCCACACATCCGAGTGGTGTAGAACTAACACCACAGCGCAATTACAGGTCATTTCCCATTTAATTTGGAAAGGCTCAGTAAGTGGCGTGAAGAGTATTTGAAGAGATCTAGAGTAGTATAACTAGGGCAAGGGAAGTAAATCGTGTATTTGCTGAATGGGTTTTGGGACAGAGTAATTGGTTGGAGTTTTGCGCTGTTTATGATAGTCCACTTTCAATGCACTGATGCATCACCTCTTCTGTGAATATCGAGTGGATTGTATTGGAGATTAAGCGGGGAGAGCAAGATTAGAGCAAGAGGTAAGATAGGTTTGCAATAGCACTGATGATTAGAAGACTGCTTTAGAGCAAACTGATGCTCTAGCAGGATTGTACAGTGAGCTTATATACTACAATTTGTATCTAGAATATTCTACATGTATCTACTTGAACTGTCCGTGTTACTAATCTTATCAATCACATGCCCGAAGGCCGAGCTGCATCATCAAATCCCAACAGATTGCCATTGCCTCATGTATTTATTGAGAGGCTCTATACTACAAGGAAGGTTTGTGCATGGGTTCTGGATGGCTCTAGAGGTGCAGAGTGCTGTCTGTAATTACCGTTTCAGCCATATCAATATGTTCAAAAAAAGGAAAGACTCATTCGGGGTGGAACTACTCTTGGTTCATTTGATGCTGAGGGTCAGTTTTGGGTTTGCAGAAGTATCTCCTGAATGCAACGCAGCAAAAGATGTTTGCTTCAGGGAAGTGGATCACTAACAGTGTGATCTGTAATCCATAAACTTCAGTGCATCACTGATGCACATAAATTAAAATTCAGAGCACTTAAAGATACCCAATCTGTTTTACCTGCAGAAAGCATGTCAAGATGGAAGTGCATTGAAATAAAATAGTGTAGCAGGAGCAAGGGAAATCAATTTTGCATTTACTAAGTGCGATACCCTGGGAAACTTGGGGAGGCTACCTGGACAGCCACCTTTCACCACATAATCAAACAGATTGAAAACAAGTTGAAGGTGAGATCCATACAAAATACAGTACAATGAGGTGTAATAATGTACAGTGGGTTTTATTTATTTATTTTCGATTTTTTTCTCCTTCCCTCATCGTCATTCCGCCGTACCGAAGTTGTCCTCTCCCCTCCACACGGTGCTGAACGACCGGATTACTCGTATCTTAAGCAGTTACTCGTATTTTAAGCAGATGTGGTGATTTCGTATGTACATGTTTTGCTTCTTCCGATTTTGCAACTTTTTTCTCTCGGCCACCCGTCCGTTCCAGTGTCTCGGTCGCCTTGAGGCTTTTGTTTTTTTCGCCCGCTCCAAGACACGCGCATGTTAGCAGTCTAATTTCTTTCTGCTCTCCGGGTCCACCCGACAGATCAAGGATCGTTATCTTCGACCTCCCCGATCAGCCGTTCAACGTCCGCTCAAAAGAGGCAGGGTCTCCCATGAGTCCTTCTTTGTTACGCCCACCATCTTCCCCCGTCGCATTCCGTCCGTTGCTGTGTCCATCCCTTCATACTTCCTCCGGAACTCTGTTACGCCTCAAACTTCAAGTTGAAGCAATTGCAAGTTCTGTCTGATGTTGCCGGGCATCTTCTTCTGTGTGCATTCCGCCATCAAGCAGCTCTCCTCCCATCTCAATACAGCGCTTAAAGGCTCTCCGATCAAGCCCTCCGCGACCCAGGAAGTCGAAATATCGAGACCAAGATGAACTCAACTCAATCACAACTCCACTCAAGATTGCCGTGCTCTGTCCTCGAATGTCATCTGCCCTGCAATTTCAATGCGTGACTGCGACTACGTAATTCCGACTATTCGATCAAGCCCTCCGCAAGACGCAGCGAGCAGCAAGACCGATATTCAAGACAAACAACTACGTAACTTAAGCTCAAACGCAAGCCTTGGCTGTGACAACCAGAAAGAACCGTTCTGTCTGTTACACACTTCGTTCTTTCACTGTGATATTACTCGTCATTCTCCATGTTGTCCAGAAGAGCACTTCGAATCCCAGCTGTTGTCCGGTTGTTCTAAGGTGTCATAGCGCCGGCCACTCTCCTTCTCTAGGTCACCATACACCCTTTCTATGATACTGTAACCCTACGGACGGCGTACCTCCTTCCTGCCCGTTTGCCTGTTCAATTTTATTTTCAATCCGCTCGGTCGACATTCGTCACGTTCCCGGGATGGGTCGGTAATATTATTCAGTTAGTTTGGGCTATGCCTGCCCCAGAGTGCGTATCACTGATTCACCTTCTCAGCACGGCCTTTTTGACCATTGCTTTCTCCAGCGCAGGTCTCAGTTGAGGTTTGGGGTGAGCCCATCAATTCGTGTAACTTGTTCAAGTGTTCAAGTTGAATTGCCGGCAGGCTCCAGATATTGATCTTCTAACAGTTTGGCGACACCTCGATTTCAAAGTAACCCGTCCACTCCCAACGACATTTGATGCATGATTTTCCTTTGCAGGGTGTTGGATCCCGGGAGCACGCATTGATGGGTCTCGGTGAGTTCGATCCTGACATCTGCTCTTGCTCTTCGCTAACGGTGCATTGTAATCTCCGCTCATCATTCGTCGGTCGGCCAGAGCCAGTTCCCGTGTTTATTTTTGCCAGCTGGCCGCCTGTGGAGGGTGCACTGGTTTCCAGAACAACTCCATCGACCTACCTTTTTGCCTCGATTTTGGTTGACGGCCGCAATAGGTGTTGGGTCGGGTGGTTACTGAAACTAGGGGTTTATACGTACTCAATGAATGTGTGTTTACAGGTATCGGTCAACTGCCCACGCTGGAGCGAAGCGAAGGCACGGCTTGTGTAAAGGAATGGATGGGTGCCGAACTTAATTGGAACCGCCTAAGACATTCAACTACATTGCAGTGGTCTAGAGAAGATGCCGACCATACACATACTAACGCATTGCGAGAGCTTGAACGAAGTATAAGCCCCAGACACCTTTGCAAAATTCGCCACATGTTCCCATAGCGCGCGAGCTCTCACCAAAAGCGAAGGGGACGCGAAAGGTAAGGGTCAAACCAAACGCCTCCGAACGTGTGTTCGAGGGCAGACGCGCACAAAGTATTGCTACCTAACTCAGCCTGGGCCTCATGTTATTGGACGTATCGTTAGGCGTATACGACACTCACCGTGGAAATGGATTTGGGGAAGGCACGGAGGGTGTTTGGACGAACAATGGAATTACGGTGAGCGAAGTGGGTATAAAAAAAGACATGGCTGCCCCAACATACCTTAAAAGAATGCCTGATAACCAAAGAGGGACGGGGCCGAAGATTGAATGAAGATCAGTGGGGGGCCTGCAAAATATTCGTGGTGTCGAACAGAGTAATTGTTTCTTGTCCCCAGTCAGATTAAAGGGAAATGGAAGGAAACGACGGCGGATACTCAGCACAGTAAAATAGAATATACTTCAGATGAGTCCTGCAATGAAGAAGGGATGCAGAGTGACAGGCACAACGAAGAGCAAAAGAGATGAACACACTTCAAATAAAGTGCAGCGGTGCTTATTTCCTGTTCCCGTGAGACTGCCAGGAAAGAGTGTAGGAAGACCTGCGATAAGATCGAGACCGCAACGGCCGATATCAGGAACGCGGGTATTAGTGGCCACCTTCTGGCGGAAGGATAGCAACAACCAGAGAAGTCCACACACCTAACTTTGTATTTCTTCAGGAGCATGTCTGCCTATCGGTGGTTTAACAAGAGAGAAATAATCGGCGTATAACAAAATAGATGTGTAAATGGGGCGCATCGAGAGAATTGCTCACCAGCCGTCCATCCATTCTGGAAGAGGGGCCGATCGCGTGTGGTGTTGGGGAGCGGGAAAAAGAGGGACCGATCCCAGATGAGAGTATCATGAGTATCATGGTCGAGGTGACGCGACGGCATCGAGGGACGCCTCAACGAGTGTTAGAACCAAATGAATCGAATTTCGAGTGCGAGATAAGGGGTACCTAGCGGGTTGTGCGATAAGAGGTGGTTACCGAACGCATATACGACATTCCATAAAAAGGGCAGGAGGAGGAGGGAAAAGAGCGTGGACAAGTAAGAATGAGGATAATGGAAGGTACAATGTGCACGCACCAAATAAATGGGAGCCTTAACCTTCGTCCTTGCTCTTTCACTCCAATTCTTAAGGCATAAGCGCGGGTAATCGGTTGTTTACGAACTGAGAGGTAGAGAATATCTGACAACAAATTGTATCAGTTCGACACCCAAGGAGGAAGCGCTGGAAATGATAAATACACCGCGAAAGAAGGGATGTGCGCGACATCGCAAAAGACGGCGGAGTGGCCAAGGGAGAGGGGGATAGCGGTGAAAGACGTGCCACGAGTCGCAAAGCCATAGAGTAGTGCTGGCCAAAAATACGATACGAAAAAGTTAATTTTGAATATATTCAAATACGCATGAATATGATACGGCTTGAGAGGCTTCCGTTGAATAAGAATATGCCAGAATATGAATATGAGAAAATATGATACAGGCCCGAGTTTATTCAAATATATTTGAGTACGAAAAGTTGTTGGTTTTGCCGCTACGGCTATCACCCGGCAGAGGTCGGAACATCATAATTCGCCACCTAACCTGTCAAAGTGATACATGTGCTGAGGGCAACCACGCCAGGCACAGAATCCGTCGCCTGCCGGATATCTCCGCCTCCGTTGGTGGCATCAAAAATTTAGTGATGTTGACATGAAACTTCTTGTCCACAAAATTCACTCCCAGGCACATTCAGCTTCGAAACATCCAAAGAAAGTGCATATAACATGTGTTAAGATATCCGGAACATAGTTCAGTACAGTTGGGTGGGTCTTCATTGCCCAAAGTTCAGTGGCGGAATATATTTGAATATATCCATATTGTATTCATATTGTATCGTATTCGTATTCATGCTTGTGAGTACAAATATGATACGGGCCCTTGCAGGTGAATATGATACAGATATGAATATGATATGCCAAATTTGTATTCATATCATATTTTGGCCAGCACTACCATAGGGAGCGAGTGCCCTTCCACAGTGAAAGCAGCGGGAACAAAAAAAGCGCGCATGCAGCGCTTGCGATTATATACGAAGGACGGTCAAAGTGCTGGAAGGGAAGTGAAAAAAGAAGGAGAGGAAGGGATGAGTGAGTGCGCAGAAAGAGCGATTAGAAGATGGGCACACACCTAAGACCTTCAGCACTGAGCATGCTGAGGTATTCGACTTTGCGACGTGGAAGTGGTAAACTAAGAGAGGAACGAGCATGGATGAGGGAGGAGAGTTGGTTGTAGGCGACGGGAAAACGATCAGTAGGAGTGGAATAGGACGGGAGTTCAAGATGTGGCAGAAGTTGTGGGATGCTAGGTGTCCTGCTTGCGATTTAGCGGACGTGGGGCCACTGCTGAAGGGGCCTCGGACTGGACTTGACTGAGTGTTGACTGGGAAGATGAGTGCCGTAGAAGTTAGAATAGAGTTAGGTCAGAAGGCCGGTTTATGTTGGGGTCGCTGGCGGGGGAATGGTGAAGCGTCGACGATGAGAGAATGAGAGAAGCTCGGTTCGATCCGGGCGGAGATATCGGCTCCGATCATAGGCTGAATCGCACTAGCACCTGTCTCAGATTGAGCTTATAATGTATCTTAATGGACGCGAATTAGACTTACCGGCCGTAGTTGTGGCAGTATAGAAATGCAGAGGCAGAAAAGGAATTTGAAAAAAAAAAAAGGCACGGGCCGCGACAAACACTCCAGAACAAGTTCCCTGTTGGGCGCAGATTTGTCAGCCTGCTAGATTCTTCAGCGCTATAAGGGGTGCACCTGGGTCTGTCGACACCAAAGGCAACTACGCAGGATGGGCACTCTACCATCATCATGTTTTCGTCCAAGTTTGGTCTCTTCAACGTGTTAACGGGCTCTTTTCCTTGTCAATGTTGGTTATAGCCTTCCCCAGGCTCTCACTGCTTCTGGATGGATTTCGGTCTGAAATTCGTATCGCGTCTGGTTTGAAACGTCCGCACTCGACGATGTATCTGGTGCGATCTTGACATATCTTCCGCATATTCGTAGTAGAACTGGGGGCTCCCCCTTGTCTCACTCTCCACGTTTCGCTCAATTCTTCCCATCCGAAGCTGTCGCGTCTTACTTTTGAATCCGCCTGAGGTCTGTCAGCAACCGCGACTCTCCGCCGTTCCGAATTGGAACTTTCAATGTCACCGTCCCAAATTTCTCTTGTGGTCCATCCTTCTTCTCGGTGGCTCCTCGATCGCTCTTTTGCGGTGTTTTCCCGCGGGGCAGTTGTCTGTGGTTCCTCATGCAACTCGTGTCGCCTCTGCCTTCTCCTCAAGATGTCTGCCACTATGTTTCTCACGTCTTATTCTTGTCCTGATATTATTCGTCCTACTGCTTCTTCGTCTCTCGTCTTCTGTTCTCTACTCTCCTCCTCGCCCTTATCCGAAATTTGCTTCGCCCAACGCCTCCAATGTCTGTCTCTACAATTTATATCTCAAAACGGAACAATTCCGACAAGGACAAAGGAGCGCCCGTCCTCCCGCCTGAATCCTCGTCTATGAGCTATTGGACCAACGGCCATCCACAAACGCCTGAAGACGTTGGTTTCACGACGCATTTATCGCACCACTCCGGCTCAAGTTGTCCGTGCCTCTCCTGACGAGCGTCTAGTATCCTTTGAATCAAGTACTTGCACCCTACCATCCTTCTAGAACGACATCCGTTGAGCGATCCCTCGACAAACGCGCACGAAGTCAAGGAAATGAACTCTGAATCAGGCGCAGCACTCGAGTGTTCGATTCAGGCACGTCGTTCTTTTCTCTCAGTAAAACTCCCGCACGCTGTTCCACTCCGAATTCGTTTCTGCTACCTTCCTCTCCCCCAGCGCCTACCCGTTGAAAGGCTCCTCATCGCACTCGGCACAACAACAACGTTCATTTCTGCGGGCTCCCCTGTCTCAAAATCCGGTGAATTAATTATTGTGTCATACCCTGCTCCCAAAGTGTCGGCATTCTCTTCCTCTTTCCCCATGCGCGTGAATTTTAGACTTCCGTCAACGACTTACATGCCGCCTTTGCACAGACAACTGCACCCGGCAGAGGGAAAATTGGTCATTCCATTTATACGGACTCAAACGGCCTTAGGTTGCCTAGCGTTTTGCCGTCGGCATGCTTGATTTTAATCGGTCTCCCGACCGATTTGCCGTCACCCTTGGAATGGCGAGGTTGCCAACTAACAGACTACCGTTGGTCCGTGCGTCGATTTCGAACAATAAGGTCAAACAAATGGCGCCACAACATGCGGATCTGTGTGGATTGGCCATTCCTCTGCCAGCCTTTCCCATTGTTCTCTCAGTACTGTCACGATTATTTGTGCAGGCCAATATGCCAACAACGGTCAGTACATTCTGCTCAAAAGCTTAATATTTCTGCTACTCTTCTGTGCAGCCATTGCCATATCAATGCGGAACTCCTGGCTGTAGTTGAAAGTTTGGGAAACCTGAACATCTCCGTCAGCACACTAAAGACTTCCATTCGCCATCGAGAACCCCCCCAAAACAACAGACTTTCAAGTGTAGCGTCGAAGGCTGCAAAGTCGCGAGCTTCTCGCAGGTTTCGTTGCTGCATCAGCATACTGCCTAGGCCCACCCGAAGTCCAATAAAAATATGATGTATTCAATAGGGGCAGTCAGAGTCAAATTTAGTCAGCGTTTCTGAGAGTGATTCTTACGACGATTCTGGAAATTGATTATCCCAAAACCGTGTGAAAACCAAAATCCACTCTGACCGACCCATTTTGAAAAACGATTCTCTCAAAATTTTGTGGTTTTCACCTTTCACCTTCCTACAAATCTTTCAAATGAAAAACTATTTATTTCTATGGTTGTACCTGAAATCTGAGTCTCCACCATCATGCCCGCTGCTACACGACGCATTGAGCGCGCGCAGGTACGCTCTTGTACTTAGTCTTATATCCGTCACCAACAGGGAGAGCTACTATGGAGACGTGCCTTGGGCCTTGAGCACTGAGGTGGCGCCGGCGTCCTTTTTCGATTTCTTCGAGAGCTTGGGCTTTGTGGGCTGAGGCATGAGAGATGAGCATTGAGGGAGCAGATGATTGTCGAGAGAGCAGCGCGGCAGATATTTGTCAGCAATAAAATTATCTTCACAGAGTCACAAAAGCATAGTGATAACACAAAACCGAGAATCAAATTTTGGTAAAACCGCCTCCACAGTCGGTTCTACAAAATCCTCGTTTCTCGGTTTTGATGGTTTATCCCACGATTTAATAAATCGAAATCATTTTCAGAACCGCTTGTCAGAATCCCATATAATCCTCGAAAACCGTTGACTCTGACTGCCCCTAATGTAACTCAATGAGAGAGGGGAGGGGGTATTTAAGTTACGGCGGTGGTACAACTGGACAAAAGGGGTTAAGTGAAGCGGCAATGGTACACCTGCCTAGACCATCAGGATCAAGTCCGAGAGCCGGCACGCGCCAATCAGACGGAGTTCAAGAAGCTTCAGATAGACCGAGTGCTTAAGTTTATAAATAGGGCGACCCGACGACATGGAGGCCCAATTACTTGGAATGAGCGATAAATCTACCCTACTACAACCACGTATGTTTGTCTGCATGGAAGAGAGTGGAGACCCAAAGTCGAGAGACACAGAGAAACAGATCCAGATACTAAGACCCGAGCCAAACCCAGACAGAAGACGAACGGGTTGCAGTGAGGTTCCGAGGCAGTGGAGACAACAGTGTAGATGGTGGTGGTAGGAGACGTAAAGTATTTCAAACTCCGCTGGGCGCATCATTTCTCGGCTCCGGCGCTCCCGAAGCTCAACGAAGAAGTGAATTGAAGTTATACAAGCGGCTCGTATCCTCTTCATTCCGTGCAGATTCAACCAAGTTGGATGTCCAGTTGAGAATTGAATTTCAATTGAGCAGAGAAGCTCAGGCACGTCCTGTAAATACTCGACTATTCAAATGCCTGGGTTGAATCCGGATAGGAGATAATTCTAATGAGAAGCCCGGTTTTTGAAGAAACCCTTCCGTTTTAGGGAGTTTTGCGGAAGCCCTGTCAAAGTTCTAACCAGAAACCCTTGTCCGGCAATCAAGCCGTGAGCGGAGTTTTAAGATGTTCGCTGCTAGGGGCTCAAGCTCTAGGCTTCTCTACAACTTATTTTTAAGAACAACAAGGAGTGTCGGCCTCCTTGGCAGGTAAGTGGTGGCAATCACTGTCTCAGAGCCCGAAGTGGGTATACAGCTCATCGCTCCGCAATATTTCGAGACACAAGGCCTTACGCTACTGATTCTGGGTTCAGTCTGTTCCCACATGAGTTTACCTAGTACGGTGTTTCTATCATTCTTCCTTGCTGTAAAGTATAGTAGTAGCCGCAATCTGCGCATTTTGTGCAGTTGAACGAAGACGTGATGTGAACCGGCATTCGCCGAAAAACACATTCTACAACCAACTTGCCCAAGTACATAGAGATCTGGCGGAATTACAAGAGCGAATGAAGCTTACACTGGCTTACAATCCCACTCGACGTGGAGGACTCTACGGACTTTGAATTATGGTCGCACGGCATTTTCTGCATTGGCCGGCACCAATGCCGCCATCACTTGGAGTTTCTCATTAGAATTCGGATAGGAATCGCCCAGGATTTCTTGGACGGTGAAGATTCGAGGGTTCTGTGGCGCTCAGGGTAAACCGTGTGTGGGAAGGGGTGTGACGGTGGCGGCCACGTAAATACCGTGAACGTCGCCTTGGTTGGCGGTAATAGAGTGGCATTCATTGAGTAGTGGCGCGGTGTCACGGCTTCAGTATTAAGTCACTCATGGTATATATTAGGACGTGTGCTTCTCAGATCTCTTTCCCAACTGCGATGTCAAACACCAAATTGCATGTGTCTAACTCGCTCGACGCACACCTTCAGTAGGCCCCCGGAAATCCACTGGGTCGCGAAAGCGTGTATCTCACCCTCTCTTCTAGGGATGTCGTTCTGACATTCGGCATTACGGGTGTCGTGCTCCCAGCATTGTTACTGCTTGTGATCGCATATGCCGCCTGGAACCCCCGTCTCGCGGTATTATCTTAACCGCGTCAGCTTCCGACTACTTGTCTGCGCGTTGATATCAAAGTGAGAAATTCTGAGTGCTCATGTTCACATATCTCATCGTTTCTAGTCTCATTTTCGCCGCGACTTCCATCCCGGTATTCTCCCGCCCAAGTGCAGGATGCAGTTTTATGGCGTTCTTCGGGTTGGTGCGTATATGGGGGCTTCTCCACCCCACCAGTGGTTGACCTGTCTGTAGAGCATCCTCATGTTCTCAGCATGTATGTTCTTCTGCATCGCACTCAACCTGCAGTTCGTATAGACATTGTCTTTCTTCCCTTGGCTTAATATTCCTGAATCATGCACACAGACTGGTGTTGGTGCACTACGTCAACGGCAACGTAATGGAAAAGTTCTACTACATCGGCTCCGTTGCGGTCGTTGCCATTTTAAACATTGCACCGTACGCTGCTGGCCAGTTCGGGTACTACAACGGTACATGCTGGTTCAGTAACCCACGCCCCGATGTGCAGTTCCGCTGGCTCCTCGGGTCGCAGTCCGTCTGGATGCTGCTCATGTCCACAGGCGAGGTTGTGTCTTTTTTGGTGATCCTGGGGTACATGTATCGGGTGAGTCGTGTCTTGTTTGCGGTGAGGGTGTTTTTGGCCTAACGATGCGCAGATGCACAGCCCTATGATTCAGAACTTGAGGCCGCCGATCGTGGCGCACCGCAGCATCATTCTCAGAATCGGTTTGCATGAAGTCTTTATAACGTACGGGTATTCAATACGGCGTTAGGTCTCTACCCCCCTCCTCTCGTGCTGCCTGAACTTCACCGGCTCCATCCTGGACATCTGGCTATCCAAAAACCCCGTCCCCACTGAACTGGTATGCCCACTTTCTTTTCTCATCCGAGAGCGGCTCAGCTTAACCTCCCTGCGTACAGCAATGGCGACTCTCGTTCGTCGGTACGTTTATCCAACCCCTTCATATACCTCACACCATCCCGTCAACCAGACCTCTGCGTATTTGGCCTGCGCCCCATCCTATACACCTGCCTCGCTGCAGCGGATCCGGTACACCATCCCCAATATCCCCTGCTCCTTCGGCTGACCACGTACCCTCTCACCAGGGCTTCCTCTGCGGCTTACGTGCACTCCGAAACTACAGCAAATCCACACACTCCACCGGCCCTATCTCCACTATCACGTTCACGAACTCGTCCCCGCAGGAGAAGAGCTCGACGACGTGGGCGGCGGGGAGTAGCATGTCGCGTGTGGAGCAGAGCAGTGCGGCCTTGAGGCCGTTCGAGGAGCAGACTGCCGTGAGTCACGGTGGCACCGTTGAGGCAAGGGGAAGCTGTCGTTCGTGGAACAGGAGCCACAGCAGAACGGGTTAAGTCAGGCGGAGCGGGGTAAGGAGGTGGAAGTGGAGGTGGAAGTGGATGCACAGACGCGCTCAGGGTCGGAGGATATCGTGCGGCAGATATGACTAGTGGTTGTGAGTCCGCTATATAGTAAAAAGTGGGCAGTCCCTCTTGTACTATATGCTTGTCTGACTCGGTAGTCATCGATTACTTATGAATTTTAACCTGACTCTGAAAGGATGAATCCCTGCACGAATTAACCGGGCTCAATATAAATACTTGAATCGTCTACTCTCCCTGAATAATACTACTGTTACTGTGCATCACTTCACTCTCTTTAAAGGCTTCAGACAAACAGACTGAAGCCTTTCAACTCGGACAGCTTCGTTTGATCAACGATCCCTCGATGCCGGCGCGATCCGTTGAGCCGGCTCGCAGCGCCGACGCATCTACTTCGGATTCGGGATTCGTGCCGCTGCTCCCCCCAATCGCCCTCCATCACTTCTGCTTCAAATATACTCGTAAATCTCCGCAGATTCCACGATAAATAACCGATCAACTCAAACTCAACGCAACTCAAGTGCATGGTAAAGGTCAGTTACCCACGAATATCAGTTCAACTCAGCTGAACTCAATTCAGCTCAAGTCAGTCAGTTCAAGTGAACAGTTTAAATGAACCCGCCTGTGAAATCGACACCTAACAAAAGAGGATCCTGGGCCGCGTTTGTACCGTAATAAAAACGCTCCAAACTGAGGGGGTGGGGACTGTCGGTGACCGCAATGAAGCCTACTGGTCTCATTTTTTCATTCCGTATGTTGACTCTGTGGTATGGGTTGCTGGCCTGGCCCGCGACGGGTTCCGAAAGCGGTGTGGTGGCTGGAGTAGCAGGACGTTGGGTAAGCTTGCGAGATTTGCGATTTTGAGTCACTTTGAAGCACTTTCTGTACCTTCTAGTTCCGGTTTCGGTCATTGCGCAAGTCTCGGGATTTGAGTCAGGGACAGCGATGAATGGAGCGGCGACGTTCGTCGAACGGGGACGGCGGGCACAAGCTGTAGGACGTGAGGGTTTAGATTTCTGCTTGAGAACCTTCCTGGATTGGACCAAAGTTGATGCGGTAAATGGAGGACACATCAGGAAAAACCACCTTTGGTAATTTCCCACTATTTCCCCGGAATTTGGAAGGTTCCCACCACATTCCGTGGATTCAGAGTAATTGTCCGAATTACCCGGATTTCCTTGATTCCGTTTTGACCCAATCTACAATAATGTTGAAAGCCCCAGATTTCCCCGTGTGAATTCGCGCGCCGACTCGCTGTTCTGAAAAATTGAGTTTCTCAAAGGTTGACATGTTGCCATAAACCTTCGATGTGCCTTTTGAACTGATGAATCTAGCATACAATATCATTGAAATCCGTCCGGAACTGAGCGAGAAACAAATCATTTACTGGCACGACTCAAATGCGGTCAAATTTGATGGTGTGCCAATACATATGCACTGCAATAAGGGCATTGGCGAATGAAGCCATTTATGGGTTAATCTCTCCTTGACAGACGCCACAAGCTTGACAAGATGTGCCTGCGCTTCACTCCTGCATTGAGGATCTAGCCAAGGTTGTTGTAGGGTTGCATTCCAGAAAATCCAGGCTACACGCCCCAGAAATATATTGAAAGTGACGAATTCCCATCGCCGAAGTAGATTTTTGGTGCCCCGAGAATACGAACATGGAGAGGGGGGACGAGAAGGGGCGACCAGAAATATTTCCAAAGGATGTGGCTCGGTTGTCTGGGGCATGTGGAGGTTCGCAATTCCGAAGAGAACAGAGAACAATCCAAAGAAATGAGATTGTATGAATGTACAATGAAAAAAGCCGTATACTTTTGCTCCAGTAAAGAATGAATGTTGCGCAAACCGGACCGGGACAGAAGCTACATTGATTGCCGCGCAGCAAATGTTGAGAAGAAGCAGAGCATCAATGCGTCTAGAAGTTGCAGCACTAGAGCCAATTAGTCAAGTTTTCAGGGCAACAAATAAGATGGCTTTCAGGAAATTGACGGATTGCCAGCATTGGCTAGAATGGGAGGAGAATGAGGGGAAGAACAGATGTTAGGGTAGAGACAACGGCATCGGCTGTTTATATTGCGAGGGTGCGACCTGGCCGGGAGCTACGTGAGTCTCTTAAATGCTATGGCCGCACGGCCATGTTTGTGTTATATTATGCGGCTCGCAGTCGTCGCGCAGCTTCGCAGCACCGGATGTCAAGGACAAAGTGGGAATATTTGTGTCAGTTGGGGATGGAGTTCAGTTGAGCCGCCGTGGATGAAGAAGAGAAGAGAGAGATCAAGAAGGGGATACGCTCGATGGGGATGGAACCAAAGAAATGCAAATGAAACCTCATCATTTCGTCAGAAACGGTAGATGCTCGTACCTCACATGTTTAGTATCAGGCTCAAATCAGGCTACGACCATGGCGTTTCTCAAGGTCTATCTGGTTTTGCTTTCTTTTGTTATTTCAGTATCGACCCAATCTCAAGACGTATTCGAGACGCCTAAACCACTCTGGCCCACGTTCGATCACCCTATTCGGCGTGTCGCAGTCGTTGGAGCTGGACCTGCTGGCCTCCAAGCTGCTGCGAAGCTCATTGAGCATAACTTCACGGTCCGACTGTTTGAGCGTGCGCCGCATCCAGGGGGAAACTGGCTTTACAGTGAAGAGACCCCTGTTAGGGAGTCGTATCCGTGATTCCTACGCTGATGCGCTGTTTTCCGATAACTTAAATCGTTTCAGTGACAAGCCTTTAGGGCAGACGGCTGAGATACCTGCCCAGCTCCCCGTGACACGATATTACAACGAAGGTGATGACGGACTGACGCTGGACGACAGATGGACGGAGCACTGGCAACCTCGTCCCCTCTGGAAAAGCCTCCACATTAACACCCCCAAAGTAAGTCCGTGAATGCCTGATATCATCTACAGAAATCTGACTTGTCGCGGACTACCGAAGGTGAGCACGGAGCTCCCAGACGTGAAATATGATCCCGACACGCCGTGGGTGGTCTCCCACCATGCGGTCCAACGGCATGTCCGCTCTTATGCCTCCCATCATTGCCTCAACTCGAACGACTACTGTCCGGCGACAGCATCCGCGCCACCGGCGACGGCGTACTCCACTCGTGTGGAGAAGATGGAAAAGAACATGGAAGCGCACACCTGGGTGCTCACACTCCGCCGTCTTGAGCGTCTGCATGAGTCCCACAGGATCCTGGCCGAATGGTGGACGGAGACATTCGATGCGGTGGTTCTTGCCACTGGCCCGTACACGGCACCCCACGTTCCCGACATCGACGGCATCGTTGATTGGAGCAAGGCAACAGAGGGGGGCAATACAGCGTATATCACTCGCAGGTATACCGGCATCCGGAGCGGTATGCGGGCAAGGTGCACCAGGCAAATTGTTGACCTGGCCCTGTGCAACGCTGATATATCTGAAGACCGTGCTGATTGTCGGCGCCTCTGTCTCTGCCTCTGAAATCGCACGGGACATCGGTTCGTTTGCTCATCGCATCATTGCAAGCGTCCGGGTGAGCTTTCCTCCCTCCATCGAAGAAAATGATCTTCATTCTTAAGTTTCCAGCCTGCCAACGATAGTATGCCAAGCATACGGCAGCTCGACCTCTCAAGATTCCCCAACATCACAGAATTCGTACCCGAAATCGCGTTCTTGGAGCCTCTCAGTGGACACCGTAACGGCATCCGCAGCGGAAAAATCCATCTTATAAATGGCTCCGTTCTGCAGGGCATCGACGAAGTATGTCACTCTATTCATCGTCCAGTACCTTGCATCCAATTGCGGAACGACAGATCATACTTGCAACGGGATTCCGAGGCTATTCCTTGTTTCCTCCCAATTCGTGAGCATCCGTTCCATTCGTTTCAATTCATATTCACATAAGATCCCGAAAAATCATGTCAGAACGACGAAGCGGCCGGAGGATATCCACTGGACGGGGCATTATATTCCAGATCCGACGCTGGCTTACACTTTTGGTCCATAAGCACCACATTACTCGCGACATACGTCTCTATATAACTAATGCCTCTGCAGGGCGTCCCTGGACTTTGGGGCGATACCAATCATACGGGCTCGCGAAGGTGTGGGAGGGCATCGCGCGTTTGCCCACGTCGGAGCAGATGAAATTGGAAGAGGAGTACTGGCGCGAGTGGCTCGGCGAAGGTACTGCATTGATAGGTTAAGTTCATCCACTCAGTTTGGTCCCAGAGGTGTTCCGACGTTATATAACTTGGCTCAACAACGCGTCGCTGGAACACGGTGGGCGCTTCGTAGAGCCGCCCCCGATTGAGTACGTCCGTTGCACCACGAATGCGAATCTAAAGTTGATCTTCCCAGGAACCTCGAGATTTTGAAATACTACATGTTTGTCTATCTGCTCAATGTGAGTGTGTTCATAACTAGTTTGTTGATCACCAGTTAACCTGTGTTCCTATTAGAACACAATGAATCTGGACAGCATAGGCAATTTTGACATTTCCATGCTTTCAGGTCAATTGGGAGACAAAGATGCATGGGACGCATTGGTTGACGAAGATGACGATTGGTGATTTGTTTATTTTGTTTGTGTACTGTACTATTTCGATCAATTCGTGTTCGATTCAGAATTTTTGATACAATTAAAATCCAAAAGAAATCCGACAAATTGAGAAAAAATTATTGCCGCAATAAAAAAAAAGTGGGTGTGACGCGTGACAACGAATTGAATGAAATAGTACAGTACTGGTACCTGCTATTTCCGACATCGTATCCCACGGTGTTTATATTGACATTATAAGTCCTTGCTTGGCGTTGCCTGGAACACGAAATAAGTAAACAGGGAGGTAAATTAGCCTTCGTTCCGATCCTTATTTCAATTGAATATGAATGCTTTTTTGCAGCGTTCATACACAAGCATAGTTCATACGTCCATTCTCGGGACCAGAACAGTGTTAGTTTGTATCCCAACAACGCCGCCTCACTCCACCTTAGCATCGCCTCACTGCGCCTCAGTGCCGCCTCAGTGCTGCTTCTGTGCGCGGCAGGCGCCTCAATTTTACCCAGCCCGTCCTCCACATGACCAGAACAACCGCACACGTACCCAGTCATAACTCGGACCGAAAATAAATTATTGCGCAGCGTTCCTATCGTTATGAAAGAAATACCTACCGAGTCGGCGCCGTTGTAACGCGAGGAGGACACTGCACATACAATATTTAGCTGTGTTCAGTCTGAAAACGCGTACAGCGTTGGGGTGAAGAAGCGGCAGCGGGGAGAGCACCGGAAGAGCCAGAGAGTCAAATAGAATCCAATGTCCGAAGGGTAAATCACGCATTAAAATCCCAGATTACAGGGAACGGTTGCGTATCTTCGTCGAAGAACGCCCACGAACTGATCTGATTGAGGAAAGAGGACGAGTCCGAGTTGGTCAAGGGCGAAATAAATTTCAACTTGACCAAGGGTTCGCGCCTCAAAATCGTCTCGATGAGACAACTTGTCAAGATTTCAGCAAGAGGCGGCTGATCTCCTTATCACGGACCTGCAGGCTCGTGACCAGCCTGCCTACGAAGAGCAACAAGTGCGGCGAGCGCGTTGCCGTAGGCAGGCTGGTACTTCTCGGAATCATCACAAGGGCTGAGAGCGGAGTTTGAATGTTTTCCTTTTCCCTCATTCTGGGCCGAGTTCAACTTATTTTACAAAATTACAAAGATGACCGTGTATCAACTTCAACTTCTCTGCAATTCTGTCTCTTCCGAACTTTTTGTAAGTGCGAGAGGGGCGTATACTGAAGGGTCAAAATTGACTGAGAATTGATCGCATGCATAGCCACATCGATGCCGGCGATCGGCACCCGCCAAAATTTCAAACTCCGTGCTCAGCCCTTTACAGCCCGAGAAGTACCAGTCTGCCTGCGGCACTGTGCTCACCACATCTGTTGCACATCGCAGGCAGACTGGTGACGAGTCTAACAGACCTGATTCCCACGGGACCTGCACTCCAAAAAAAAGGAGATTGTTTGGTTCAGTAAACAAAGTGGCTACAACACAGTGCTGAGTGGTGAGGGTTTGCAATCCATGGCAGGGCCAACAGATTATGTTTTTAACAGAGTGGGTGCATGTATGATTCCTTGGAATGTCCAGGGGTTGTTGAGGCCACAATTGAACCAGATACTGGGCTTTTTCATTCAAATCAACAGTCACAGGTCACAGACCCTATGTTGATGTCGAACTTTGGTCGAGGTGACACGTCACGCGGGCCTCTGTCGAACATCTTGAGCGTGACATGGGGTCCGAAATTGCCTGAACGACGCAAAAAAGTCAAATTTTTTTGCTCCGGACGTCGAAATTTCCGGGGGTGTCACGCAAAATTTGGGTGACTGTCGAAATGTCGAATAGGTAAAATCGGTCACGCATCACACCCCCTGTCGATTTGAATGAAAAAGCCTAGACTTGCAAGCCATCGGTTCACTTCGCTGACAGACAGATGGATTAGGGAAGAGAACAAATAGTTACAACATCAGAGCAAACAAATGATGGGAACAGTCAGAGGGTCAGCTCGTGAACCGACTGGGCCGGCACGTCGCCTGTTTGGCAGATGGCGCATCTCCCCGCCATTTGAGAGGGTTTCACTTGGAAAAATGATGAAACCTGAAATTTTCGGTTTTTAGATGTCTTAGTGAGTGTTGGATAACTTTCAATTCTCTTTCAAATGAGCCCAACATGTTTTTGAGGTGTCGGAAAAAACAAGTAGGGCTCAATGGATTAACCGTTCTTTAACGAAATGCCTCCTCGGCTGTGCTCTTACCCCATCAGGTTACCTCCATTAGCTACTCCTCTGCTCTTTCGCTCAAACTCGTCCAGCGCGTCTCCTGATTTTCACTGGCATGGGATATCATCTTTCAGCGGTCACTACGGGCCTGCGCAACCGTCGATGCTGCGCACATATTCCCATTCAGGCCACATTTTCCGACTCTGCGGACTGCGAGCTGTCGATAACTGGACGGATTGGGAGGTTCGAGGTGCAAAGGCAAGTCCCGCGAATGGCCAGTCCGCAGAAAATGCCTTATTAGTGTTCAAATCCCCTTATATCCATGCTCCTTCTCGCTTTCTCTGTCCTTCTTCCAGGGTTAACTCCTTTGGATTTTTTTTCTTTTCCACGCCGCCTCAGACCAACTGAACCCATGATCAACCATGTGCTAGAGTTCTCTTCCTTCCAAACCGCGCACCGACTGCGAACCGTTACGGACAATCTACCGTTTCTTGATCGAAATCGACGGCTTTCGTTGCATATCTTTGGTTCATCTCCTTTTAGACTAAGTATATCCTTGCTCTCAGCTCTGTCTGACTCTTCACCGGTATCGAATGGCATGGCACATGACCGCAGTTTGCTCAATCTGCACAACCATTCCCACAGCCCACAATTCCAGATCTTCAAACCCAAAATCGGAATTTTCAGCAGCAATGGAGCCTTCGGTCCGTCCAACGAGTAGATTACCTGAGCCTCCCCGTTAACCCAATCTTTGCGATCTCTCCCACCGATGAAACGATCCTCGGGCTGGGAACTGCGGAACTAAACCCTGATTGGGTACTTGAGGAGAAGAGGCACGGCAACAGCCTTTGGCGCTTCACGCTGCGGCCACGCACATCTTTCCCATAAAAGGCCAGGGTACTAGATCCACTTCGCGTTTCCTCCCCTCACCCACGCTTATCTGCGACCTTGATACCGATCCCTGGAGTGTCTTCAAGCCTCATTCAAAGCGTATCGTGAACTTGAAGTTGGCCTCAAGCGACTGCAAATTACACTTACACTGTGTCTGGTTGCCTGGCTTCTGGATGCCGTTTGTGCTGATCTTGCCGCTTTCCGAAAACTCTTCAATGATGTTCAATCCGTGCCGTTGAAATCTCTCTCAGCTCTGCATCCTTCAACATAGAAGACGCTTGAACCCATTTCCTGCGTCCACTGTGGCGCCTGCAAGACAGATGCTCATTCAATGCATTCAATGATGAAAATCTCCTGCCGAACAGTATCCCATTGGATCCAGGTTCAAGCTCCACTAGCGCGCCTGTGTGGTTCAAGGGTCTTACCGATTCGTGTGAGTAATATATCCTGAGCTAGAACTGTCTGACTCGTGGTCTATTATATGCGACTGCGCGACGAAATACTTCGACTCAAAAACCAGGGTTTACACTGTTGCCACCTTTCTTCCGAAGGTGCAGCACTCCATCCTCTTATCGAACGACTCCAAGCCTTCATTTAGTATAGCCTGACGCCTCGTACCCCATTCGACGATACACCAGCCTATATCCTCACCACAAAATGTTGTAATCTCTCTTTGCTATGCTATTGGTTTCAAACTTTTATCTCGACGACTCACAAGCAAAGGCTCTGAGTGCATCGCCCAAACAAGTTAATTGTTTTATTTTAAGTTCTAATGTGATTTTCGATCCCACTTAATTCCTCATCTGCCGGAGCGAAGCGAAGGCTTATCTTGTAGAGAATTAAAAGTTATCCATCCTGAGCTCACACTTTCCGAGACCGAAATTTCAAGATTTTCTTGTTGTTCAAAGTCGTACCCTCTCATTTGGCGGGCGAAACGTCCATCTGCCAAACAGGCGACATGGGAGCCCAGCCGGTCCCGGTGTTGTCCTGAGTTCTATGATGGCATCAAAACTCACCGGGCCGGCTGGTCCACGAGCCTAGAAAAAGCCCAGTAGTGACCATGAGTTGTCGATTGCCGATTATCGCCACCACTCACGTGCCATGTTCGGGTTCATGATCCAGAGTAGGACTGCTCACCGTCCCGCAAACGGGTACGGCCGTGAACTTGGGATGCCGAGATGTATAAAAACCGCTACCGTCCCTGTCGTCTTTTTCAGTTTCTCGGCCCCCGAGACGGTACAGGACGGCAAAAAGACGGCCGTCATCCGTAAATTTACGAGTCGGCGCCACAGCACCCCAAATCGTGTATCTGGCTTCAAAATTCCGGTGTGTACCAATGCATTCTTACCTTGAGTGGCCCATAATCCACGAAGAACGTTCTTTTGCACCCAAACAATCAGAGTCGGTTCAAGTCAAGTTGAACTGAAGTACGTGAACAGTTACAGCCCCAAATAATTTTTCTGACCCAGGATAAAGCCAGTTTTGGGTGCGTATCTCGAATCCTGGAGTTGTATAACTGTGTAGAATCAATTTTGATGTTGAATGCCAATGTTTTTAAAAGATGCAAGGGCAAAAAGCGCACCCAGCCAAGCCAAGCCGTCAACGGCCGTCAACGACCGCACCTTGACGGGATGGACGGCTATTTTGCCGTCCTGTCCACGTCCCGCAAATCTTGTCGGGCAAAGGCTTGACGGGACGGGACGGCATGCCGTTGACGGCACCCGTCACACCCGTAAAGACGGGGACGGTGGGCAGCCCTAATCCAGAGATCAGCCGCCCCTTGGATTTCGGCTCATGCCCAGTGAAAACGGCCGCGAGCCAGATCGAGCCGTTTCGAACAGAGCCAGTAATACACGCGGAGCTGTCAAACGGCTGATCGGCATTGGTCGGCATTGGTGATCGCCGTACTCCACTGCCGGCACACTGGGAATTGGTGGACTTCAATGGCCGCACGCATGGAGCTTTCGCTCACTGAGATCCAGTGGATACCAATGGAACCTCCGACTTGAAACCCACTGAACTCCAATGGTTTCCAATGTCTCACGCCGGTTCTCAACACAGTTCGATGGAATGTGTCTGCCTTCACAACCGGTGGAAGCCGCCGTAAACCACTGAACACCAGTGGGATTCGAGGAATTTGATTTCAAAGTAAAGCTAGGTACACCTTTAATCGGCGAGTCATTTTGAATGGCCGCAGGAATGAGACGAGACAACTGTGTCCAGTACATCTTGACTCCATCGTCACCGACGGATACACGCACAGGGACATCATTGACGAGAAGGGGGCGAGGTGTGGCCTGAAAATTCTTCTCATTGAAAAAATTTACCTGAATGAGCGCTGGAAAACAGTAAGAAAGAAAAGTCGAAGATGGCATGAAACAGCGCACCGGAAATTTCCTGTGTGTCGCCCACTTAGGCAGTAGAGATGACAGGCTCCGGGGTGCGTGGACGACTGGTGACTGTGTGCACGCTTTCCGATGAAGCGGAATCTTGAGGGAAAGTATTAAAACTAATTAACGGAAGAAGGGGAGGAAGGGGCACCCTCATCGCTCTCTTCCCCAGCATGCACTTTTGAACCCAGCATGGGCGAAAGATTAGAATCAAAATAAAGAAAAACCTAAGTGAGAGGGAGACGCGCCGTAATGCGTATCACTATCGGTCGCACTGCTCCCTTTCGGACCATCTTTGGCTGGGAGCTTGGTAAATTGACCCGGGGAATCGGTCTTGACCTTCTGAGCAAGAAGGGTCCTGTTCGCCCCGAAATAAACATCAAACGTGAGAGAAACAGGTCGACAATATGCTGCGTACCCCGTTGGGGCGTGTTGAGGCTGTTCAGCTTCGACTGCCTCTTCCGCAGCCTTCTCTGCACTCGTTTTTCCGCTCCCCTTCGCAGGAGAGCGGTGGCCATGGAGTGAGTAGAAGCGTGTATCATTCGCAATGACAGGGTCCTCTCTCAATGCTCGCGTGATGTCTTTGAGGATTTTCTTGAGGCCCTTCGGCCCCAGCTCCAACCCATGGCCACAACGATTGCCCGCAGCTCTCACAACCTTCTGGCCGAGGGGACAGTCAGAGAGGACGAGCGGAGTAGCAGGCTTCATACCCGGCAGCAGCATGGCATTGTCCATGGATGTGGGAGAAGACAAGGAAACTTGTTTCACAACGTACCGAGCCCTTATAGTCAGGGCTCTTCATCATATCCGTAATACACTGGATTCCATAAAATGTCAGTGACCGCCGCTGGTCGCTTTGCTTCATACATCAATTCCACGCCATTATTCGCAAGACATAACGTCCCCTTGTCCTAGTCTCCTTGAGCTCCCTCTACCCCATCCGAAACCTAATTTGGCTGCCAGTAGCTCCATCGTGCTCGGCTCGCGACCCTCCGCCACATCGCAATTCAGTCTCTGTCTGAACCCTACCATGCTAGGCAGCCTGCATTCTGAAACCCTAGCCCTCTCTCTTGCTAATACTCCGTCGCTACCCCATCCGACAACCTGAGATTCTGGATGAGGCGGATTATATTTCAACCCGTATTCCGGCCATATTCCTTCCCGACCATACCGTACCATACCGTACCGTGCAGTGATTCAGGTAAAGCGCGCTTATCGTACCGTCGGTGTGCCACACTTTGTCAACGATGAATAGGAAGCCAGAGCTGTTACGGGCCTTGATGGAGCACTCATGTGAGTTAACCTGTGAGCTTGATTGTTTACTCTTCAAACAGATCATTAGACCTCGCCCTGGTCCATTTATCGTGCGCACATTGCATCCGGTCTTACTACAGCTCACACCGGACCAAGTCAACCAACTCTGCAATGGAGTGAAACAAACCCTCCATTTGCAAGATCAGGAAGCCATTTGAATCCTCGTATGCTCAGCAACCGCAGGGTTCCAGTTCGAACCGTTACATTCCCAATGTTAACATTGGAATGTAAATGGTTCGAACCGTTTTGGTTCGAACCATGTGTGATATATCTCAGTCTAG
Organism: Mycena olivaceomarginata; assembly: GCA_029378375.1. Lineage (NCBI taxonomy): Eukaryota > Fungi > Basidiomycota > Agaricomycetes > Agaricales > Mycenaceae > Mycena > Mycena olivaceomarginata. The sequence goes on along the minus strand of JARKIC010000177.1, from coordinate 267,125 downwards.
TCAATAGAAATGAAGGCTTGCCATATTGTTTACTTACTAGTCTAGGACCTATTTGAATAGAAGGACAGTTTAAACCAAAAAATGGTTTGAACCAAAAAAAGCGATTCAAACCAAAAAGGTTGAGCTTGAAGAAATAAACGATTCGAACCAAAAAAAGCTGTTCGAACCAAAAAAAAAACGGTTTGAACCAAAAAAAAACGGTTTGAACCAAAAAAAAATGTTTTGAACCAAAGGAAACGGTTCAAACCAAAAAAAATGGTTTGAACCCAAAAAAAAAACGTTTTGAACCAAAAAAGTTAAACTTGAAGAAATAAACGGTTTGAACCAAAAAAAAAAAAACAGTTCAAACCAAAAAATCGAAGTTACAGCTATTTGTGGAACTTAGGGTGGGTCAAATTTCTTTTTTCATACTTTTCAATGAGAACAGTGATTTTGAGCTCAATCCTTATCCATTTGCCTTACAGCCATTTGCAGAACTTAGGGCACAGCCCGTTTTTTTTAAATTTTTTGCGTGATTTCACGAGATCAGTGCTCTTGAGCTCAATTCTCAGCCTATTTCATTGGGGGTATGCTCATTTTGTTCGCATTGTGAATCCAGAGGGCATGGTGTCCTACAATTTTCCATTGGCACCACAAGATCTGCTAGGCCAAAATTAGCTGTTTTTCAGTGTTGGCTGACAGAACTTGTCATATCCTCTGTGTAGTGGTCAGATTGACCCGAAAATTTAATACGCCATTAGCCGTTCTTTAAGATTTTGCTCGTTCGGTGGTGTTCATCAATTTGTACCTGTTGATTATTTTCTCCATATAGCTTGACTGGTCTCGGCTCTGTCTCCTGCCGTCCGCTTGCGCAATCTCTCTCACCTGTGCTTCCCCCGAATTTGTTCCTGCTTCAAGCGAATTCATTTCCTTTTTTCGCTGGCGCTGGACTACGGAATGGTCCCATGGTCAGCTACGGACCACGCTCTTTCCGTTTTGGCTCTGCTCTTCCTCTGGCTTAACTCCTTTCATCGTCGATTTTCTGCTTTTCACACCACAGCCTTTTCATTTGCGATGGGACAGCTGACCTCCGCACAGTTCTTTCGTGACACGAGGCAGCGGATCGCAGTTGCTGCTGCCTCCGGCGCAGTTTGATTCTATCATTCCAGCCGTAAGGCCACGTGGTCCACCCGGCAGATCCTTGACATATAAAAGCGGCTCTGCTGTCGTGCGGAATGCTAATCTTTTGCCGCTTTGCCCATCTTCAAATCATTAATTGCGAGGCTACCAATTCTCTGTCTGCTGCTGTGTACTTGGCTTCAACTGAACTCTGCCGCACCTTTCAGGGTTATCTCTGTCCTCTCGCATCAATAATTTCTCAAATAATCCAATGATTATTTCCTGATGCCCCTGCTTCTCTCAAATTTTCCGGTTCTACGGCCGGGATGGTCGCGGGAACGGGATCAGTTTCATTTGCTCGTCGAAGCGCTGGCTCCCGCAGGCCGGATAGCTTCTTCACTCTCTTTACTCGCCTATGATTTTACTCGGCATTCAATCTCCCCTTCAAGTCTCTGGATGAAACATTTGCCAGTAGTTGCCAGTACAGTGCGGAATTTTTTACCACTTGCACATCCCTGATGTAGATTTCTTATGCTGAATGAACAAAGCTCTGTCTTCATGGCAAAATCATCCTTTTATGAAGTCTGTTCCTCGCTTGAACGGCCGCACAAGCCAATTTTGTCTTCTCAATCTGTCTTGCGCTCCGCGATACCGGAGCGAAGCGGTGGTCTGTCTTGTTCTGATGAATATTTCTGAGGGTTAGAAACACCGGTATTTTTTATGTGCCCTCTGCTTCAAAAGTATTTCACATTCTGATGGTCATGGATCTTCCGTAAGGAATTGTACCTTAAACGATCATATAAAACATACCGGCATTTATAGCCCTCCGTAATACGGCTAAAAACAGCATCTCAAATTTCTAGATCAGCTGGACCACTGTAGCTAGTATGTGAACTGTTCTGCATGCAAAGACCAAAAACAACAGAATCAGAGCCAGTGGAAAATCTTACTTAGATAATGGAAAACATAAGATGCCATGCCCTCTGGTTTCAAAATCCCTGTTGAATGAGCCTATTCACAAGGTAAGTGGAGTAGAAACAGGTCCACAATTGCTGTTCTGGCAGAAACTGATCAAAACCGAAAAAATTGGGCCACGCCCTAAGTTCTGCAAATGGCTGTAAAAATATGCTCATTCCGTCAGCAATGAAAATGCAGAGGGCACCACCATAAATATCGGTCTTTTTGTACAGAACTTGTCGCACCCTCTGTATAGTGGTCAGATTGACCTATAAATTTGATACAACATCCTTATGAATATTACTGAGGGCTAAAGACGTGGGTATTTTCAATGTGTGCTTTATTTCACCAGTATTCTGCATTCTCACAGTGATGGATATTTGAATACCTTGTATGTAGGAAATACATATGATATGAAAAATACTGGTGTGCTGCCGCATTTTTGTTTATCAATAACATGCGTGCAACACTAAGTAGGTTGGAAAAGGCCTAAAGGCAAGAAGTGAGTCATGTGGAGTCATAACTGCAGTGAGTCAGCAAGGAGTCATTTGAATTGAGTCATATAGAGTCATATGGGCTTGAGTCACTTAAAAAGTGACTCACTAGCATGGTATATAAAGGCAGGAGGTTTACTGTAGGAACTTCCTGTGATCTCCCACCTGTACTTTTTGGGTAGTCAAATATTAGTTTCCTTCGCTTACTAATTCGTGTGCTCAAGTTTCTGAGTTTGATCAATATCATTCTCACTTGATCCCTTAAGCCTCTTTCAGCCTGTAGCCAAGACTACCGTCTGATCTGTTATATCCGCTGTTCCTGCTACATAAGCAGCCTTCTGATTACAGACAGCACACCGCTGTTTCCTTGAAAAGGAAATTTGTTGGAGTAATTGTGAACATTTGGAATTCTTGCGAATAACCCTCTTTTCCAAGACTTCTAGGTGAACAAATTATCCACTGCACACTGGTATTTCTAGCCCTCTGTAATACAACCAAGACTATCTATATATCTTAGGGTGGAACCAGAGCTCAGACCCCCGGATGTGGCTGTGCTCTAGCGTCTTCCGAACCAGTGGCTGGGCTTTGTGCCCTCAAACATCACAACATCATGTCCACCCTCCAGAATTTTTTCACTATTTATTGTGGACTTTTTTCATCTCAGAAGGGTTCAAAGCCCAGCCACTGGTTCGGATGACGCTAGAGCACAGCCACATCCGGGGGTCTGAGCTCTGGTTCCACCCTAAGATATATAGGTATGACCACGCAAAGCAATCCAATACAGAAACTCGTTTTCCATCCCCTGTTCCCCTCCCACTAACAAATAGTCCACCCACTTGATGTGCTACTTGTGGCAGGACCATGCAGTGCACACAAAGCGCGTGTCGTCTTGCACCAAATGCTCTAAACACGGATCAAATAGAGTAAAATAAAGAAGGAATCTGTACTGACCCGTTAATTTACGCTCTGGTGTGGTGTACACCACCTTCCATTTGTGCCTGTATTGTTACTGGCACTGTGAGTACCTGTGTTGGCGCTGTTCAAAATCTGTGCTCTCCCCCAACTTGATTTCCCGGGGCGCGAGCAGGGTTTGATGGTCGATTAGACCCCGCTCGTATGTGTTGACATCGGCAACGAGGTCACAGGTAGTGAGATAGTTGATGCCGGGCCCATCACTAGAATACAGGTCGGGACTGAGGAGCTGAGCCGAGGCAAATGAAAACAAATACCGGTGGAATACTTACATTGCAGCGACAGCGCCGAGGTTTACGTTAGACGTTCGAATGACATTGTGTAGCCTGTGATTCCTGTGAAAGGGCGACATCTATGTTCAGTTCAGTGTGATAAACAACGAATGTGAACGACTTACCGGGAGCTCGTGGTGGTTGGTGAGTGAGCCTGATTGGAATTAGCACCCGTCGCTCGATGATATCAAAAGTTCATGTTATAGTGGCTGCTCCCTAGATATGAGCCTTCTACCTACTCGTTGCACATTGTATATAGCGCTTTGACCGCCCGATTCGGATGGCGTGATCGGACATCACCCGTATCTGATCGGAAATCATGGAAATCAATAAGAGTGAAAATACTCTGTGTCTATTTAAACACTGGGTATGGGGGAAGAATTAATTCAAAGTACGAGTCATGCCGTGCGAAGCATCGGCCTCCCCCCAAGTGGAGGTTAGGAAAAGAAGAGAACAAAATATAAAATAGACTAGCCGGATTCAAACCAACATCATCTTGGTGGATGATATAATCACTAAATCTATTAGATTAGGCTCTTAAAAAGACTACAAAAATCTAATGAACACAGCCGCTATTTCATTACATCCTCAGGACGCACTGATAAATGTATCACCAACTCAAAAACCTGGATCCGATTGATGAAAGAACGAGTACATAAAGTACTCGTAACACATTCCGACACCTCGATGGATGGAACTCGTGTTACCCCCAAAGCCAGCAAGAACCCCGGAAGGCGTTAGTTCAAATCAGAATGTGGGACAAGTCAACCGAGATGAGTTTGCGAGCTCCGATGTGCTACGGGACGTGTCCGGGCGCTTGATCATGGCCTCGATCCAGCTCGCGATGCGTGTGAACTACTAGTAGAACGGACTAGGGGAAGAGTATTACTAAGGAGTGTAGTGCAAAGACGAGGGAGACAGGGCTTATGAGTCGGAAGTGACAGGTAGTGGAGCCGCGAACACGCAAATAGAGTTCACACTGGGCAGGCTTTCAAATTGTCTCCCAGTGCCTGGTGCGCCTCCGGTACCGCCCGTGCCTCCTCTACCTCGCAGTTCCAGCCCCAGTCCCAGGCGCGGAGAGGAAGCAGAGCGCATACCCCAGCCGATTCGTCTTCGCCCCCTTCCGAATCAGACTCAGATTCCTTGTCCGAGTAAGAATTCAAGCATGAAGAATCCCAGCATGCCAAAATACTCCATAAAATTTCAATTGAGGCTTTTGAAGGGGCTTCACTACTCAATTAGATATAGACGGCTATTTGGGCGCCTGTCGAAGTATGCTCGCAAGGTGTTCAAGATATTCACACAGCACTAGTGCGAGCATACTTGGACAGGCGCCCAAATAGCCGCCCATGTCTAATACATTTCAAAATTCTGCCGCCGAGTTCCCTTACGTCTTATCGGCTCCGCGGAAATTTCGGCTGACTGTCAATGTGCCACAAACGTCTAGGTAAAATATATGTTCCATGCTCTTATATTGGTCAAGTGGCCAGTTAGCCCGACTGGCCAGGAAGGCAGTCGGGACTCGGATATAGTATCACCGCAAATATATGCAAGCAGCTTGTGACAGGTCTCACTTCGATGCTGGAAAGAAGACAAGAATAGACACGAGAATAGAGGTTGGAGTGTTGAGTTGTTGAGTTCGAGCTCGAGTTGCGTAGGTAAGTTGTCGATTCAACTTGTTCTAACTAAATATTAAACTATTCAGTCTTATATACTACTGTACCGAGTCACTAACAAGTCAATACGAGTCAGATACGAGTCATATAGCTACTGCGTCCGCTGTACCTGCGGACTACGATCAACTACGGCGCCTGCGGCGCAGGAGTTGAGTCATGTTGAATTGATGGGAACCTAGTTACTTCCGTTACACAGCTCGATCGACCCGGAAAAAAAATGAGAAGCAGATTCGGAGATGGATGGCCCCACCGCCGAGCCACGGTGCTCGCTATATGTTTTTGGTTCAAACGGCGGCAGGGAGGATCCAGAGGAAATATGTACTACCTAATTTTGGTCTACCTTTGTGGACAGGCCCTTGGTATACTAAGGGTGGACTGGCCGCGAGTTCATGGTGTATTTGGTTTTTGTTTCCCAGCGTTTCTGTTGCATCTGACATTTCCGACTTCACCAGTGCCCAGGCTCGCCTTGTCGAAACGCCGGAACGTCGTTCTCGTGACAGCTGTAGGTAGGCTTGGCTTCGGTGAGCGCCTAAATGCTGATCCGCATGTCTCGCATAAAAGATGTTATCAATGCGAACTAGGGGAAGATATCGGGAATTCTGAATAATTCAGTTATCGGCGTGAACTTCTATTTCATGGGCTTCCCACGAACTCGGAGCTCGCCAGGTAGGTCGTTAGTCTTAAGCGCCGTCGCCGCTCACGTTCCAAAAGACACCCAAGACGAACTTGTAGTTTGACTGCTGCGCCTTTTGCCAGTTTTGTTGCTAGTAGCTTTGTGTATTGTGAAACAGCTAACAATGAATGCCATTTGTCTCATTGAAACCAATACAGGCGGAGGAAACTAGTGGAGGAGGACAACGGGGACACGCGGACTTCTCCGGATACCTTCAATACAATCAAAGTCCGATCTGAGATGCCGGTTTGCCGTCGGTCTTGATGGCGGCCATGATGCCGGACTTTCCAACCGCCCGCCAAATTTCCTGGCCGAAATCTTCCGTGACACCCTCAAAAATTTCGACAGACCCGTCAAATTTTGATTTTTTTGCCACTGGGGGTGGGGGGGGCGGGAAGGGGAGCCATTCGTCACAGCCGGGTGGTTTGGCAAACGGCTCTGTGACCCGTGGCATCGACCGAAGTTCGACATCGACAGAGGGGTCCGTGACCCGTGTCTGTCAAATTGGATGGAAAAGTTCAGTACCTGGAAGCAAAGCGACGTTATGCCGCACCTGGTTGGAACGGTGCGACTGAAATCTGATCTCAGTAGGCATAGTATGCCCTTCCTCTACATCCGTGGTCTTTTTCCGATCGCGAGAATTCAGCCTAGGTAGAAACAAGTTTAGTTGTGGTCTGACGCGGGTATAACATGAGAACAAACGTTACGAGGACCGAACAAATATACAGAGACGAAAGCGGAAAGTTAACGGTGAAATTCATCGAGGTTCTCTGAGAGGGAGTTGATTGGAATCCTTTCAATATTAGGGAAGAATTTACGCACGGGGAACCCAAGGAAAAGAAAGATATCCATCAGAGCCGTTATAGCCGTCAGGGCGCCAGTTTCCAGCGACACTGCTGGCTATCAAATACAGTACGGGGGACAGAAACCATCACTTACGCCGTATGATACGGTTAATCTGTCCGTTGACAAAACCGAAACCCGTCTTGCGCGTGTACTATCAGAACATACATTTTCGTTCAGGGCGTAAAAGAACCAGCAGCTGAGAAAAACAAACTAGAGCATGGGTCATTCCAACTGCAATGACAACATCGCAAACCGCGCTTGATGCTAACCAGACGGTAGCCGCTGTTTTGAAGCTGTGGAATTCGCGGTATTCTGGGTTCCGAAACACGTTGACAGACATATTGATTCCGCTAGCTAAAACATCAAGTTAATCCAAGTTCCAACGATTTTCCCTTGATAACATACCAAAAGACAACAGGGAGATCGATGTAATGAGCCCCGGGAAGATGAATGACCGACTGAGAACTATACGACCGCGCGTCGAGAACGATCACCCAATAAAAACTCGCACATACCACTGATTCGCCACGCAGCAAAAAGTTGAATCGGTGTTGAGACGATTGACTGCGAGGAAGATAAGCGTGTAAAGTGATGGGAAAGCTATCAACAGACTATAATAATCGAATCTATGGCATGTAAATATGTTGTTGGTCGTTCAAATGAAAGACGCTTACCTCCATGCAGTACTAGGATACAGTTTATTATCAAGACGCGAAGTCAGAACCGAGAACACTCACGCTTTGGCGACATCGTAACCGCAGCCACTGTCCCTGCTATACGCTTGAGCAACTTTGAAATGTTCGGAATGCAAGTCGAGCCTCTCACTGACCATATCGAATAACCAAAGGCTCAAAGATGATGCCACACTCGACCACTACGTTGCCAAATCCGACGATGAATAAATATAGCATCTGGATGGGTTCGAACCAGGATATCAATGCAAAGGAAGGCACGAACGAAGTAGCGAATCCAGGTAGGGTCGCTTCAAATGTTTTAAACATCGACGATTTCGCGACAGACGATGCAACGCACTCGGCGAACCGCTGATAATAAGCGTACATCTTGGCGGAGAAAATAGAATCAGGGTAGTAGGGAATCGGTCGAACACCACAATCCACCTGTGTAACCACAGCCTGTAATCTCGTTACATTAACAGCCAACCGTGACAACCTTGGCTCACCCCGTACAATATCATATTCAGCAGTACGCCTATTATCTCATGAGATGGATAAGTTTCTCAGGTGTTGGAACACACCGACGAGCATGGGACCGAAACTGAGAAGAGTCAGTGAGGAATTTAGAAAGATTGGCTAGAGTGCACACAGGAGGCCAACTCCAGCCATAATTCAACAGCAAGGCAGAAAAGAATAGAGATGAATCCGGCAGGGGGAGGAGAAGATGGTTTGTCAGAGAAGAGGACGGGACGATGCTCACCTATATACGTTCGCACAGCAGGATCCCACGATGGTCGTGTGATTGTAGATGCGAACAACGAACAGTGGCAAACCCTAAAGAACCCCGAGTCTACAACAGTGACCTTAGGTACCTATTTGGAACCTCCAGACTCTGCCAGCCGGAGAAGATGTTGTACCATTCAAATAGACATAGCCTCACGTGCCAACAGCTGGCTGACGCCCCGCAACAGCTCCAAAACCCATCGGATAATTAGGCGCTGAATGCATGTACAGTGAGATTAATAGGAATAATACTCAGACGGGCACGAATATGTGAACGACTGTATTGAATACCTAATAGGAATAATACTATGACACCAGTAAGTAAGAGAACAATAAATAAGGGAGAGAAACCATACCTCAGACGGGCACGAATATGTGAACGACTGAGGCATGGGTCTGTAGGTAGCGACCGTATAAGTAGTTCGGAGGAAGGGAAAATAGATCCGAGCGGAGTAGCGGGAGATACTCCGTCGGGGCGGTGGTACAGATTATAGGGGTAGGCTTGCGCAAGCGGCACACGCCGCTTGCCGACTTTATGGCGCGTCGAGCCAATACTTCAGCACTCCCCCTGGCGAGAACGAGTCGTAAAGTATCAGTATAGTAAGATAAATAAACAAATGAATTGACCGTAAACGAGGAGGAAAGGAAACTCCCCCTCGAGTCGAGCATCTCCGCTCCCATCCGCTCCCCTACTCCGTCAAACCAAGCGCGCGCACGACAGCAAGATGGACGTCCCGGGGCAGGACCTTGGTGAAGATGTCCGCGAGGTTTTCAGCAGACGCGACGTGCTGAATCTCGATGTCTCCGGCAGCAACACGCTCGCGGATGTAGTGCTCCCGAATATCGATGTGCTTCACGCGCGCATGGCCCTTCGCGTCGCGTGCGAGCGCAGCGGCTCCCAGGTTGTCACCGTACAGGAGGGCTGGGCGCTCTTGGGGCATGTGCAGCTCCTCGAGGAAGCTGTACATCCACATCGCCTGCTTCGAGCTGCGCGTCAGCGCGACATACTCCGCCTCCGTCGTCGAAAGCGCTACTGTGGCCTGCTTCTTCGACGACCAGGACACCGGGCCACCCGACATCATGAAGACTTCCCCAGACGTCGAGCGGCGGGTGTCCAAATCCCCCGCGTAGTCTGCGTCGACCCAGCCGACAGGACGAATGCCGCTCGGGGCACCTCGACGGTACGTGATCTTGTAGTCGAGCGTGCCCTTGAGGTAGGCGAGCAGGTGCTGGACGGCCTTCCAGTGCGCAGGGCCGGGGTTCTGGAGGAAGGCGGCGAGGCGGTTGACCGAGTATGCAATGTCGGGACGGGTGGTGTTTGCGGCATGGAGGAGCGACCCAACGGCCTCGCGGTAGGGCTTGTCGGCCATAAACGCGCGGTCTTGGGCAGAGGACGGGCTCTGAGCGGACGTAAGCTCAAAACCGACAGCGAGAGGGGTGGATTTGGGGTTGCAGTCGGCCATGTTTGTAGCGCGCGAGGATGCGTTCGAGGTAGGGGCGCGAGGAGATGGAGATTCTCCCCGCGGTCTCGTCGTACTCGATGGTCATGCCGAGCGAGGTCGCCGTGCGAGGGACATCAGTCACGTCGTAAATGGACTTGATCCCCGACTGGGCCTCAGTTGCGGCAGCTGGGGTGGACGAAATGCCGTCGAGGTCGTCTGTGTAAACACCGATAATGGAGGTGCCGGCGGGGGAAGTCCTGATGCGAATGGAGGGATCAGCACGCGAACGGACCCAGTCAAGCGCGGCAAGAGACGACTCGAGGTGCTCAGCCCAGTTGCGCCCCGACTGCATCATGCCGTAGAGGGAGCGCTTCATCAAGCAAACCTTTCCCTCCTGGCCCGGCACGACAAAGCCCTCCGGCTGGCGCATATAGACGACCTCCTTCATCTCGCTGTTGAGGTACGCGCTGACGACATCCATCGCCCACATCACCCAGCCCGGCTCGTTCACGCAGATAGCCCAGAGCATGCGGAGTGACTCGTACCGCACGACACCGGCGTACGTCTCGAAGAAATCGACGCCGGGGAGCTGCATGAAGCCCTTTGCGACGAGGCAAGCCTTCCACTTGATGATTTCGCCCTCGATGTCGTACTTGACTGCATACACCCACTTGCAGTCAATGACATTCGCACCAGGAGGAGGATCCACGAGAACCCAGACCTCCCGGCCGACGAGAGACCCGTACTCCTTCTCCATTGGCGTCATCCAAACCTCTGGGTGCTCCATAGCCTCCCGAAAGTTCTTAGGCACCGCTGGAGTCGAAATAGTGAAGGCAGCAGCTGCCCGGGTCCTAGCGCGCATATTCGGAGTCTTGCGACCCGTAGCCCAATCAGCACCAGCAGCTTTCGCTGCGGATTCGACGGCCTGCGTATCAAGGGAGGCCTGTATCGCCTTCGAGGGGACCGGAGCGCGAGTGGAACGGCGAGGGAGCACGGCAGGAGGAGGAGGAATGGCTGCAGGAATATCTGCGTCAGGAGCAGGAGCAACATCGTTAGCGTCGAGTTCGGCATCAGGAATTTGAACGTGCGGCTCGTTCCCATCGCCCTGCTCGTCTCCTCCAGCTATGTCCACATCTCCCCCTGCTGGAGGAAGCGAACGATGCCCCAATCCCTCCTCGAATATCACATCGCGCGAGTTGAAGTACGTCCGAGTTGCGGGGTTCCAGAGACGATAACCGGCGGTTTTGTTGAAACCAACGAGGCGGGCTTTGACAGAACGAGGGTTGAGCTTGCCCCCCGCGGCTTCAATGGGTACGATCTTGGCGTATGCGACCGCACCGAAAACGCGAAGGTGGGAGATGTCAGGCTTGCTTCCGTAGTACAACTCCCACGGTGTCTTGCCGCCGGCACGGCGCTTTGGGTGGAACCACTGCAAGTACGCCGCGACCTCGAAGGCCAGCGGCCACATGCTCTTGGTGAACCCCGAATCCGCCAACAAGCAGCGTCCAAACTCGACTGTCGTCCTGATCCCGCGCTCCCCCGGCCCGTTCTGCGATGATGAGTGCGGCGTTGTGACTTCAACGATTATTCCCGCATCGCCGCAGAATTTATCCCACAACTCGTTCATCCACTCGCCTCCACCATCCACCCGCACTTTCTTGATCTTCTTCCCCGTCTGCCGCTCAACCTCCGCAACGTACAGCTTGAATTTCTCCAAGGTATTTGCCGCCGTTTTGTGGGGTAGGAAAAATACCCATGGCGCTCCACAGTGACCCTCGACGAGATGCATTAAATAGCGCACGCCGCCGACACCAATCACCTGTCCGGGCCCCCACAAATCCATGTACGTGCACTCTCCCACCTCCTTCTCGGGCTCGTGTACCCCATCAAATGGACGACGCGCGTGCTTACCAGAGATGCAGTCTTCGCATAAGCCGTCCATGTCGCCCTCGCGCACATGGAGGCCGTTGACATGCTTCCCCGATACCAGCGCGTCCAGGCCCGAGCCCCCAAGGTGTCCCAGCCGGCGGTGCCAAGTCCCCTTCGTCGCCGGCATGTCTCTCGACCTCGCCACCCACGCCGCTGTTCCAGCGCCCTCATCAAACTCCAAGACGTACATCCCGTTCATGAGCACCGCTTCCATGAAGGGTGCACCGTCGGGTCGCTTGAAAACGGCCTTTCCGTGTCCAAATTCGACCGAAAAACCTTTGGAGTCGAGTTTCGAGAGCGAGAGGAGGTTGGTGGTGATGTCGGGAGTGTGGATGGCATCGAAGGTAATCTCCTTCGTCTGCCCGCGGTACGTGAATTGCTTGCGCACCACACCTGTTGCGAGGATCTGAAACTTTGATCCCTCAGCTGCAGTACCCTCGCGCGACACTGGTGTGTATTCCACGAAGTCCTCGCGCCTCGCGAAGCAGTGCTCCGTTGCACCGGAGTCGACGACGATAAGACTCTTCTGGCCCGACGCGTCTGCGACAAAAACTTTGACCGCAGGACCATCGTCGTCATCAGACTCATCCGTGGTATCGGAGTGGGAATCAGAGTCATCAGAGTCGTCATCGTAGTCCTCCGGGAGTCCAAGCGCACGGCGGCGATGCGCAGCGTACCATGCGATGACGTCGAACTCGGGGTCGCGGACACACCAGGTTGCGAGAGGTACATCCTCGTCAAGCTTGTTGTCCATCACGATGTGCTCACTGTCTGATGTCTGGTACACCAGGAAGCGCTGCTCCGCCTGCGCGCTGTCATCTCCGGGGTAGGGCTGCCCTGCCTGCAAGAAGGCCTCGACAGCAACCTGCTCCGCGCCGTGGGCCTCAGCATAGGGCTCGCCGAGGACCTCATCGATGAACTCAAACGCGGACGAGATGATGGATGCACTATCGATGATGTCGAATGAGGCGAGGGAGTCGGTGGTGAGGCTGGACTCGGTAGAGGACGGCGCACGGTACGCATTCGAGGATGAGGTGTTGGCGGCGCTAACGGGCAGCACAACAGGTATGGTTGCATCGACCACCTCGCCCCAGGACATGAGCGACTCCGGTGACACGAGCAACTCCTCGCCGCGGAAGCTCACGGTCTGAGTTCCAGCCCCGTCGTAGACATTGACCACAGCTTCGGGCAGTGTCCACGTCGCGAACGCGAACGTCTCGACCGTATTCGCAACTGCCCCAGGTCGTTTCCCCTTCCACCACGCCGGCCACTGGCCTTCCTTGCCCCCACCAGGCCAGAAACAATCGGCGATGGTGTGGCCGCGCCGTCCCGGAGCTCCGCAGTTCGCGTTAGTGCAAGCAAGGTTTTTGCGCGACGAGCGTCACGGTCGTTGTAGGTGTTCGCGGCGAGGGCCTGGGTGGGATTGGCGGAAGACGAGGCCACGCGGTTGGTGAGGCGCTCAGCGTGCATCGTCACGAAGCTGATGACCTCGGCAGACGTGGGGAATGTGAATAGGACAGGTACGACGTTGTCCCACTCCTCACCGAGCAGCGAGATGAAGATGGAGCGGAAACCGCTGTCTTCGATCTTCGCTCCCATGTCATTCGCGACCTGCCAAAGGTTACGAAGGCGTGCGACGTGCTCAGGCATGGGAGTGCCGGGAACCAGGTACGCGGTGTGCAAGTCGCGAAGGGCATTGACTAATCCCATATCAGTGACCTTGTTGTGATTGTCCTCGAGCGACTGCATGGCCTGAGCAGCGGTCCCGTCGGTCTTCAACCCCAAACCGACAGGGTTCTTGACGTTGAGGATGAGCAACGCGGTTGCGATCGCATCGCGATGCTTCCACTCCTCAAACGACGGCATCAAAGAGTAGATGCTGGTGGGGTCGGGAGGCAAGGGGGTAGTCTGCGCGGTCCCTCCGGCAGTAGCTTCCGGAGGGCAGGTAATCGTGCCGTCGAGGTAGCCACCCAAGCCACGGGCTTTGGCGAGGGCCTTGATCTTGGTTTTATAACCACTGTACCCAGTACCGTCGAACTTCTCCCCGTCTGGGAGCAGCGGCACACCGGTAGAATTCGAAGTCATGTTTGCAGCAAATCTATTGCAGAGTAAATCTTGAGTTGTTCCGTGCTTCAGTATATTCGAGAGCAAGTTTAGGCAACGGGGCCCATAACCTAATAGGAATAATACTCAGACGGGCACGAATATGTGAACGACTGTATTGAATACCTAATAGGAATAATACTATGACACCAGTAAGTAAGAGAACAATAAATAAGGGAGAGAAACCATACCTCAGACAGGCACGAATATGTGAACGACTGAGGCATGGGTCTGTAGGTAGCGACCGTATAAGTAGTTCGGAGGAAGGGAAAATAGATCCGAGCGGAGTAGCGGGAGATACTCCGTCGGGGCGGTGGTACAGATTATAGGGGTAGGCTTGCGCAAGCGGCACACGCCGCTTGCCGACTTTATGGCGCGTCGAGCCAATACTTCAGCAGAGATGTGTACTGCTGCTCACCTCTAATCTTCCTTCTGAAATGCAGATTCCGGTTAATGGCGGTTCGGACAGAGTGCCCAAGAGCTCCGAGGCCGCGGGGTTACGTCACGGCGTCTACGTGTTAATCTGTGAGCTCGCCGAGACATAGCCTCGGGTGCCAACAGCTAGTCGACGCCTCGTAACAGCTCCAAAACCCGTCGGCTAACTAGGCGCTGAATGCATTGAGATGTGTACTGCTGTTCACCTCCAATCTTCCTTCTGGAATGCAGATTCCGCTACTGCCGCCAGGAAGCTGATGGAGATGATACGTCAAACTTCAGCGTTAGTCGGCGGTGATTTATGCCACGGTAGTACTAGATCATCCTCCACATTATTCTTGCTGTATATACATTGAGCAATCAATGAAAAAGGAATTTATGCTGAAAAAACGGCTAGAAAAATGCAAAAAAAGCTGGCTACACCTTGCACTTTTTCTGGGCTATGTGCGGGTCTAATCAATACCGTTTGTCAAATGATCAAATGTTACTTGACCTGTCATGTGCTCCCGTCAAAATTTCCCGTTGTCTGTCTAACATCGTCCAACGTGTAGTGATCACTCTCATTGGCTCTTCAAACCTCTGGCGATTGTATAATGCTATGCTCTCTTTGGATGCGGTTCTCGATGTTCCTCCCTTTTTTTTCACCCTCCTCACTCCTCTCTCTGGGTCGAAAGCCCGCCACTTGCGCAGGCAGCTCAAGACGGTCCCATTAAGCATCCTAGTTAAAAAATGGCGGCCGCAGAGGCCGTGGCTCGCAAGAAACTGGCACGGCAAGGTTCCTGCTTGGTTATCATACTGTGGAGCAAAGGCTGGCATCATGAAAAACGATGCTCCACTTGATACAGAAAAATCCATCTTTCATTGGCTGCCACAGAGCTCTATTGGCCAAGCGCATACATTTTCCCACCGAAACGGCGCCTCCATCAGGAAAAACATCCTTTCCGAAGTTACCTCTAATTTTCCCCAATTTGGTTCCCCGATTCCAAAAAAGGCCAAGATGGTCCAAGATGGTCCAATTTGACCCAAATTCCGGCAATTCTTGCAAAATTCTCTTGTGATTTGAGGATTCCTTACAATTGAGACCACATTCTCCAGAATTAAACGGAACAGGCATACAAGCCCTTTTCTCAAAGGAAGTTGAAAAGGTGGGGTTGAAGTTATGGAAAGAAACAAAATTGTACAAGTCAAATGCGGCCGGCCCTAATTTCTACGTGATCCGGACCATGACTCCGATCGGCCGATGGCGACAAGATGGCCATGAAACGCGAAGACGCGACCCGTTGAAACGGCGTAACATAAATGCGCAGCATCTAGGGCTAATTTTGCGATTTCCTATGACCAGTATTTATACAACGGGAAGCAACTAGCACTTCTGTTGTTACTAGCATATCAGCTAGTACGCAGACCACTTGTTAGGTGATATAAAGGAGAGTCAGAGCGAGCCCTAACTGCTGACTGTAGTGCGAGGCTGCACTAGTGTGACACGCTAGCTGCTAGCTGAGTGTACAAACCACCAGGGATTAAACCACTGCCTATACATTCATGAGACATGACCTAGGAGACTCTAGTAGTCCAGAGATGACTTGGGACAGAGCTAGTGAGGGTCTAGCAGACAGATATCTACGATGGAAGTACAGCTAGGGGACTACGCCTAGAGCTAGGAAGCTCGGCGCAGTAACCGGTGGTACTATCTAATCTCTAGATAAGCGACTAGATGGCGCTAGGCGGAATAACCCTACTAGCAACCGGCTAGGGCTTTGACAAAGACATACCACGACATACGAGATGAGGCAGCACGTGGCTAGTGCCCGATCTGGGCAGCTAGGGTGAAGGGGAATAGCCAGTCGGCTATTGGAACGGAGCTAGGGATGATCGTACAGCCTGTACCGATGTTCAGAGGGTGGATCGATGATCTGACCAACGAGCTATGACCATTTGATGTTGGTCGCAACACTGCGTCGCCTAGATGTAATAGATCGACGCTCTGACAGAGTAGAGATGACCTAGATCACCGGCTACATCGCCGGTTGGTCCGGAAGGGGTGCTCGGCATAGACGGAGGGCTGAGGATCCATTGATATACCCACGGTTTGAACACTAGCCGGTCAGCGAGGCTGACCTGGCATATACCAAACCAGTCCCAAAACCAAACGGCAGTCGTCTCATTGGCTGACCGTATTTCTTATCATCTAATATTGCTTATTGTATTATTCAGCTCGCTTTCACATGTAACTCACACCTAGTAGTATAAAAGGGAGCGCAGGACAGACTAGGGTCTAAGAACATTACGCCCCAGACTTTGGACGAAGCTGGTGCTAGTGGACTCAGGCTGCTAGTGGAGGTTGATACCGAACTTCACTTGTAGTAGTCTTTATATTGGAATCAGTAAACTCTGGACTCTGGAAACATCGAGTGACTAAGTTGAGGATTTTGTGTTGTTGGTCCTAGACCTCCACCACCCTGACACGACGGAAGCTCTGTCGTAGTGTGTTGGATCGCTTGCTAGGTGGATTGTGTGTTGCCTTGAGCCCACTAAGAAGAAGACGGACTAGGTGCCCCCACCTCTAGTTTGGCTATAACTTTTCAGTTACTTCGCCTTCACCCCAATATAGACGGAAGCTCTGTCGTAGTGTGTTGGGTCGCTAGCTGGATGCTTGTAGTGAACTAGTGCCGATAAAAGCGGAAAGGTTCCTGTTCTTGGTTAAGGAATAGGTCGGCGGTCAAGGAGAGTCTTGCCGTTTGAGGATTGAAGTCCATTTGTTGTTAGCCTCAGTAGTCTTTGGGGGTGCCCTTAGCAAGGATTTTCACAAACCTACATACTCTGCCCTGGTGTTCTCGACCTAGCGGTCCAGCCATCTTGTATCCACCCCATATAAACACACCCCCGGACCATCCCTAGGTTCCTAGCAGTGTTGTTGTTGGCGGTTGCATATTGCTAGTACGTTGTAGAGTGTGTTGTTGGAAGCCTATAAGTCAAACTTGTGTTTGTTCAAACCTGCTGGTCGCATACTACGGCCCGGACCCGAACTCACAAAGAGAAGCACTTAGATCTTTGGAGGTAGATTGGTTGTGGTTGGTTGTTTTGGGTGTTTGTTCGCAATACCTATCAATTAGCTATTCCTACTCATATAAGAAGTGCACCGTTTCACCGTGACATGTCAAGGTGGTTGGTTTTGATCCCACCTTTCTTCCTTTCCCTCTACTTGGGGGGAGGCCGATGCTGCACACGGCATAACTCGTACTTTTTTTTTTTTGTTCTCGGGAATTAAGTACAGTCAGCCTGCTTCTTCTGTTGTGGCTGTGCTTGTCCTGCGTACGCAAGACTTCGGATAATATCGAGGATTTGATGTTCGGCTTGATCACCGGTCAACTGTTGAACATGAGCCAGAATGGCGGGCTGAGGTGTTTTGTTCAAGCCGGTTGGTGACAATGGAGGCAGAAGTAAGGGCAGAGAAGGGGAGTCTCTGACTGGGTATTGATGCATACGGATACAGACAATCTGTCTGGAAACATCTTCTCCAGGTTCACAGGAACCAACTTGGATCTCTCAATAGGGACATCGGATTCACCCACAGTTGTGTGTCCAACTTGAATGAAATGAAATTATATTTATCCTCCAAAATCCTCCCATAAATTCTGGTACATGATGGTTGCATTCTAAATTAGATACCTATTGAGCAATCAGACCCAAAGCGAGTGAAGAGATTGCAAAGGGACTTACCGATGATGCGGAGACACATCCCCCATGTCTGCGAACACGTCCATCTTGCCTTTGCTCTCCTCAATCTGCGCTGCCTTGAGCGCATTCAACCGGCGATAGTTCCAGCTCATAAAGAGCGCTGTTGTGAATCTGGAGTGATTTCAGCGAGCTGCTCTTCAGCTCCCAAAAGGTGAAAGGTCGGCGTACAAGAGACAGAGGCAGCCAATGGCAGTTCCGTAGCCGGGCCGGTACGTTGGCTTGTCTTGGGGGTGATATACAAACGATGAGCATACACTAGACAGATTGATCGGTTAGTTCGAGTAGTCGTTGCAGCCTGCATTGCGAAAGAAACACACTCGCCCAGATTCCCTAGGCCGATCACCATCGCCAACACCACTACCAAGGGTCGGATTTCAACAAAACAACATTCAAAGGTGATACATGCGTACCTGAACATTTCAGATCTCTCCTCCGGTATTGCTGCCCGCCCACGAAAGGACGAGTGCGATGTTGGGGAACATCCCTGCACACGCGAAAGATGCCGCGATGTAGCCTGCAGCAGCGGATTGTGTGCTGAACCTGCACCGAGGTATAGATAACCAAGCGGAAAAATCAAGAGTGAGCTGACAAACCAGATTGTGTATCCAATGATCCCCATGATGGCGACCCCGAGAATGTATGGCCCACTGCATTCATGTATCTAGAAAACAATTCCGCGGCCAAATTCAGATCGATTGATGCTTCCTGTATCTTGGTCTTGTCGGAAATATGTGAGAGAGCAACGGTGATGAGACACGCAAAGATGTACAGTGGGGTCAATATCAACTGCGCGTTTGCGGCAGAGTAACCGAGCCCTTTGATGATGGAGGGGACGAACAGCGCAAAACAGTACCCCGGGATCACGGATCTAGGTACATATCATATGAGCGGGATCGTCAGCATAACAAGGAGAGGACCAAAGATAAAGGGTGGCAGCGTACATCAAAAACACCAGAGCATATAGGTACGAGTTGTAATCCCCCACCGCCTGCCAGAAGAATTTGATCTCGAATTTCTTCGAGAGACCTGTGGAATCCTTTGTGAGGAGGTCAACCAGCTATGCGCGCTCAGTAGAAGTCAGGAATTTGGCCTTTTCCGGATACTGTGGGTGAATATTCATCAGTATCGCAGTCGCAGTCGCAGTGGCATAGAGAGGTATGTTTGAGCACACGCACATCGGGCAGGAACAGGAAACCAAAGACAGCAATGACTACCGTAACTGGATATGGTTGAGTTGAGGTTCAATCACAGTAAGATCAGTTGGGCGGATACGTACTGAGCCCCCCCTAAGATTGCATTAATAATACATTGAGAGCGAGTTACAGGCACAAATACCTAAGAGGAAGATCCAACTCCACCCTTGCAGGTTTCTGATTCTGAAATCACATAGTTCAACCACGTGTGCGAGGGCATATGTAGTGCTGAACACCCCCGTCCATCTTTTGAATCGCAAAAGCTAGAAGCCCCCCGAAGGCGCCAGCCAATGTGTTTGCGCCGATGAAGAGTCCCATGAATTGAGCGTAGAATCGGCGGGGGTACCACTGCGAAAGGTAGAACATAGCCCCCTAAAAAGTCTCGGTATTCAAGGGAAAAATATTCAGATATTAAATTCGCACCAGAAGTAGCCCAGCCTCTGCAACACCGAGGAAGAACCGTGCGACTACCAGATGCTCTTAGCGCTTCACAGCCGCCATGGACACTGCAGTTGACTGTCAGATTTCAGAGTTGAGTGGTGAATATTTTGACACACTCATGATAGACCCCCAAACGAACATGAGGAATGCGACTGGAGGAGAGATTGTCAATATATCATAGGGGCTCCCGTGATTGAGACGTATGCCAAAGATTCGGGCGGACTTTCTTGAGCACCATATTGCTTGGAACCTCGAGAAAGCAGTACGGCACGAAGAAGACCGCAGCACATATGTTGTACTGCAATCCCACCATTTTGAGATCATCTGTGAGCCCTGTGATCTTCACATTACCTAGGTCAGGTCAGATCTCAGTCAGAATAGAGTTTCAAGAGGACAGAAGGGTCGGACACTGACCGATATTGGTACTGTCCAGGAACAAACAGAGATAAAGCAACGTGAGGATGGGGAGGAGACACCAGTCCAGCTTGTGCAGCAGGTGGCGCCCGTCAATCGAGACGTCAGCTGTCAAGGGGACATCACTGGAGATGGATCCCTTTTCATTGCTGGTCAAACTAGCAGCGGATGGCATATTTTCGGAGGGGGGGTTCACTGTGGAGCCGGACTGCAGGACCCTTGTATCACGCCTGTACGCCTGACCCTTTTCATTTTCCCTTCTCATCAGGTTCCTTGTACCTCGATCGCACCCACAGCCAAAACTGTTCCCGAGATGTAGAAAGAGCGGCCACTGGCTAAGGTAATCAGATTTGAGATCTAAGCCATCTTGGTACCATCGGATCGGTGGGAAACGTCTGAAGGACATAGAACTGTGTACTGGGAAACACAACCAGGAAGACAATAGAGAATCAATTGTCAAGACTGTATAACTGAAAAGGATTCAGGGGTGTTATCTTGCAAAAGGAGATAGGGTATCCGTATTGCATCAAGAGATGGGGGATCGAGGGAGGAGGTCATTGCTACTCACTTGCGGGGTAAGAGATAAGATAATAGAGTTAATGGCTCTTATATAAACACTGGCCACCCAGTGACGACTGCCTGGCGAAGGATATGAAAAAAAAAAAAAGTAAGAAAGGTTTGACCCAACAGATTCGAACCAGCACTGTCGGCCTTGTTTACGTCACCACTAAATTCATTAGATTGAGGCCTTAAAAAGATCTCAAAAAGCTAATGAACACAGCCACTATTTTTATTAGCATCGTCAAAACGCACTGATAAAGTTTTGCCAACTTAAAACCTGGATCTGATTGATGAAAAGAACAATCACTTTACTATGTAAAGTACTCGTAATCTTCCACTGCACGTCTTGGCCCATGCTTCCTCACCTCCTTCCCCTCACTTCTCTAGCTGGTCCGTTGGTGAGAGAGATGCTCTCTCCGTTCCTGCCTCCAAGAACTTGTCGGACATGGAGGTAGCAGATTCAGAGCCAGTCAGGCATGCTCAGGAGAGAGCAGCAGACGTCCACGGGTATCGGCACATTCTAGGGAGTCTGAGCTCTGATTCCGCCCGGCGATATATAGGCACGGTGTGAATGGGGGATACTTGCAGTCCCCCTCTGCGAGTTTTCATAAAATCAAGCGCGATCTGAAGCTAGAGAGGGGTCACCGGGCTTGAAACGAGAGATTGGAAGTCACCTCCCAATGGCGTGTTTTTTCTTCGTATTCTACAATAATGTAGAAAGACGTTGTATTAGCCGGTCGCACAATGGTATTTAGTTGCGTGGATTTCTATGAGGGATGTGGGGAGAGACAAGAGAACAATGGACTTGGCAAAGATTGTCTATCTTACTTTTCCTTTGGCATTCCCGGGGGAGAGTCTTCCATGTTACTCAGAGATTCTTCAAGGGTGTGCGTGAGGCTAAGCCTTGGAGCGGAAGAAGATGCATATGGAAATTGCAAAACAAAAACAAATGAGGGTGCTACGTATCACAGTGGCCGTTGAATATTGGCCATCGAATAGGCGACATTGAGGCTTCAAGAGCGGCGAAGTCAACTGACGCGAACGGGCTGACAGGCGTCGTCCCAGAAGCGCTCAGACCGTCGAGCACCTCAAAGCGCGGCAAATCTTCCGCCGGCACAAAGCCTTGGAGGAAGGCGATCTCGACCTGCTTCAGCAACGCCAGTGGGTTGCCACCGATGGAGTGCGGCGCGGCCACCGCAGGCCCCTGTGCGCCGGGGGCAATCGCTGCCACGGCGCACCATCCGCGACGCAAGCATGCGATACAGCGCATCCGTGGTGAAGCGATACTGCCGGATGAGGCGGAGATGCGACAGTTCGGGAAGGAGCGCGGCGCCCGTGTGCGCGGGCTCCCGTGTGAGCGCCGCCAGCAGCTCGTCCCTGATCTCCCCGGACTGGATGTCTTCCACCGCGAGCGACCGCAGGCTGGAAAAGCGTCGGAAAAATGCGCAGGAAGTGTTTCGTCGGCACCGCGCACTCCGAGAAGACGATCGATTGGAGGGGACACTGAGAGCGGTCCAAGAACTCCCACAGACTTCGGAGTCGCCCGCGCTCAGTGCCCATGTTGGAGACCTTGAGCGCGGTGAGCGAGGGTGTTGTGAAGCAGTCGAGGATTTCGTCCGGGCTGCCTGTCTCCAGATACAGCGCCGTGAGGTTTGCGAGGACGGCGTGGTGCGACATCTCTGTCTCAATAGTGTAGGTCAACGAGAGGGTGCGGAGGTTGGGCAGCGAGAGGATGTCCGCGACGTTGCCGACATTCCGCAGATGGGCGGTTGTCACCTGGGAGAAGGGGAGCGAGTGGTAATGCAGGATCTCTCCCGGCATGTCGAATGTATGCAGCCGAGGGAATATCTGCAATCCGGGAATGGGACGGTCCGCGGGATGGATAAGCAAAGATAGGACTTCGAGACTGAGCAGTTTGTTCCCTAAGTGCTCGAAGCTCGGTGTCACCGCATGCGGCAGATCCCCGAACAGCGTGAGGCTGCGGATACGCGCACAGTGCGCGTCAAGCTGAGCAAAGAGTCGTTTTTGACGCGCAGGATGATCATAGTATCCGGGTTCGTTTTCGATTTTCAGGACGATGGTGAGCGGCGCGGTGCCGGATCGCTCCAGATACTCCTCCAAAAGCTGCGCCATCGACTCATTGGGATAAAACGGGCACGAGAAATTCGACCAGAGGGAAGATTGCGACAGAGCCAGTGCGCGGAAGTTCGAGCAGACTTGGCTGAAGACCATGGCTGGATCAGCGCCGATGTGCGACGGGTCCCGAGACCCAAGATCCCGGGTGGCCCGCACCGTGGTCACCAGGGTGGAGAATATTTTGATGAGAACGTCGTCGGGACACCGCCGAACAGCGGACGCGGCGAACGCTGCGAGCGGGATAGGTCCGAGGGCCTCGTATTCGCGAACCAGCCTTTCGCCATGCTCCCGGAGCTCTGTGAGCAAGGGAGTATATCCCCGGTACGCCTCCCGCTTCAGGCGCGCCGCATCCTGTTTCTGGACTAGCTCCTTCTCAATGTCACGAAATCTATTCAACGTTGTAGTCAGCAGTGCGCGACGCGTTTGCCGCCGGATTTGGTCCCTGTCGAACAGCTCCCTATCGTGCGCCGTAATATTGTGCGGATTTATCGTACTACGGCGCAAAATCAGACCTACAGCGACGCCAGTACCTAGAAGTTCATTGTACGCACTCGCTGACGGTGGTCCAGACGTCGAGGCTGCTCAGAGTTGCCTCCATTTGGGCGTTGGATGGGCAACCGGTGGTGGGTCTGACGATATGCGCGATCAATACGAAAAGGGCACAGAACGCACACGTACCTTTGGCCGTCAGTTCCTGCGGCGTCCGACTGGGGCCGATGAACCTTGATCGTCTTGAGCGACGTGGTTAGCGGCAGAAAGCCGGGAGGAACGTGACTGATGACATCGTCACCCAATGTCCGCATGCCAAATATGGGGACCGTCATTGGGGGCAGGAGAAAAAATTCGAAGATTGTGTCCACACGATGAATACTACATGCCGAATTCCTCGTCCAGATATGAGAAGGATTTACTTTGTCCAACTTCATGCAAGTGAAGCACATGTCGAGATCTTAGTAATATCACGAATATTCTACCACAGCGTTAACAGTTTGCCCTATCTCTTTTTCTTTCTCTTTTTAAGGTGCCCCCCCCCCCCCCCCCCCCCCCCTCCTCAGCCTGGCTGGAAAACAGGCCAGCGGTCTGCAGCTGGATTCGCAGATCAACCACAAGAATCCGAAGTTGCCGGTCATCCTCGAAAGAATCTATATGAAGTTTACTTAAACAATTCCCGTCTCAACGCAAATCCCACTAATCACTGATCGTTTAAACAGACGTCCACCCCAATTAATTGGTATCTTTCTTCATGCCGACAACGGTGACACTCAAGATGTTTAATCAGCCACTCAGGATTAGTAAAACAGTGTTCACAAAACGACACCGAGCAGCGAGCTAATTAGCAAAGCAGCGTTGAAACTAAATCAGACCAAGGTGGATTCAGATACTACTCGCCATGGGCAGAAGGTAACAGATTAACAAAACAGTGTTTAAATCGCACAGGGAACCCACATGAGACTCGTTGAGTGATGGGAAGGAAGCATCTTTCGGGATACTTCTCTACTCACCGCATCTCCGAGGATGTGAGCCGATTGATGAATGAAATACGGTAAACGTAATGACCTAGGCGTACACGGTTCGGGGAGATGTGCGACCCTCGATACTTGAAGTTCTTTAATAGCAAGCTACATTGGTTGCGAGTCTGAAGTTGGGAAGTATACCCGTTCACCGTGTCGGCCCCACAGTAGCCAAGATCGTATGAGGAAAGACTTACCGAGATCACAGTGGCGAGGTCAACAGGGAAGCATCGAAGTTAATGAGGAAGTTGGATGCGGAGGAGTTCTTTCGACGAAATTTCCAATATGAATGGGTGACGGTCACTAAGGAAATAGATGAAGATGAATGACTGACCAGGAATATGGAAATCTTGGAGGGTTATGGACGTCAAAGAACGTTGCAGTCAGATATAGTTGACCGAGAAATGAGTGAAAAAGGGGGAAAGAGAAATAAAGACTTTGACTTACGAAATATTGAATGGCTCGAAGTAGAACCGGCATGGTTTAACGTGGTTGAGCTTGCTAATCTGAACTTGCTGATCGACTGGTTGGAGCGATTAGCTGGATCAAGTATGAGTAAGTCAGAGTTCAAGGAGTTGAAGAGGTAAATCACGAACCAGAGGTCCGAGTTGTGCTGATTGTCCACAGTGGCATGGGTTGAACTTGAATTGGCGGGTCGGTGGGAGGGGTAGCGAAGTTGGGACTAGTTGAAAAACATAGATGAGAGTCATGACATTGTTTTGAGCGAAATAGAGGTCGATCGAAAGGTGAAATCTGACAAAGCAGGGGCCAGTACATCGAGCAAGAGGAATGAGAATGTCGAGAGTAAAGGATGGAATCGCATGGAGTCGAACCAAATAAAGGACGGATGAACAGGGTACAGGCCGGGGACCCGTAGCGAGAGAAAAACAAAACCGTTGAACAGAGCGCAGGGACCGTGAACAACTTGAAAGAGAGAGGAAGAAGTGGTATAATAAGCACAATGATAACACGCACCGGTAAAGGAACATTACAAATGGCCGAAAATCAAATAGCAAACTCAGACCATAATGCATCATGTTTGTCGCAGCAGTTTTGAAAGGTTGACATGATTGGAATATTTGGGGTGTTGAGAAAACTGATCTTGGGAGGCGATAATTGGACGTTTGGAGCGGGGTTTGCCAGTGGTGAGCGACCTGGAATAGTTCATGAATGGAGATGGAAATGATACCGAAAACCGAGGTACGAGGTTCTTTCGTTTGTAGCGTCTGTCTACGAGAGACTATCACGCAGCTGCCTCGGCACAAGCCGGTGTTCTCTCGATTCACCGCAATCGAAAACTTCAACTCCGGAAAAATGACGCAATATATGGATTATCACTGTAAACACATAATACCCATAATAGAGGTCTAAAAAGAAATTGTCCTATTGCGTTTCACTGGGGCACAAGCCAGATGGACCGGAACTGCTGGATCGCTGCCTCGAGTTTGACAGGGTCAACCAACGGATCTGTCGGTGGTTTCCCTCCTCCAGTTGACGCTACGGTTAGAGTCGTAATGTCGATGCTCAACGGGAGAATCTCGCTGCAGTCTGCGAGATCCGTCACGTCGACCCCCAAGAGGCTCATCTTCTCGTGCGCGGCGGCGTATTCGGAGGCCCTGCGAGATTCAGATTAAATCATGGACATACATATAGGAAAGGCACCCACCAATTGGCTTGGTTTCCAATGAAACGATTGAAATCTGCTGTCGTGGTGGCATCAACGGCGAAGTTGGCATCACTGTCGAGTTTGAGGGTTCCTGGTCGATTGAAGTCAGTCGAGGAATCTTTTTAGAAAGAGAGGGGTCAAATACCGGGTAAAACGGTGGGGTCCGCGGTCTCCGTATCTGGAGGGGCTTGTCAGCGTGTTGTTCGTCCAACGGATTGCATCACCTACAGAAGCGGGTATCCCAAATATCCACGGTGGTATCGAAAGTTGAATTTGCCTTCGCGGGGTCGACGAACCGCTGTTTCCCCGTGGTGTGCGCACCAATGAGAGCCATCAGCTCCCGGATGCTGAAGCCCATATCGGCGAAGCGAGCCGTCAGTTCGGCGACCGGCTGCTCGGGATTCGGAAGGAGACCATCAGGGGCGACGTTCTTGGGTGCGGGGCGCCCGACGAACGCAGGGATTTGTGGGCCTCCCGGACAGGCGAGCTATACAAAAGAAATATAAGACGGGGGTCAGAACATTCGAGGATTACGGCGTACCACTGCAAGAACGCCAGCGAGCTGAGAAGGGTGATTGTGATAAAGAAACCACCGGGACACTGAACTGCATGGAGGTACGTACATGTACAATATCACCGGGGGGGACACCGAGCTGGGTGGGGAGGGGGCCGAGGAGCCTAACGATGTTCTGGAGCCCATTATTCTCGGACCGCAAAACCTCGTTGGGATCGGTGAGAATTGAACCATCTGCGCCGCCGTTGGGGAGCGCGTTGGCTTGCAATGCCAGCGAGAATGTGCCTTCAAACAAACAAATTATGTTACTCTGGGAATGTACCCGTCGGTTGTGAACATACCCGCGTCGTGGAAGGCTAGCCGAATGGCAGCGCGTGCGTTGTCGCCGCATCGTCCTGTAACGCATGAAAATGAGTGCCCAATTGCCTTCGACATTATGAAGTTCCAAACCTTGGAAGATCCCGCCCATTATCGCATCGCGGACACCGTAGTAAGGAATGCACGTTGGATCCCGGGCGTTGGTCACGTTGGGAATTCCGCTACCAGTAATCGGCGGTCCACCGCCGCCTCCACCTCCCGCGGCCGGGGATGGAGGGGTGGTCTGCGGCATGGCGAACGCAATGGCGCAAAAGGGGAGAAGTGTCGAGGCGAAGGACCGCATGTCTGGAGGTATCTAGAGCCGCACAGGTGAGGTAGACAGAGTAGACAGACGCTGCTTTATATATTCATGGATATGGGCCATCGGTACTCCTATAATTTGCAACCACGAATAGGAATCGCCATAGCGGGCTTCTCACCTGCCAAGGGACAGAAGGATCGGAATCCGCGGCGCAATCAAGTCGCAAAAGCGGAGAGAACGTCCTGACATTGAGTTAGCAGATGCAGCGAACCTTGATGCTTTGACGGTTCCAATTTGCCCAATCTTTCGGCTCTGGAAGTCAATCCTCGGGTGCGGTAACAGCTTTCTTCTGTCCTCGGGCGTGGTTTATTCGAGTAGCTGGTACCCTAGACAACGGTCCCCGGCCTCCGGTCTGGATGTCAGAACCACATCGGTGGCAACGGATCCATTGGGGTGGATGGACTTTGGATGTTACCTATGGCGAGGTATCAACTAAATTTAGTTTGCTTCCCGAACACTTACTTCCCATGGGAATGGAACTCAAATAAGTCCGTGATATTTTAAGTGCTTTTCGCTTTGTGGCGCCAACTATGCCGAATTGACTGGAGAAAAATCAGTGAATATAACGAACCTGGGCATTAAAAGCTCTCGTTGTGCGAGGAGGGATGGATATGGTCCCCACAGGGGGTGTTTCCCCGTATACATACGGCATGGCGTTCCTGCACACATCAAGGGTCAATCATGAGATGGATGGGCTGAGCAATACCGAAGACTGGCACCGCGTAGTTCAATCAAGTAGTAGTGCATATGGGCGCTTACTTCATTTCAGGTTTTGCCGACTTCTGAACGCTAGACTCTCGTAGTTCGAAATTCTCGGCCAATCAGGAGCCTCGCGTTGGCGATTTTCGCGACGGTGATTGGACGGTGAACAAACTTGAAGTATGTCACCGACCCGCGGCCGCGTCCGCTTTTGGGTCTATCAAGGCTTATCAACGAGAACCTGTCACTGAGTGGTGTATCAGCTTGGCAAGAAGTTGGCGTGCGTACTTGGCACTGTTCGACATTCAACGCCAAGTTCGACGCTCCGCGCATCTGATGTCGAAAATTCAAGGAACCGGAATTCGTCCCGGTTTCCGTTTAACCGCGATATTGATGGTGACGATGCGCGATGCGTTCCAGTATCCCGGAATTCACAACAACCCTGAGCAGAAACAAGGCTGCGGTACCATCGCTGACTCCACTTTGGACGAATCCTCTTGGGCAAGAGTGAAATCTGTCGCGGACCCATAATATAAAATCATCAAGGAGCAGGGAAAGTTAGGCACCTGGAACGTAATGGCTTTGATTCGCTAAGATACAGAGGACCCACGTCAAGACGAAGGCCTATAGTAGTGCATCGCAAGCCTGAATTGAGCCTAAAGTACGAGTGCAGAGTCCGGTGAACACGCATGCGGTCGACCGGCGTAATGCGAGCCGACGTGGGCTAGTATCCGCATGGGACAAAGCAATGGTGATTGGGAGGACATTCCATGATGAAATGAGCCAGCGTTGAATGGTGACATGGAGGCAGGAAGAGATTCGCCGGGACCACCGCTGATTTGATGCGTCACCAAGCCGAGATGCCGAGCACACCAGCAGCGCGACATTTCGCTTACGATGCGGCGGAGCCCTATTTGGCAGGGCTGCGAGGCGGGATGGAACACCATAAAATTTTGTGTGAACGTGACTGGGTATTGGTAAGGCCATGAGGGACAAAAGACAACTGTCAACCATGCTCGGAGTTCAGTTTGAGTATTAGATAGCAATCCCCATACAATACGGTTTACGTTTACGGTTACTGTTACGGTTGCGGTTATACGGCTGTATCGTAAGCTGGGGCTCATTATACAGTTAAGGGCGGGGGCCGTAAGCAGAACCGTACGAGGCCGTATGTTTACGGCCGTATACGGGAGGCCATCAACAAATTGACACGTTCTTTCTCGCCTGCTTTTCGGCACTTTTGTTCTTTTCTTTTTGATCCACTTTTTCCATCACTTTTCCTCGGGATAACGGATATCTCTTTCGACTCTTTCGTGTCTTTTCCGAGGCTTTTCGATTGACTTGTGAATGATCTTTTTTTGGGGAAGCCAAAATGGATTTTGTGTGAGAAAACCTTCGATGGCCCCGGCTGAAGTTCCCGTAACTCTGATTTGCCAGCCTGTGTCGTTGTCCCACGAGAATTTCTTGACAATGGAGCCTCTTGTCCAAAAACTGAGTCCTTCAGCCGGTGAGTCAGCTGAGTGGCACAGTCAGCTTCACATGACCATTGCAATATCTAGGATGATACCTGACCCAGACCCGGCGAAGAGCGACTCAGAGTCGGAAACTTCAAAATTCATCATAGCCGACATCAGATTCTGAACCGAAGTGTGGCGCCGCCCACGTGAGCGCGAATATGGTTTCCACACCCCTTCTTCCTTCCCGTCATCTTTCTCCCTCTGGAGCCAATCTCAGCGACCTTGCAACAGGCCATCAAGATGCTCCCCATAGTCTCTGAATACGGAGGATCTCGAGCCCTCCCGCCACTGCAGAACAAATGCACCTCAAGCCAACGTCAAGTGCTCAGGCGCCTTGCCTTCCTCTTGCGTCCAATCTCCTTCCTCGTCTCGTCTCACGGTCTCCTGCCCAGGTCTCTGTCTTACCTCAACCATTCAGAATACATTAAGCCCTCCAAGACCTCTACGAGCTGCTTCAAAATTCCCAGTCAGCCTTCAAATCCCGCAAGTCTCGAACCTACGTTGTCCGTTTTTTCAAGATTTCAGACACCTACCGCATCTTTTGGCACCCTATTTCCGTCCGCCGACCGCAGTGATGCCGATATTCTTCCTAAAGGTACATCATGATTTATTGGGCTGCGCTTCTGAAGCTGAGTTCCCCGCCCGCGTAAAGCTCCATACACGCGCTTTCAAGCATTGTGCTCCGTTTCCGCCGCCCACGCCTCATGGTTACGCCTTCTCGCGTGCCCTAGACCAATATTTCCGCGCGCCGCGATCGCCGACGCGTCGGTACTGATATCGGAATTTTGACCTGAAAACAGGGGGGTTGCCAAGATTTGGGACGCTTAAAGGTATGCTGTCATGCAATCCTTTGCGTAGCGTGACCACTGAGACTTGCAAGCAAATCCACTTTCCTACGTGTCATTTTATATGCCCTCATGTTCAATGCAAGTTCCGTGTACCTTGTATACTTTGTGCCCCGAATATATGCCATTTGATCCCAAACTTGCGTCTGAAGGGGGAGTTGTGGTCGGGAAAATGAACAACGGATGGTCATTACTCACTCTAGCGTCTCGGAGCTATTGTAGGACTCACAGCAAGAGGATCGAACCGCGCCGCCCGCGAGCACAGACGCCGGAGCATCTGTCGGCGGGAAGGAATCAGGAATCAGAACATGGAGCGGCCTATGCAACAGCGGTCTTCCTTGTCAGCGCATGCCGTCAGTTGTTATATTTGTTCTACCAGCAGCAAAAATAGACGCAAAAATTGAAAGATACAAAAATAGATGCTCATTGGGGGTATCATATTTCCGGGGTCCTGTAAAAGAATGCCCACACCAGTGAACACAGGCTCTGCCCGAGGGCAAACCAGAGCCATGCCTTCGGTGCAAACACCACCAATTCTCTCGATCATGACTGATAAATTTGTGGATTACTGTCAACTTGGCACGGAGTTGGCTGCATGGTGCTATTCCACCGACTGACAGGAGTTCCTAAATGCTCCCGGTACCAAGGACCGGGTGGCGAGCGAGACGTATGGGGTTGGATGGACGGACCTGTTCCATGGATTCGCATCTCGCGAGAGTCGGCCATCACCCACTGAAATGTATCCGTGCACTAGTCGTGGTTCGGTTTCGAACGCAGCCTGGAACCAGTGTGTTCTTTTTCTGATATCAACTTCCACAATATGTAATGGTGTCCCGACGCACCTTTGCCCAAATGTGAAGCTCAAAAGTCAATAACTCATCGCATTCAATCCAGGAAAGAGCTCGCACAAGTAATCTTGCCGCACTGACTCGGGAGTACTGAAGTCCAGGAAACACGACAACGCCAAGACATTTCAATGTTCAATTGTTAATCATGGACTTTTAGGCGCAACCAAACGGTAAAGATATTGACGTAGCGTCTGTGTGAACATTTGAGACGTGACCGCTTGCTGATCGA
This sequence comes from Mycena olivaceomarginata, assembly GCA_029378375.1. Classification (NCBI taxonomy): domain Eukaryota; kingdom Fungi; phylum Basidiomycota; class Agaricomycetes; order Agaricales; family Mycenaceae; genus Mycena; species Mycena olivaceomarginata. Next base: position 235,780 of record JARKIC010000177.1, on the reverse strand, counting down.
GAAAGTTCATGCAAGATAGAAGCCATAGAGTCACATTGAAACACATACGGCAATGAATGTTCTGGAACGGGGAGAAGGATATGCAGTTTCCACTTTGTTCTTCAAGGACATCGGCTATAAAGGAACTGCGGGACGGGAGTGGCTGGTGGTACGTCAGGCTGCTTTGAGGCTTAATTTTCTGAGGCAAGTGGATGGGGACAAACGCCACCGATATCTACCCGAGGAACTGTTCGATTGGTCTAATTAGATTTCCCCGAAAGGACACTGCCTCACACCGGCGCTTCCGGGGCGCTTCTCTTGAAGTTCTGTCAAGGGCTCCGGATGACTTTTTCTTTTGTGACGCTGCCCCCCTCCCCCCTCCCGCCTTCCACTTACGTTCATTTCCAAAAGCGTCTGCATCATCGGCTTCAGCGGCTCGCTGATGGCGGGCATTGGCGGCGCGCTCCCCGCCCAACCCCGGTCTTCTGTGGAACTTTTTTGTGTTGTCCTTCACGGCTTCCTTTGGCTCTCTCTTGCTACCGCCCTCTGTAGGATTGCTCTGGCCTGTTTCTCTGTAAATATTCTCCCGCTTGACCCCTGGTCTACGTAAGTGTACCGACCCTGCGCTTGTTGGCGGCGCGTATTTCTATGTCTCGGCAGTCCCCGTACCAGACAGAGAAAAAAATTGTCTTTCTCCCAACGAAATTTTTCCAGTCTTGTCGCACTGAGAGAAAGAAAGGTATAAGTACGATTATGTTCCTGCCGCAATTATCATTACTCTACGATCTTTTTCCTTTCCCAATTACTCTCATAAGCTCCCTCTCTATTAATCTCATGTCGCAACCAGCCACACCCTCTCGTCGCCTCTTCATTGCGCCCGGGTCAGCAGTGGACATCCACGGAATGCCTCTCCCTCACCAGTTTCCCCCCATCTATAAAAACCTACCGGAGTTCACGGCGAGTGATCCGCATGGGATACTACCCATTCGCCGTCGAATTCAGGCAACCAAAGAGCTGGTCCTGGAGTGGACCAATCAAGATAAATGCCTTATCCCTTGGTTTTGGTAAGTCTCTCCGAATTTTCCCTGCCACTTCTACTCAAGACTTGGAATCATTAGGCCAGTCGAAGGTGGTCGACGGGTTCCACCCTCAGACTTTGCAGAGCATCGCCGAACCCACAACTTTCGGTACCCTGGCTGTTTGTGCTCAGTTCACGAGTTGGATCCACAGCACTTTGTCAAGTCGGTGGTTTTCATGGTACGCTCTGGCACGCTCTCCGGCGAATATGTTGCCGCATGTGCTCGCAATATATGCAAGTATTGGGGTGAGTTATTCATTTCTTCTGCTTTCATATGCTGAAATTCTACGCAGTCCTCCTAGAGCGCATGTATCAGAAGCGCTCGCAACCCGTCCGCCAGTATCCACTCAGAGGTATGTGATTTTCAACAGCTCTTCTTTTTACCCCTTGGTCAAATATCAGTAGACCCGAACATGGCTCCCCCTGCTGAACTGCCCCGTGACGGGCCAGAGGAAGGTCCTTCCTCTGTAATCTCCACTCCGTCTAGTGAGACCTTCAATATTATTCACGAAATGAGACTCATTGGTTTTCTAGTTGATGTATCCTCCCCACTACGCCCATTGCGTCGTGTTTGGAGTGACTCTTCTGAGGACTCGACGCCTCTTCCGAGGCGCCGCCGTTTGTCTCAGTCCAGCAGAACTGCTGTCGCAGGCTCGAGTAAGTTGACAATTCACTTTTGCGTGTTTCTTCAGTTACTCAGTAAATCACTTCAAGGCCCGGTCAATCCTTTCATCGTGCCATATGCAACTCCAGAGCCACTCCCCGTTCCTTCCAGCCTATTTTCCGTGCTCTTACAGCTGGATGCCAGCAGCAATCCGGGCCTGACCGAAACTCAGTTCAAACAGCTTTTTGTACGTTGCTCGGCGTGCAATGTATACGACGACCTCTGCAATTGACGACCATAATTGTCGTTCATCCACTATCTTAGCCACTGAAGTTATTGACCTTACTGCTGACGACTAATTTCTTTGTCGGAACTTCCGACAAATTACCTTTCCATCGCTCTCCTTTTCCTCGACCCCTAAAATTACCTTACATACCTTTAGTTTGCCATATAGTTGACAAAACATTACTCTACATACCTTTAGATAGCGTTAGTTACTTAGTCATATAATTGAATTTAAATTCAGATGTTCATTTTTTGTATCATTGTCTCAATCGAGGGATTTTCGCGTGCCTGCCAAACAAGCCTTGAACAAGCCGCTATAAAGTTTGTCTACGCCCCGCTATCCGCGATCTCCGGTCGGCGACTCCACCGCCGCCGTCTTCCACGTCACCAGGTACGCCGACAGAAGTACTTTCCAAGCATTCTCTTTAGCATGCGACTTCGCCTTCGTCGCCGAGTTCGACGTACTCGAGCCAGCAGCATCCCAGCCCCATCTCCTCGACGCCAAGCCACAGCTACTCGCCGTCCACAGGATCTTCGTCCGGCGACCGGACCATCCAAATGTCAACATTCATGGACGACAACATGGTTCCTCTTTCTGCTCGACGCCAAGCCTCAGCTACTCGCCGTCGTCCGCGGAATCTTTGTCCGGCGACCAGACCATCCATGTCAACATTCATGGACGACAACGTGGTTCCTCTTTCTCACGACGTTGTCGTGGTTGCCTGCGGCAACGACTCGTTGAACGAGATATCCTCCTCCCACTGGGGCGCTGTGCACTCATCTCCCACCCTGTCCCTTAGTGCATGTATTCAGTAGTCCCTGAATGAATATTAATTCCTTGTGATCGACAGCGCAGCGCAATTAAGTAAGGGCAAAGGAGGTTGAGACGCGACCTCTACCTCTTCATCGTCTGGGTCGTAAGTCATACCGAGGGAAGGAATTTCCTCCATATAACGAATGTACGCATCCTCTGGTGGAAGGGATCGATCTTGTTACTGCTTCATACGAACCAGACCTGATTGGTAGAATGAAACACGGTAGAATTTATGTGAAGTTCGTGCACTGACCTTCCCAACCAGTCCCCTCCGGAAAACCATCTTGCTGCGCTTGCAAAATATAGGAACGAATGTGGTCTCGGTTAACCAAGGAAGGATGAAAATCAAGAAGCGTCGGATGGGGTATATCGGGAAGTCGCTTACGGAGAAAGGCATGCGTGGTCGGATGCCGAAGAAATCGTCGAGGGGTCAAGTCAGGTAGGTCGTGATCAAGAGTTATCAACAGCTCAAAAATTTCTTCCCGAATGCGAGGGGGGGTTTTGATCGGGAGGGGTATCGGGTGGGTGTGCGCACCGTGACAGACAACGAGAATCCACGGGCATTCCTGGCGGTTTTCTTCAAAAGGTTCGAATATGCGAAATTTATTCCGACACTCGAGACGCTGCATCTCCAGAATGGTGAGGTTCCCAGCCTCATCCCGATGCTCTTTGGCTAATGTTGTTGTATCACAGAAAGACAGAAACTTACGACAGTTTACTTTAATTGACGAGAAATTGGACACAGTGGAACAAACTGCGAAAGGACCAGTGTCAGAAATGGCTAACCCATCCTCCTCGAAATCCGCAATGGCGTCCAGGTCGCCCGAGAACAAGGCTTCCAGGTACCGTGTATCATACAGCCCCCTGCCTGCGTCCCAGTCAATTAAATGGTCTATGTTCGTCCTGCGGTCATAATGTTCGCATCTACCAGGACATCCAAATTCAGACAATAAAAAGGGCTAATACACAGAATGTACGCGCCGAATGAATGCCTTGCCTCGGTTGTCATACTCTAAGAGTAATCGCCCCTCGCAAGTGGGCTTGGCTGCATGTCCGCGTCGGATTTCTCTTTTGAAGTAACCAGGATTTTCGTTGTTCAAGTTCGGATCCGGGATAGATTGTGGGCTCGTGAGGAGGCCCACCACATCCCTGCTTCGAAAGCCCAACAAAATATGCCAAAGTTTTGCGAAACAAAGCACTCCGACTCGAAGAACAGCGTTCTCGGTCAAGTTGATCTCTGTGCAGGCGCTCTGCAATTTGCTCGCAAGACGCCGCAACATGAGGCTGAGTTAAGCTCTCGATGTCGGACTGAGGACAAACTTTGCTTCCTTGACCTATGCAATGAATGAGGCCATGCAGAAAACGGTATTATATTTGATCTATCTACGTACAGGTTCAATAGGATTCTTTGCATGCTACCTTGGTTCCATTCGCATCCACCAAGACATCACAGAAGACCTGTTTCTTCCCAGTCTATCCCCGGGGCTCTCCCTGAGAGTAAACAAAATTGCGAGTCGGGTTAAACCACGAAGACTCGGGCTTCATGCGGAAGAGATGACCGATTGAGCCCGTTGCACTTGTTTCGGGAAATCAATCAGCGCCTCAACAACATGGACGTAGAGTTTCTCGAGGGTGGTTCGTGTATTAATTTTGATATTGTACTGAATACTGGGCTGAAGTGGTCCATCTGATGGAGGTGTAATCATTCTAGGAGGGGGGGGCAGGTTGATTGTTGTGGTCAAGCTCGGAGACGTAGGCAAGGACCAAATCTAGAGCCTCCTGAATGGTCCGGGGTGCGTGAAGAGTTTCATGGCTGCGAGATGCCTCCTCAAGAGCGCGCAGCTGAGGTGCTATATCCACTGTAGGGTTGGCTGAGTCGGACATGAGGTCAATTCTGAGGAGAAGAGTCCAGGGAACAGGTGGTCCTTTCGTAAAATTGCGACCGAACCCGTTCAAGTCGGCATTCTCAAGCCAAGAATTCAGCCCGGCGGCGACCTTGGGCATTGGCCAATCACATTAGACCCCAAGCGAAAAGAAAATGAAGATCCTTGAAACTGTATTTACCTGGCTCGGGGAATAACTCGGAGGATGGCTCGGGAACTCGCCCCGTTTGGATGCAGAGTGTTAGAGCTTCCAGCAGACCGCACGAAAGGGACTCAGAGTCAAGAGGAAAAAAATGCGAAAAATATGGGCGAACTTCGTAGAAACAGAAATTTCATTCCGTTATCCAGCTACACAAGCACGGCTTGTGGGAGCTATTCGAATCGAGTGTGCATTGAGCCAGAAAGCAATAAGGGAAATAACAGAGTTCCATATCTTGTCCCAGTAATCAGGTCATTTTGACGGGATATACGGGCGACAGAGAGCGCGCCGACGTTTCACCAATAGAGTACGCAAGCAAGCGAGGTTTCGGCCGAAGAGGTACGCGAGAGCGCAGGCGGGCGTGATCTTTTGACCCCGTTGGTACTGTGACACGGATATTGGGCGAAGGGGGCGGAAGAGCTGGAGAATACGTGGGAACAGCGGGGAGGCCGCCCGGGATCACTTCAAATGTGGATGACATACGCCGGCGTTCTTATCGGGCCGGGATCTAATTAGACCAATCGAACTACGACTCATATCTACCCCGTATGTGATTCAAAATTATTCAGCTTAAACCCGCTTCAGGACCGAGGGCCCGCGCCAAGCCAGGCCCGAAAATACTTTCGGTAGTAAGTTCGTGAGAGATCCTGCGACCTGAAAAGGAGCGAACAACGTTAAAAAATATGGAAATGATTTCACACACAAGCGACAGCAAGGCTTCTCACATTCCCAACCTCTTGTTTTGCGCAAGACCGCGGATATGCCCTGTCCGACGGGGACGGAGCGACGCGGAGAGTGCGCTCTAGTCAAGCGAAGCAATGAGTCAAGTCAGTGCGGCGGTCGACACACGGTGCAATGTTGGACGCGCACGTACATAGGTACTGCGGCAGAAAACTTCAAGCGATGGTGGCGGAAATCAGCCATTTGGACGGCTATTGCCAACGCAGAACGGCAGAGGCGTGATCTCTTTGAAGGTGAGACCTTTTTTTCCGGCATGGCTGGTTTCTAAGGTACCTTGAATCAAGTGGAGGATGGGAGGATGTGTCACTCGAGAAAAATAAAAATAAAAAAGCACAGCTCCCAGGTGCGGTTCCAGTATTCTCCCAGGACTTCGATTTCTGAAGTCGGTTGTATGAATCTCTCCCGATGGTAATGACATCATCGACTCCCCCAATTGGTGGATAAAACGGGCGTATCTCGTCGATACATTCCGCTGCTCAGGCATCACGCCGAGCAGTGCCAAGTGTATGCAGGCTTCTTTCTGCTTCCGGCCAAGATGATGTGGCATTTAATCATATACACTAGACATCGCATATCTTGGTTCTTGTTGATAAGCCTTCAGAGTCCCAAACGGAGATGTCTTTCCGGGCACGTACTTGCCATACAAATGTTTGAGGTAAATGTCCAATCCTAACTTTCTGATTAAGAATATCGACCCTGACCAGAAATTAATCTCGTCAGCTAAAAATGCGGTGAGTGCGCACACGCTGCCACCTATTTGGAGTACAAGCTGCCAGATTGTTGACTGTTCGTGCCGAAGCCCCGAGGCGAGATTGATATCTGCGGCGCTTAAAACCAATGCCCATCTGCATGGAACACCTCACCGCGAGGTCCTGCAAGCGTCAACCACGATTCGTGACTCGGCGCTCCAAACGGCAACGGATTATGGAAATACATCCACTATATTTGGGGCACATGAATTTCATGCGTGAGGTAAATCTGTACTCGAGAAAAAGGCTTAACACACTACTTCCAAATAAACGGCTCAGCTGCCATCGGCATGGTTCTGATATATGACCTGCGGACTGGGTCCCGTTCTCTCGGAACGCAGATACTTTACTGTATATCCGCTGTGGGGAATCGCGGGCACCGTTCCCCTGTCCCGTAGTCTAGGGTTCAAGCTTCTCGAATTGAACAATCGGGGAGACGGAATAGAAAGCCGATGCCATACCCGGGGTTATAAACTAAAATGAACGGACCGTAATCCAAGGAACGACCACGAATGAATTCCGTTCCTCATAGTTATGTTCCCGGTTTTCTGGGTTCCATCTGCCGTCAACTGCAACATACGTAATCAGTCCCGTTAAACGTTCGTTGAAGCTTTCACGGCCAAAATAATTCGCACAATATTTAAACCAACGGTAAATCCACCCTGTCCACGCAAGCAGATGTTGTCTACTTACCATGATATTGAGCTACTTTGAGAAATTACTTGAAGTCTTTTGCAGTGGAAATCACATCTTCAAGGTTGAAGCTTGAAAGGCGGCTGACGAATCGCTTATCGGATCCGCTACCCTCTTCGAGAATGTTTAGGCTGAAGGCTGATGTTCCATCCACCAGGAATTCCATATGGAGAAAATTGGTAATTCGTCCTTCCGACTATTGCTGAGGCCGTATGTCTTGCGACTTCGAAGTGTCCGAGCTCCACAGGAGTGGACCGGTCTCGATCCGCGGAACAGTGAAACCGCGGATGCGGCCCAGTGAAACTGCGGATGCAAAAACAAAAAACAAAAAAAAAAAGCCTCACCCCCTATTCGGGCGTATATAAAATCACCCTCTCGTCGTCTCTCAAAAGCATCACATTCACTCTCGTCTCTCAAACAATCTACCCTCTTGAACGCACCGTGCATTCAAAACTACTCTCATGCCTTACTTCGCTTCTGATCTTGAGAAGGGGCTAGACACCCATGCTTCAATCTTATCTCTACCGCCCGTTCCTTTTGACAGCGCCCAGTCGACGCCTACTCTGGAGAAGGACAATACTCTGTCTACGCTGGCTCTGGAGAAACCTATCCCTCCCCTTGCATTCGCCAAGCCGAAACGCAAGACCAGCCGTACGATTCAATTCCAGCTATGGTTCAACACTTATAGGTTGGTCCTCGCTCCGGACTTCATCACTTGATGCTGACCAATATTCGCAGAAAATTCTTCACGCTGGTCATGACCTTGAATCTCATTGGTCTAGTGCTGGCCGCGACCGGTAAATGGGAGTATCCCAGAAGATACACTGGCGCGTTCGTTCTGGGCAATCTGCAGTGTGCCATTTTGATGAGGAACGAACTTTTTGGTCGGTTCTTATACATGATTGTCAACACCCTGCTTGCAAAGGTGCGTATTTTTTCATGCACTTTCGACGCGTACTCACCCGGACACAGTGGCCACCTCTGTGGTTCCGTTTGGGTTGTACTTCGGCCCTGCAGGTATGTCTTTTCGTCCCTTATTCTCAATCTCACGTAATGACCTCCCTCCTTCAGCATCTCGGCGGGATTCACAGTGGTTGCGCGATATCTGGCGCCATTTGGCTCGTTTTCCGGATCGTCCTGATCATCGTCAACTATCGTCACTTCCCCGCGTCCATCATTGCTGCCGGAGTGGTCACCAGTGTTGCTGTGTTCATCTCTATTGCTTCTGCTATTCCCTGGGTGCGCAACTCCCACCACAAGTAAGCGTTCATTTAACTCTTGTTTCGCTCTTGATATTAATTGTTGCTAGCATTTTCGAAGGATATCACCGTCTGGTCGGCTGGTTCGGTCTTGTATCCAGTGCATATGATCCCCCTCTGTCTCTGGAGGCTTGAAACTGACTGCGGCCACAGCATGGGTCTTCGTCGTTCTTGGCGATTCTTATGACCACACAACCCATACCTGGAACGCAGACGGCCGTAAAATAATTCACCAGCAAGACTTTTGGTTCGCTGTCGGAATGTCTATTTTGTGAGTGCACTAAACTCGACTTGCTGGTGAAAATATCAATTTTATACCCATCGCAGCATCATCATTCCCTGGCTCACGGTTCGCAAGGTTCCCGTCGTGATCGAAGTTGTACGTCTCAATTTTATTTCCGTTGGGAATTCCTATTCAATTTGTTTGCTACAGCCGTCGCCCAAGGTAGCCATCATACGCTTCGAGCGTGGAATGCAGCAGGGGCTGTTGGCCAGAATTTCTCGGGGATCCCACCTGGAGTACCATGCATTTGGGACTATATCGTGCGTCTCTATTATTTGGCGTCAGATGCAATGCTGATGCCTGGGCAGTACGGGACGCCAGTCCGACGAACACTACCTCATTTGTGGCGTCCAAGGCGATTTCACACAGTCGCTCGTTGAAAATCCGCCTACCCACCTCTGGACGCGACAACTCAAGTTTGCCGGCGTTTCCAACACCACGAAAATATACAAACGGGGTATCCGCGTTTGCACCGGAACGGGGCTCGGCGCCGCACTCTCGAGCAGCTTGCAGAGTCCGGATTGGTATCTGATTTGGATCGGATCTGACCAGGCCAAAACATTTGGCCCCACTATCTCGGCGCTGATACATAACAACCTGCCCCCAACGCAGTACACCCTTTGGGACTCAAAGGAACGAGGACGCCGCCCCGATATCATGAAATTGATCAAAGAGATTTATGTCTCATGGGGCGCCGAAGTGGTTTTCATCACGTCGAACATGGGCGGCAACACGGAGATGATGGAAGGGTGCAAGAAAGATGGGATCCCTGCTTTTGGCACCTTGGTACGTCCCTGTCATCGGGACTAAATACGAAACTAATTTGCATGCAGTGGGATTTCTAAGGCCTCAATATCTCGTCGGCAAGCGCCGGATCACTTATTATATTTGGGACTTTTGGGACGCTGGACGTTCGCGCAATTTCGGGGATCTAAATGAACTCATGGTAGCTGTTGTAATTTGATAGAATGTATGGCCAGCTCCCGCTGACTTGAATGATACTTGGCAACAAATGTGTGAATACGGGACTGTTTGGTTACGAGTAGTTTGATTGGAGCTAGGTCCATAAGTTCAGATTTTTCTTACCGAGATGGCCGAGAGATTTATTTTGAGTTACTTATTAAATATACAAACGATTTCGGCGTTCACCATCACCCCTTGGTCAAAATACTACGGTATTGACGGGGTTCTTAGGAAGAAAGCAATCGCATTCAATTTCGTTCACGCTTCAGGTTTTGTTCGGGATAGATCGGATCTGGTAGATCAATAAGCGAATTCATAATTCGGCATATTTTCTTGTTGTTTACGTTGTAGATGGGGGCCGCCATTGGGTGATAGACGATCTCGGATATTGGGGCATGAGTGAACAACGCGAGGTCTTTACTTCCTGGCCCCTCGGATGGTGCGATGTGCTGAAAGATATTGTGCAAGTTATGAACCTGTAATTAAAATGTAAGAAACAAATACCTCGTATATTAAGCAGATGCCTCGAATCAGAATGTACATGTTTGTTCTTCCGAAAATACCGCATTTGTTGCTTCAGCTGACCTTTCCATCATAGACGCCCGGGCGCTTGGTTAATCCCACCCCATCATTTTGCCGTACACCATTGCTCCAGCTCTTTCTATGCTGCAATGGGCACACCAATTCGACATTACACTTGGTCTCAAGCGTCCTGCAGCCGTACTGTCCCATCCAATGCTCATGTCCTTGAGGCTGCGACTAGATCTCGTATCGACAATCCAGTTCCTTTTATTTTCTAGGGTCCTCTCACACAAAGATCATGATCAAGGCGCTTATTTATTTTGGACTTCGCTGATCACCATCCACCTTCACCTAGCTCCCTGCCGCTCAATTCCGAGAAATCAAGCGGCCTTTTCTCTCATGCTAAAAATCCGTTGAAATGCTTGCTCGGTGTCTACAACAGCAGTACTAGTTTAATCAAGACCCAACGAGCAGAATGCGAGTTGCTTGATTAAGGCAAAAACACAACTACTAACCAAATCCTAACTACATTCCCCTTGAATGGTTTAGACTGTGCCGCCGAGTATGGGTCTTTTGAACGCTTTAAGAAGGTTCAAGGAGCACAGATAATCCAACAGAGGTTGCAAGGAACAAGCCTGTTTTAAGAGGTCTAGTCCGAAGTGCAAGGTTTGATTTGGAGTATTAGACCTCTTGAGCAATGCCAAACGAGTGCCTAAGCCAACAAATCGAGTTTAAAAGCTTTAGAAGCTTGAGCCAACAATCCCAATCCTAACAAGGTGCCATGTTCTCCAAATGTAAGGGCAACCTGTCGTAGTCGGTGAGGTCGGGGGCGGTCCCAGACGTCGTGATCGCGACGTTGATCTTTGGGTCGAGCCCGGAGCGATACTTGGTGACCCGGACGAGAGCGTCCGAGTAACCGGCCGTTACGGCCAGTTCCTCGAAATCATCCGTGTACCGGTAGATGTCGCGGGAGCCCTGGAAATACGAGCGGGACTCAAGCTTGGTGAGGGCTTGGTCCTGTTCGTTCTCCTCGACGAACCGGAGCCGGAACTCGGCCTCAAACTGGGCCCAGGTGGGGAACGGGAACGGTACGGCGGATGCGCGCCATTCCGCCCATCGGGCAGCCGCGTCCTTCGACATGAAGGACATAGCGAACCGGACAAGTTTTTCCTGCGAGACGAACCCGTCCGCCATGAAAGCTTCCGGAACCAGCCAGTAATAGGTGAGGACGGAGTGAAGGAACATCCGTCCTTGTGTCTGGTCGCCGTCAAAAACGGCCAGGGGGTTCGGTCGAAGGACCGTTTTTGGAGCTGGGTGGGGGGCCGAGAAATCTGGACCCGGCGCCGGAGCCGGAACGGCAGGGGCGGGGGCAGGCGGCGGATTTTGGGTGTTCAGCAATAGCTCGCGGAGCGCGTTTTGGATGCTCTCGAGGGAGCCTTCGACAGCAGCGAGCCGGTCCATGGCTTCGGAAGCCGGATGCGGAGTGTGAACACTCAGGATCTCGGGTTGCGCGGAGCCAGGTGCAGGCGGCTGGTCCATCGGAACGGAGGAGGGGTCGAGATTTGAAGTGGGGGAGGATGGAGCACTGGAGTAGTGGTCCGAATCCGTACCTGCACCAAACTTCCCAATCTTGACCGGTTGATCCCTTAGATCCTTTCTTCTGCTGTAAGGGCAACCTTAAGCTCGGCACAGAGCGCGGATACTAGCGGGGGAATCCGAAGTATAAATATAGGTACTAAAATACAGGAGCGGAAATACTACGCACCTAGCGGGGGAATCCGAAGAGAAGAAAGGATGAGGATTCCCACACTAGGCGAAACCTTATATACCAGTTGGTAACTACCCAGTAGCACGTGTCCGGAGGTATCTACAATGATCGCGGGCCTGATCGCACAGCACGTGCCAACGAGAGCGGACGGATGTCCCGGGTGGTTTGGCGGTCGGATAGAAGGGCACAGAAGTGTCCGGAGCGCTGGGCGGAAAACCATCCGGAGAAGTGCCCGAAGCATCCGGAGCATCCGGATTGGGTCCGGATGGAAAACCGTCCGAAGCGGGGGTTCCCCTGACACCAAATCCCAACTAATAAGCCTTCCAAGGCTACTGTAGTGCGGTGCCGTGTTCTCAATCCTAATAAGCTCTCTCTAGCTTCTTAACCGTTTCCAATCCCAAGATCCCGAGTCAACAATTGATATTGAGTTACTTGTGCAGACGAAACAAAACTTCTTAACGAAGTCAGTCCTGGGTGACAAGTCCCGAATCTCCGTCGTTTATCAAGCACTACCCGGTAATGGCTACTGCTCTTAGTGACAGAAAGTTCAGTGCTTATCCATGCCAAAACCTCCTCCTTATATACTGTACAATTACGCTTACAATACGATGATTAGTCTACTTGCTGGTATATGAGTAAGGTGTCTGTAGTTAATCACATGTGGGTAAATATATAGGATCCTCGTGTGTCGACCCCTTAATGCTTGAGTGTGTCCAGTGTGACTGCTTCCTGTTCGATTGTGTAGACAGCCCCATCTTCTATCCTCTTGTCCCCCATCCAGGACCTTCAGTTTTAGGTAGACACAGGTACTGGCTCTGAGCCAGTACCTTAATCAGCCCAAACCGCCAAGTGGTTGTAGAGATATGTGAGTTACCGTCCTGGCCTGGTTCAAGTAACCAAATCAGGATGGCAACAATGATCGGATAGTTGATAAGCGAAGTTCAACCACAGCCGGGGTAACCAGTTACTGTTAAACCCGAATCACCTGATCCATCACGCAAGGCTCCTTCTGTAAATCAAGCACAACAAAGTACTCAAACACCTAATCAAGACCCACAGTGGTGCCCCAGATCATCAGAGAGGATGATTAATATTGCCCATGTTGTTTTGTGGGCCCCGTGATGGTTTGATTAAGCAGTGATGCTTAATCTTGGCAATTAAACCCTTAATCATGGATGTCAACCAGTATGAACTTTCCAGTTGATGCATCCCAGGCGGACTTGATTAAGGTCCTCATGCAGGATAAAGCCCTGATTAGTCATATAGGACTTATGCTAATCCTTTGGAGCAGCACGCTACATGATTAAGGTAGAAATCAGCAAATTCCTTGCTATTTCACCCATGGTCCATTTCATGGCTTATCAACGATCCGAGAGAACATCGAGAAGCTCAACGCAATCATGCCGCTTGCCTTCAACTAGTCGTGTATGCACACGTGCTCGTTCGACCTTGGAAAATTTCAACTTGTGCACTATACACGAAACTGAAACAAATACAAAGTGCTTGCGCTCGTAACCCCCACCCACACAATACCGGTGTCTGAGAGTGCCAAGTACCTCGGGCTGATCATGGACCGGCAACTCTGTTGGAAGGAGCAGGTAGAGCAGGTGATCAAGAAAGGAACCAAGGCTGTAATGGCGATTAACAGACTCATGAGACCGATATTTGGACTGCCCCACCAATTTGTTTGCCAGCTATACTGCTCTGTCATCGTCCCAAAGATGGAGTATGGCCTCTGCGTGTAGTATTCACCTGTGTACTCCACCGGGGCAAAACACCGCAAGGGGTCAGTAGGTTTTCTGACACACCTGAGAAAGGTGCAAAACCTGGCCTGCCGTCTCACAACGGGTGCGTTCAGGACGACACCGGCCGACGTGCTCAATTACCTTGCACACATCCCCCCTGTTGCACTGCGCCTCGACCACATGTCATCCAATGTGGCCGCAAATCTCGCATCCCTCCCTCCCCACCACCCTCTCCAATTGATTGTATGCAGGTGCATAAACATGTGCCCACTACACCATCGATTCATCCTGCACGACATGTTCACAGCTTTCCCTGAGATCACTGGTATTGAAACAATCAACCCCACTCCACTGGACACGACACGGACGGCACCTCTCACCTACAGTCACCTACAGGATTGCGGCAAACAAGGACGAGGCCGAGGAGGAGCTGTCGCGTTATACCGACAGCGTGTGCGTGTACGGGGACGGGTCGGGCTTTGAGGGCGGGGTTGTCGGCGCAGCAGTGATGAAGACCAAGGATGGCAAAGTCAAATCACAACATGTGTATCTAGGGACGATGGAAGAGCACACAGTCTTCAAAGCGGAGTTAATCCGCCTGATCTTGAGCCTTGATTTGATTCGCTCGGTCCCACGCTTGTGCTCCGCCACAATCCTCATTGACAACCAAGCAGCCATCTGCGCTGTTGCCAGGCCGCGCACTCAGCCTGGCCAGCACCTAGTACACCTGTTCCACCACACTCTCAATGCCCTATGCCGTCAGAGACACACCCTCAAGCTCTGCATCGCGTGGGTCCCCGGACACTAGGATACAGTTGCAGCAAAATTATTTGCATTACCATATATGGAAATTTCTATAAGGCCAATAAGGCCGACAAGCGGCAGAGCCTGCTACCTGGAAACATACAGGCCTTTTGAACTACAATTAACCAATTAAGAACACTACTAGTGTGGTAGCACAGGTGACCCAACACTCGCTCAGGCGGCGCTGGCGCACCGACCAGCTTGCATTGGGCCACAGGAGAAGCACCTAAGGTATCGGGTATCTTTCATTTGGTATATCAGTGGCCTAATTAGGACAGCAATGTTTAGAAACCTCTTGATCAACATCCAACACTGGTAGTAACAGTTCAACCTTGAGTTCATGTTCAGTATTGAACCTGCATGTCCAGCTCAAAATCTGAGAGAACTGATCAAACCCTGCTGCAAAAGTTCGTTATAACTAAAGGGACGGAGATCATATGCTGGTCATGAATCAATCTCACAGTGACTGTTTGAACTTGAAGTGAGTTGTGTTCCCCTCTTGAATAAGCAGGATTATGAGCTCCTGAATGGCAACCATCGGCAAGCAGAACAGCTTTGCAGTAGCCGAAGTAATTTGGCGGGGAGAAAACTGCTGACGAAAATGTGATGCACACCCAAAAGGATTTTGATCACGACGTATATAAGAACCTGTACCCAAATGTAGTGGGACTCAATCTGGATTTCCTACCTGTTATTTGCATGCATAGTGAGTATAGGAGTGTGGGGTGGTATCAAGGGGTATGCCAGGACACTTGTACACCAGCTTATTTCAAGAATATATCAGTAAATTATATGGCAAAGTTGATGGAAAAGAAGCTGTTGTGGGCCAAGTCTTGGCTGTCTTGCACACTTCATGACAGTATCCTGCCCCACTGCCCTTCAGTTTACTCGGTATGCATGCAAACAATCTGTAGAGGCCCAGTTTTTGTGGAAATTTCCATATACGGTAATGCAAATAATTTTGCCGCAACTGTATAGAGGGGAATGCAGTGGCGGATGAGGAAGCCAAGCATACAGCGCAAGGTGACTCCTCAGCCCTCTCCAAGCCTCTCCTCCCCCTCCATGACCTGCCTACCAGCGTCGCTGTGCTGAAGGCTGTGCAAAAGAAGCTCGTCGCCCACCAACAGAGCGCTGAATGGGAGATGTGTCGGGTCAGCAAACACATCACGCTGAAATGGTGTAACATAAATGCGCGGCATCTAGGGCTAATTTTGCGATTTCCTATGACCAGTATTTATATAACGGGAAGCAACTAGCACTTCTGTTGTTACTAGCATCCTAGCTGGTACGCAGACCACTTGTTAGGTGATATAAAGGAGAGTCAGAGCGAGCCCTAACTGCTGACTGTAGCACGAGGCTGCACTAGTGTGACGCACTAGCTGCTAGCTGAGTGTACAAACAACCAGGGATTAAACCACTGCCTATACATTCATGAGACATGACCTAGGAGACTCTTGTAGTCCAGAGATGACTTGCGACGGTGTTGCAGGGTCGGACGGCCGGATTATGGAAAGGCCCGTTTATTTAGTTTGCATTATCATTTTACATTCGCCCCTATTTTACTTTACAGCATCTGTTTGTAATGTAAATAATGCCAACACATCACCTTTCTACCACAAACCACCAACAACGCGACCAGTGCAAGGCCAAGCGCCTAGAGGTAGCACCGAGCTCCTCGCCCCCTCCTCTCTGGAACGTCGCCAGTGGGCTCTTTAGCCACCTAAACCCATAGAAACTCGCCTCACAACGCCACCTTCTTCACACGACTTTTTCCCACTTTTCTACTCTGTTTTTGAGTCGTTTTCGTACTCTACGGCTCGGGAATTAATTCTACATTCGTCCCACATCGTTCGCTCTACCGCTACACGGATCACCGACCCAAATACGAACCTACAGGCCAGGCGACCAGCCCTGCAACAACGGAGCTAGCGAGGGTTTAGCAGACGGATATCTACGATTGAAGTACAGCTAGGGGACTATGCCTTGAGCTAGGAAGCTCGGCGCGGTAACCGGTGGTACTATCTAATCTCTAGATAAGTGACTAGACGGCGCTAGGCGGGACAACCTGACTAGCGACCGGCTAGGGCTTTGACAAAGACATACCACGACATACAAGATGAGGCAACACGAGGCTAGTGCCCGATCTGGGCAGCTAGGGCGAAGGGGAATGGCAAGCCGGCTGTTGGAACGGAGCTAGGGACGATCGTACAGCCTGTACCGATGACCAGAGCATGGATCGACATTCTGACCAACGAGCTATGACCATTTGATGTCAGTTGCAACACTGCATCGCCTAGATGTAATAGATCGACGCTCTGACGGAGTAGAGATGATCTAGATCACTGGCTACATCACCGGTTGGCCCAGAAGGGGTACTCGGCATAGACAGAGGGCTGAGGATCCTTTGATATACCCACAGTTGAACACTAGCCGGTCAGCGAGGCTGACCTGGCATATACCAAACCAGTCCCAAAACCAAACGGCAGTCGTCTCATTGGCTGACCGTATTGCTTATCATCTAATATTGCTTATTGTATTATTCAGCTCGCTTTCACATGTAACTCACACCTAGTAGTATAAAAGGGAGCGCAGGACAGACTAGGGTCGAAGAACATTACGCCCCAGACTTTGGACGAAGCTGGTGCTAGTGGACTCAGGCTGCTAGTGGAGGTTGATACCGAACTTCACTTGTAGTAGTCTTTATATTGGAATCAGTAAACTCTGGACTCTGGAAACATTGAGTGACTAAGTTGAGGATTTTGTGTTGTTGGTCCTAGACCTCCACATATAAAACAGGGGTGTTCTCTCCAAGACACAGCTGCAGTTTGCGCTAGTGACTTTGCCTTCACCCTGACAAGACGGAAGCTCTGTCGTAGTGTGTTGGATCACTTGCTAGGTGGATTGTGTGTTGGCTTGAGCCCACTAAGAAGAAGACGGACTAGGTGCCCCTGTCACGTGCCGTGACTTCACATCCTTTTTGGACACCATCGGACTCCGACAATCTCTGATCCCGATTATATCCGACACTGCCTTTCTGTATTCGCCCTTGTTCTATTGGTTCGTACTACATCTGATTCCCTCTGACTCCTAGGTTATGCCTTATGCTTCTCCATCACGGAGCCACCGGAGACCCGATGATATCTGAGTCAGCTTGACTTCACTTGACTCATAACGAATCGATCCATCACGGATCCACTCAGAACTCCGAAGCTCCAGTACTTATATTATATCCCCACTAATACTTTACTCCCGTATAAATACAAGCCATGTCAGTAGTTAGACTTCAGTTTGAATATCGACTTAGTCTGCCCTATACTCTTCCTCTCGGACTTCCGTCCTCTTCCTAGTCTCTCTCCGAAATCGGGCACCAGGCGTAGAGAAGGGCGCAGCACACGAGCTGAAGCCAAGCCCCTTCCCTTCCAGTATACAGGTTCGGTATTCCGTTCGGACTCCGATACTTTCCCTCTACATCTCGACCCCTTTGCCTTGCTTATACGCACTTCATCTCTCAGGCGTATCTCGGACCTCCGTCGGATCCCGATCGGGAACCGGTACTTGACAGTATATTCAAACTCACTCTTCTTACGCCTTTCCTCGTTTATGTCACTTCCACTCCCTGCTGAAGAACAGACCAGACAATGAAACGAACGTGCATTACGGCGCCTTGCGACATCTATCACCCCTCCCGAAATTGCCGAGCAGAACCAACTTCGTGATCAACAAGTTCGGTCTCAGCTACCGCCAAAACTACAGCGCAGGTCTTCGGAACTCCGCTAGTAACAACATACAATCGGCATACCACACCCGACAAGGAGCGCATATTGCTGGTGTCATATCCACCACAACGCAAACCGCCACCGAAACCGCCCACACCGAGTCAGGTGTGGCCCCTCATGAATCCATCTCGAAGTCCGGCGGACCCCGAACGAGGAAACTCCGGGTTCGCAAGGCTCTGGTTGCCATTCTCACTGCTCAGTTACCCGATCAGCGTCAACGATCTAGCAGCTACAATCCCTTCCTCGACGAACATGGTGTACCCCTTCCAAATCCGGGGGCCAGCGGAGGTGGAAACGGTGGAGACGATGGAGGTGGAGGTGGAGATGGAGGCGGGGGTGGTAATCCGGGGCCGCTCCCTCCTCGGAGTCCGTGCCCCCCCAACGCCGAATGGTCCCTTTCGGACTTCATGCGCACAATGTCCCAGGTCATTGGGCAAGGTATCGGAGATGCTCTTAAAAAGCGAGATTCTCCCGCTTCGGAAAAGTCTCGGGCCCGAGTTCGGGATCCCGACACCTTCGATGGGAAGAATCCCGATAAGCTCCGCACCTTTCTTTTCCAGGGCATCCTCAATTTCAAGGATCGCCCCTCGGCATTTGTCTGGGATCACCAGAAGGTCAATTATATGATCTCCTATTTGACTGGTGATGCCCTTGGTTGGTTCGAACCTTCTATTTGTCGACCCAGACCCTGAGAATGTTCCAACCTGGCTCGACAACTACGACGCCTTCGTTTCCGAGCTTCAGCTCAACTTCGGCACCTATGATCCCCGACAGGAAGCCGAGAACGAGATTGTCGCTCTCCGGATGGGCAAGAAACAACACATCCAGAAGTATCTGGTCCATTTCAATAAGCTTTCGCACCTTACAGGCTGGAACTCCCTCGCTCTCTGGAAGGTCTTTTACGATGGGCTTCCTGAACCCATTCAGAACAAGCTTTGTGATCTCCCCAGCAGTAAACCGACTTCGCTCGACGTCTTGAAGATTTCGGCTCAATCCATCGATGCCTCCCACTGGGAATGGCAATGTGAGCAGGAACTCTGTCGGGCCCGGAACTCCCAATCTTCAGCAAAATCCTCGGGCACCAACGGAAAGTCCACGTCCAACAACTCTTCTACGGCCCAAGCTGGTGATTCCAAGAAGAAGAAGAAAAAGGGTGGCGGGGGGAACAGAGGGAACTCCGGTGGATCCTCCACTCAAACTTCGTCTTCTTCCGCTTCGGAAAAACCGTACGCCAAGGTCCTTGGCTCAGACAGCAAATTGCTTCCTGCCGAGAAAGCCCGTCAGCTTGCCGAAAACCTCTGCTTGCTTTGCGGAGGTAAGGGACATCGCAGCAATGAATGTCCTAAGAAGAAACCCGCTGCTGGACGCGCCCCCACTACCGATTCGGCCATGTCGGCTCCAGCTCCTGCTGCACAGTCAGGAAACTGAGTGGCGACTCTCGGAACTCCGTGCGACCTGAGGGTCGTGAAAATAGTCTTGATCGCGCGGAATCCTTCTTATGACTTAATGCCTCTGCCCTTTCCGATCCAAAATCTTTATGCCCCATCTTACAATCTCCACAGATTCAGTCGGACTTCCGAGCTCTTGTCGACTCTGGTTCGTCCGATTGTTTCATAGACCCTGTCCTCTGTACCACCAATAATCTCACTCATGTTCCGATTCCTCCGCTCGGTCTCCATCCCTTTGATGGATCTCCGGGAACAATGATTCCCGAGAAAGTCCTAATGGACGTTTCTTTCCCCTCTGGTGACTCGACTCCGGTTGAATTATATGTCACACCTCTGGATTCTGCTTGCTCTGTTGTGCTTGGATACAATTGGCTGACCCAACACAATCTGTTGATTGACTGGGCATCTGGCCAAATCTTTTTCCACTTGCCTGGCTCTGCTATTCCTCCTTCGGCTCCAGCCGAACTCCGTCCGTCGGATTCCGCTGACACCATTCCTCCCATTGTGAAGCCATCTGTCGCTCCTCTGGTCAATGCTAAACCCCCGTTGATCTCCTTCATAGGAGCAGCTGCCTTTGCTAGTGCACTTCGCACTAAAGGCAGTCAATATTACGCCTAGGCCTCTCTGAGGTATTAGGAAAGTCATCTGATACCACATCCGCTCCGGACTTATCCGGCATTCCGACGGAGTATCACGACTTCGCTGACGTTTTTCTCGGCTTCCGAGTCAGAAAAGTTAGCTCCCCATCGGCCATATGATCTCAAGATCGAACATGAGGATGGGCAATCTCCACCGCCCGGCCCCGTTTATTCCTCTCCTAGCTTGAGCTGGCGGCTCTTCGAGAATTCCTGGACAAGAACCTCAACAACAGGTTCATTCGACAGTCCTCGTCACCCCACGGAGCTCCGATTCTCTTCGTCAAGAAGAAATCGGGCGAACTTCAGCTTTGCGTGGATTTCCGGGCGCTGAATCACATCTCCCGGAAGGACCGATATCCACTTCCTCTCATTTCCGATCTTCTGGACGCCGGTTGGAGTGCAAGGGTCTTCACTAAAATTGACCTGAAGCACGCCTATCACCTCGTTCGGATCGCCGACAGCAATGAATGGAAAACCATGTTCCGAACTCGCTACGGCTCCGTTGAGTGGCTCATCATGCCTGAGGGCCTGACCAATGCTCCTGCTGCTTTCCAGCGATTCATGAATGACCTCTTTTCGGACCTCGACGTCAATGTCGTTGTATATCTGGATGACATCCTCATTTATTCCGAAAATCTGTCGGAACACCGACAGCATGTACACGAAGTGCTTCAGCACCTTCGGAAAGCCGGGCTTTTTGCCTCGCTCAAGGAATGTGCATTCAGCGTCAAAACGGTGGAATTCCTGGGCTAAATCCTCTCACCCAACAGACTTTCTATGGATGATTCCAAGGTCAAGGTTATTCAGGATTGGCCGGAACCCCGAAAGGTCAAGGATGTCCAGTCATTCCTTGGCCTTGCCAATTTCTATCGGCGCTTCATTGCCCATTACTCGGACATCATGGTTCCGCTCACACGGCTTACTCGGAAATCCAAATGTTGGATGTGGTCCCCAGAGTGCCAAAAAGTGCTTGATACGCTTAAACTTGCTTTTATTTCAGCTCCGATTCTGACCCATTGGATCCCAGGCGCCCAGTTAATCCTGGAATCCAATGCCTCCAACTATACCATCGCAGCCATCCTCTCAATTGTTTCGCCCGACAGAGAAATTCACTCTCGGACCCTCTCGGCCGCCGAGCTGAACTATGACACCCACGACAAGGAACTGCTTGCTATTTTTGAAGTGTTCCGTGTCTGGTGTCGGTACCTCGAGGGTGCGGTTCCCACCATTGACGTGGTCACGGATCACAAAAATTTGGAATATTTTGCTATGACCAAGCTCCTGACTCACCGGCAAGCTCGGTGGTCCGAGCTTCTTTCTGCCTTCAACTTCATCCTTCGGTTCCGGCTGGGACGGCTCGGTGGCAAGCCCGATGCTCTCACTAGACGATGGGACATCTACCCTAAAGAGGGGGATAGTGGCTACGCCAGTGCGAATCCGCATAATTTTCGTCCAGTCTTCACTCAAGATCAACTTAACGCATCACTCCGAGCTACATTCTTATACGAGCCGGTTCTCTGAGCGGCACATGTTATGGACGTTAATCAACTCCATGCAGATATCCAAGCTGCACTTCCCGTGGATCCCGTCGCTTCCCGACACCTTAACGATACCTCCAACCCCGGTGGGTTACTCACGACGGCCTTCTCTATCAAGATGGACGCATCTATGTTCCAGAGTCCAACGAACTCCGACTTAGAGTGTTACTCAACAAACATGATCACAAACTCGCTGGTCATTGGGGACAGAACAAGACACTTGCCATGGTGCGACAAGAATATGTATGGCCCAGACTCCGAACCTTTGTCAAGGATTATGTCCGAGCTTGTGTTATGTGCAAACATGGCAAATTCATCCACCATAAGCCATACGGCTTCCTTTGGCAACTCCCAGTCCCCAATCGGCCCTGGCATTCCATTTCCATGGACTTCATTGAGCAATTACCACTCTCCGAAGGCTGTACCAGCATTCTTGTTATTGTCGACCGCCTTTCCAAGATGGGACTCTTCATTCCCTGTCACGGAAAACTCACGGCGTCCGAGTTGGCTCATTTATTCATCCTTCACGTCTTCTCCAAGCACGGAGTTCTGAGTCATGTCACCTCCGACCGGGGCTCCGAGTTTGTTAACCATTTCTCCTGATCCTTGGCTGAAGCGCTTGATATGTGTTTCCACTTCACCGCCAGCTACCATCCTTCTGCCAGCTACCATCCTTCCGCCGACAGACAGACCGAGCATGTCAACCAGACTCTGGAACAATACATTCGGATGTACTGCAACTACATGCAGGACAACTGGTGTCCGCTCCTTCCCCTCAGAGAATTCGCTTACAACAACACCCCGAACGACACTATGGGTGTTACCCTCTTCTTCGCCAACAAAGGCTATCACCCTTCGGTCACCGTCCACCCCGAGCGCGATCTCACCTCCGCTCGGGCCCGAGATTTCGTCAGGGACCTCGACTCTCTTCACCAGGAACTCTGAGACCAGATGGCTGCTGCTCAGAAGCACTATCAAGGTCCTGCGGATAAACGAAGAGTCGTTGATCCCAAAATCTCTATTGGGGACGAAGTCTACATCAATGCCAAGGATTCCGATCGGCCCATCCGACAAAGTTCTCCGAGCAATTCTATGGTCCTTATGAAGTTATCGGCCAAGCTGGTCCTGCTTCCTTCACCGTTAAACTTCCCCGAGACATTCGTCGAATTCACCCTGTCTTTCACATTTCCCAACTCGAGCTCGGACATCCGAACACCATCCCTGGACGCATCCAACCTCCACCGCCTTCGATCGAGGTCAAGGGCGAGTTGGAATACAAGATTGCAGAGATCCTTGAAAGCAAGCTCAATCGGCGTCACCGGCCTCCGCTCTTGTACTTGGTTCGTTGGGACGGCTATGCCGGAACTCCAGACGAGACTCAGTGGCTCAAAGCTGAGGAGCTTGAGCACACATCCGAGCTAGTGGAAGAATATCACGCCAAATACCTAGACTGTCCTGGTCCCTAGCTTCGGGCCCCGTCGGCCCCAAGCAGTTGTCTCACAAGCTTTTTACGCAATGAAGGTCTACTGAGTGTTTTCCTTAAAAACTTTTTCTTTTTCATTCACTCAACAATAAAAACAAGAAAATCAGTATACATTTCAGGCCCGATTCGGCCCCCGATCCTTTCTGCCCATGCTATACATCCAAGAAATTATGTACAAGTACTTTTGGGGCCCCCTCGGCCCCGGTCTCCTTCTCCGACTCAATCTTTCTTCGAACCCCCTTCGCCCTTATCCTGGGCCTTGTCTGATGCTCTCCAATCCACTCTCCCTTTCTTGCGGGCATCGAGGATTCGGTTCGCCTCGGCCACTCCGGCGTCTCTGAACTCCAGACAGAGCCGAGCGGCCGCGAACTGAATAAGGTCGTGGAGGGAGCCCTTTATCTCACGCTGCGAGTTGAAGACATCCTCAAAATTCCCATCAACGAGCTCAGTGAGCTCCTGGATGGCTCCATACATGCTCCGTCCATCGGACTCCGTGGATTCCCGGATACAGCAAACCTTGGAGGTGCAACACGCCTCGCAGGCATGTGAACGGCCGTGCAACGGGTCCGGGTCAGTGCAGGGGATCTTGAGTCTTGCGCATCGTTGGCACTATGAAGCAGTCAGCATACTCGGGGCTGACGGATTACCGACTTACCGGGTCCCGCTTCGCCTTCTTCTCGGCTGGCGCCTCATCTTCCTCGTCCTCGTCCTCGTCTTCGTCGATATCCCAAGCTTTCCACGTCGCCTTCACCCTGCCCTTCGCCTTTCCTCCGGATCCCGAGGCCTGCGAACCTTTCCCACTGGACCCCGATGCCTCCGATCTCGGTTTTGCGGCTTCTCTCTCCGCCTTCTGTCATGAATCACCTGGGTTCTACTTTTTCACTCGACGTGTCTGTATGGATACAGACGCGTCTTAGCGGCACGGGACTCTCATGACGCCGCCACGTGACCTTCTCACGGTTGAAACGCGGCCTCGGATTCTAAAGCCGCAGACTTGGGGAGTCTGCGCCACGGAATACAGATAACGTTAGGGACTAGGAACCCGTACAGACGGATCCTAGTCCCCGGACGCACCAACGGCTGACACAGAAGCGTACACAAAGTACAGGAGTGGGTGCAAACCGATCGGGGTTTGAACCACTGGATACAATGACACTCAGGATTAGGGAACCCGAATGTCAGGTCCCCTAGAGTCCTCCGACGCCACGGAAACCAACACAGAGGAGTCCAGGAGCATCAGCATTAATGCTCCTTAATGTTACGGTGCAGGAACTGATTGCGATTGACCGCGATCGCTTTAATTTGTTAGAAGCCTATATAAGCACGGTAGAATTTCCATGTACAGTAGATTCTACCTCGTCTAATCTCAGGCTTCTACCTTGGCTTGACATAGGCATTGTCTCCACCCTGCCCCGCTTTCTTCGCACCGTACTACGGGTTATATCCACACCCCGGGTTGTATACCTGAGTGGATAGCACACCCTCTTCGACTCGTTCCGGGTTCCGCCTCGCATCCCGACCTACGCCATACGGCCTCCTAGGGAGGACGCCGTATGACTGGTCCTACTGCTCGGGGAACACACAAGCTACTAGCGTCTATCGGGTTTATCCTGGTTGGGGTTCTCGTCGGGTTATCTGCTGTTTAGCCGACCCAGAGGCCGTTGCTGACACCTTCTTCCTCTTCTCCTCTGCTTTCTTTGCCATCGCAGCCTTCCGCTCCGCCTTGGCTTTCCGAGCGGCCTCCTCCTTCGCAATCCGCGCAGCCTCCTCCCTCTGTTTCAGCTCTTCCTGCCACCTTTTCCTCTCCTGTAGATGATGCATGCCATTGCCTATTTCCAAGGCTTCCAGGTCGTCAGCGGACATCGCACAAAGCCGGTCGAGGAATTCGGCTTCGGATTCGTTGGGGAGTTGGGGCATGGTGGAGATGCGAGTGGGGCGGGGTGGTGATGGTGGTGTGTGGATGAGAGTGAAAATTTTCACTTTCACATCACGTGACCAGCTATATGGCTGGCCTCGGATTGCCGACGGATCGGCAACCTCGGATCGAATCTGCCCTTCGGCATTAAAGTGCCTCTAAGGTTCGGCACTAAGAGGGGGATACTGTCACGTGCCGTGACTTCACATCCTTTTCGGACACCATCAGACTCCGACGATCTCCGATCCCGATTATATCCGACACTGCCTTTCTGTATTCGCCCTTGTTCTATTGGTTCGTACTACATATGATTCCCTCTGACTCCTAGGTTACACCTTCTGCTTCTCCATCACGGAGCCACCGGAGACCCAATGATATCCAAGTCAGCTTGACTTCACTTGACTCATAACGACTCGATCCATCACAGATCCACTCGGAACTCCGAAGCTCTGGTACTTACATTATATCCCCACTCATTATTCTTATAGCTTTGATAGTGTAGTGGTTAATGACATGGCTAGCATGATGGCCATCAGGCAATAGTTTTTGGTTCAATCCCTGCTATGGACTTTCTTTTATTTCTTTTTTTGTGGCTATTTGAGAGATATCACGGTCTTTTACAAAAAGCCGCTACAGTACTTAGCATGGCTTTTTTGAAAAGGCCTACTGGATCTAGTGCCAGTATACGGGTTCAGTATTCCATTCAGACTCTGATACTTTCCCTCTACATCTCGACCCCTTCGCCTTGCTTATACGCACTTCATCTCTCAGGTGTATCTCGGACCTCCGTCGGATCCCGATTGGGAACCAGTACTTGACAGCCCCCACCTCTAGTTTGGCTATAACTTGTCAGTTACTTCGCCTTCACCCCAATATAGACGGAAGCTCTGTCTTAGTGTGTTGGGTCACTAGCTGGACACTTGTAGTGAACTAGTGCCGATAAAAGCGGAAAGGTTCCTGTTCTTGGTTAAGGAATAGGTCGGCGGTCAAGGAGAGTCTTGCCGTTTGAGGATTGAAGTCCCTTGTTGTTAGCCTCAGTAGTCTTTGGGGCTGCCCTTAGCGAGGATTTTCACAAACCTACATACTCTGCCCTGGTGTTCTCGACCTAACGGTACAGCCATCTTGTATCCACCCCATATAAACACACCCCCAGACCATCCCTAGGTTCCTAGCAGTGTTGTTGTTGGTGGTTGCATATTGCTAGTACGTTGTAGAGTGTGTTGTTAGAAGCCTATCAATCAAACTTGTGTTTGTTCAAACCTGCTGGTCGCATACTACGGCCCAGACCCGAACTCACAAAGAGAAGCACTTGGATCTTTGGAGGTAGATTGGTTGTGGTTGGTTGTTTTGGGTGTTTGTTCGCAATACCTATCAATTAGCTATTCCTAGTCATATAAGAAGTGCACCGTTTCAGCGCAAGCCGACAAAACCCCACCAGGAAAATCCACACTCAATTGGTATGCGGACCTCCCCCGATGCCAATGCAGCATCCTCATGCAGCTATGCACCGGCCACATCGGCTTGAATGCCTATTTTGCGCGCTTTGGTATTGTTGACACCAGCCACTGCCCCACCTGCAACGAGCCTGAGACCGTCAACCATTTCCTTTTCACCTGCCATCACTTTGGACAACAGTGTGACACATTGCGCCACGCCCTTCATGCCGCGAACCACCAGCAACTCAGCAAGCGCTCCCTACTCAGCAAATCAAAAAACAGGACCCTGCTACTCGACTATGTAGTGGCAATGGGCCGGTTCCCGCACCACGCTCCTTCACCCTCTTGATCTCTCGTCCTTTCTTTTTGTTTTTTGTTTGTGTTTTTTTTTCTTCTTTCTTTTCTTTTCATCACATCTTCCCACTATATCCATACCTAAGCCTCCCCTATCTCAATCTCTCTCTCTCCTCTCTCTCTGTCTGCTTGCATCCACCCCATCCTGGGACCCCCCATCGTCCTTTCCCAGCCCTTACACGGACCCCCACCCCACCCTACATACACCGCTGATTTATGACCCATTCCCCCTCCGCACCCATCCTCACTGTTACACCCACCCATCTACCTTGTTCCCCCTCGTAGTGTATATCTCGGTTCTACTGCCAAAGATGGTCGTACACCATGATGCCTCGGTCGCGGGGGATTTCGATATGACACGGGGACACTGTGCTGTAGCACGCATGCGAGTGCGTGCGACAGTCCCTACAGGTTTTAACCCGCGGCCTCCCTTCAATGGGCGAAGGCTCCCGGTCGAAAGCCCACTCACCACGTAGTGTAGATCGTATTAAACTAGTCACATAGCATAAATGGTCTGAGCACTAGTATAATAAACTGATTTCATCAGGGGAACCCCTGCTCCGACCGCTTTCGCTTGTCCGGCCACTTCCATATCCACCACTCCGGAGACTTTTCCATCCAACGCCCTGGAGACTTTTCTGTCAGTCACTCTGGACACTTCTGTGTCCGCCTCACCCACAGAACCATCCAGGACATCTGTCTGCTCCCACTGGCACATGCTATGTGATCAGGCCCAGGATCATTGTAGATACCTACAGACACGTGCTACTGGGTAGTTACTAACTGTATATAAGGTTTTGCCTAGCATGGGAATCCTCATCCTTTCTTCTCTTCAGATTCACCCGCTAGGTGTGTAGTATTTCTGTTCCTGTATTCTAGTACCTATATTTATACTTCGGATTCCCCTGCTAGTTTCCATGCTCTGCACTGAGCTTAAGGTTGCCCTTACACTCTTATATCTCTAATATTTGTACCTTGTAAATAATATGCAGCTGATGTAAACTGTAAGCCCATAGCTCTTTGTCTCTAGGTTACTGGCCATCCAGACAACCACTGTCCAATCCTTGGGGAACACTGTCTCCCTATTTCATCTTTATGCATTTCCTGGTTGACTCGGGTTTCTCGAGACGGTTAGCTTCTAGTATGGTTATTTTACAGTAGATGGCAGTACCGAGGGCGCAAATCAGAAAATGGCCGTTTTGGGCATTTTTTGATTCCTGCCACCGATTTGCCCATATCTCGACGAGTATTGCACAGATTGAGATGAGAATTAGCTAGATATTTCGGGCTAATTCATCCGCTCTTAGTGATAGAGAGATATCTAGAGAGACATTTTATTGTGCACCGTCCGGCATATCATGTTCCTCAGGCAATAGATCTCACTGCAGAGCCCAAATACTGTTTGAGTGAGCTGGACTTTTGGGAGTAGGGATTCATATGTGTACTGAGTAATGTGATAGAGCCAAAAATATGAATAAATTATTTCCTGCCCTCCCTGTCCCTTTTGGGCATTTTGGGTAGCAAACAGTGAGTTGGCTCCAGGTATGTGATTTATTCATATCTCTGGCTCTATCATCTTACTGAGTTCAAATACCAATCCCTGCTCCCGAAGATTCAGCGCATTCAGATAGGCTTTGGGCTCTGCAGTTGGGATCCATTGCCTGAGGAACCTGATATGCCAGACGGTGCACAATAAAATGTTTCTCTAGATATCTCTCTATCACTAAGAGCGGATGAATTAGCCCGAAATATCTAGCTAATTCTCATCTCAATCTGTGCAATACTCGTCGAGATATGGTTATATGACTAGTGGTATAGCAGCTAGCTGAAGAACTCTTGTCAGATATCAGAGATTAGTAAAACCAGGTGGATTCATAAGAATCATCAATGAGCCAAACTTCATGATGAGTAAAGATCTGCATCGCTTAGATTGATCGTGATGGGGTATAGGTGATGTGTCAATTTAGCCGACTTCCTTGTCAGCCCACGGCTACCCGCCTCGGTAACTATTAGTGTTGCCACAACTCCAAAAGTCGAGTCACAACTTGACAAGTCGACTTCAAACCATGTTTGACTCGACTCGGCTCGACTTGGTTGCATGGAAGTCACTTGAAGTCGATCCAAGTCGACTCGAGTCATTGAAGTTGGCAATTAGATAAATATGCTTCAGAGAATCCGAAATAAATTACAGGATACAGGGTACACATCTACTATACATATTAGAAAGTAACTAGTGTCCAAGAGGCCGAATAACTGTATAAAATAACTGTGAACAGGAGAAGAGTCTTGAATGTCGGTGCCGAAATGATTCTCGGAAGTGTCTGGAACACCTCATTCAATGTTCTTGCACACCTGCAAAACCCTTTGTGGAAAGAAAATGCTTATATCTTACCGCCCGACCCTTTCAATGTCATATTTTCCGAGGATCTCAAGGATCTTACCAATATACTACAAAAAATCCAGCACACTGATGACGGCTCAATGACAACTCAACACCCTTCATACTAGCATTCTAACCACATGAGGACCATCTGAGATTGTCTAGGTGGCCAGAAAGTCATGAAAATATGCATCCTACCGAAAAAGACTCAAGTCGACTTGAAGTCGAGACGAGTCAATTTGTTCAACTCTGGAGTCAGGCCAAGTCACCTCACTGACTTGACTTGGCTTGACTCAAGTCGACTCGGGGGGCCCGAGTCGGGAGTCGTGGCAACACTAGTACCTATCCATCCAACTCATCTGGTCCCGCCTTGAACCATTGATTGATTTGTCTGAAAACCGTGATAGCCGCCGCCTCTCGTTACCCGAGTATAGTTTCTTAGTCAATTGTTAAATTGACTGAGCACTATCTTTGCTTGGTGGCTCCAGAGATGCCAGATGATGCCCAGCAGTAAGCACTCTTGTTCAAATGAATGATCCTTCATAATACACCTTTAATCAGGGATGTGCAGTAACCCCAATCCGTTTCCAGGATGGTTGGGCACTTTCCATGGTTGCTCCATTAGCGACTTCTCACGTCAACCCTTTACCAGGATCGTTGTCCAGCACCTTTCTAATGGTCTGAGACACATTATATCCCTTTAAGTTAACTGCCCAGGTCAAACATTAGCCCTTGTAAGATGATCTCTTAATGTAGCATAGCACATTATAGTAAGTTGCAATCTGAACAGTTTTGAATAAATGCTCAGGTGCCCCAGTACCAGGTCTGTCACCGTTCCAAAGCTGAGTCCCATCCTTGTCCCATAAATTTCATATATTGTTTCAAGACTGCAGCCTAGGGTATATACAAAACCTCCACCACTCAGCTATCACCCGGTGAACTGTCTGGAATCCGCCTATACCTAAACACCACACATTTTGCGCGTTTCAGGAATAGTCAGATTACAGTATAGGCTTATTTCTAAGGACTGGTATATGGTCTCGGTATAGCCAGAAGGGTTGTGATCACAGAGTAACGGGTACAAGGGGTAGGGAATAATGTTGCCGTGACTCGGAAAGTCGAGTCACGACTCGGTGAGTCGACTTCCGAACCGAGTCGACTTGACCAAGTCGACTTAGTCACTTGAAGTCGACTCGGTCAATAAAAATTTTCAAATTGCTCAAAAACACCTCTAGACCTCGTAAAACCCGAATGGTGAAAGTTGATTTTTTTTGTCTGTCACAGAATGTCACGGATCTGTCTTGGTGTCACGGAGGTCACAGAATTTTCGATGTCCCTAATCGCTTCCCCGGGCCAAAAGAGACAACCTACCTTGGACCCGACTTGAGTCACTCAAGTCGACTCCGAGTCGAATGCATTGACTCGACTTAACTCGGCTCAAATCGACTCCGTAAGTCGACTTGGAGTCGGTTTTGTCCAAGTCGCGGCAACATTAGTAGGGAACTACCTTGCAGACTGACAGTGCTCGCCTCGAAAACTGGAGAGGAAGGTGTAGCCTGCAAACCTCTTTAGAGACTATTTCTGGTCTTATTCCCACACGATGGAATAGGCTGGACATACTGATGACAAGGGCATGCGGGAATAGTCTTATTTCTGCACCAATAGGCCGTGCGCCTTCCATGTGATAGATGTCAAGGCCCAGGGATATACATTCCGGTGAAGTTCCAGGACTAGCGAAGGTTGGCTAAGGAGATCTGATGGGTTTGTTCTTATTCCGAGCAGACAGAGTTGGGGAAATAAGAACCCTTTCTGGGACAAGTCTCACCAGGGGTATCTACGAGGAGCTGGAGACCAGGGGAACATTACCCAATGGTCAGTGATGGCGGGAAAGGACCAGGGACAACGGGAAATGGGACGAATGACTCGGTATCAGTCAGCCAAGAGACTGAGGGTTTCAAACCCCTAGGCTGACCAACACCGCTCGAATGGACATCACAATCGTCCTGTTCACCAGCCAATGGCAATACCCTCGCAGGAGTCCTTCTGACGGATAAACGGCTGTGGAAGGGGAACTCAGGCAATTTTACTAATTTCTGTTTCGTTCTTGGACTTGCATATGATTTTGGGGTTTGTATAAGTAGTCAGGACATTATCTCGAGTAGGGTACAGAATCACCCGTGTATTAGTAGGCTGAACACTTGTGATTGGGCTATTTTTGGGGTTGGCTCAGTGTGTATCATTGTTGGGCTTTAACATCGGCAAACCTTAAGTTGGAATAAGGAATAGGGTATTGGAAACAAATGTCTTGGATGTGATTGAGGCTATCTATCATCTGGGAATCGAATTGTGTTTTGGCATCAGCTACTGTCATCGTCATCAGCTATCATCATCGGCACTTGGGAAATAAGCTACGGGGTTTCTATCGTTTGGAATTGTTATATTGTCGACCTATCCGAGGTCTCCTGCACGT
This sequence comes from Mycena olivaceomarginata, assembly GCA_029378375.1. Taxonomy (NCBI): domain Eukaryota; kingdom Fungi; phylum Basidiomycota; class Agaricomycetes; order Agaricales; family Mycenaceae; genus Mycena; species Mycena olivaceomarginata. The sequence continues at coordinate 203,973 of JARKIC010000177.1, read as the reverse complement.
CGTTGGACGACACCACCACCACCATCACCACTCTCAACACTTGCTGTCTCATAAGCTGCGAAGCTTTTAAACCATCTTATTTCCACCGCTCAATTATCGCTCAGGCCAATTCCTGGTGATATCTTGTAGTGAAGGTTCATCTTCCTAAGGGAAACACATACCTGCCCTTCAACCTTGTTAGGACCTGTAAACGGACTACCACTCGTCTGAATCTTGGCTCTTGCGCTCGCTGATCGGCCTATTTCCGATCCTTGTCTTATTTCCGTAGGCCTCACCGCTTATTCCGGAAAGACTTGGGTGATAAGTGTGTTGTTTGGGTTTAGTTCGGAGCACATTGTTCATCGGACCAACCAATCTTCTACACTGCATTTCTGGTTGACCTGAATATTGATTGGGATCTCAAAGAGGATGAGGATGCAGTGGATCCCTTGAGTTACCGCTTACTTTCACTGAAATGTTGGCCGCTCACAATGCTAACTCATAAACAACCAACACATTGGGGAACATGCTACAGATATTGGTGTAGTTCTGGCAGCCCAGAACAGGTTTCAAGATGGACTCCGTACAAATGACAAGTAATGTCTTGGTACTCCTGTGCCTCAGCAACAAGGCCCAGTTCCTCAAAAAAACTGCTGTATGCGGCATCACACACGTAGCTGGATCCCAATAACACTTGCTCTGGAACCGCCAGATCAACTCTGTGGATCAACTCGCAAGCATGGGAATTTCTGGACCTATGATTGATTGGCTCAAGATTTTGTACACACGAATCTCCCACCTTGTATGGCTGGATGGTCAATTTTCACCTGCCTTCAGATCTCTGCTAGGAAGATTAACTGGTAGTGCAGCCATGGGCAGATGAAATGTCCATTGCCCAATGTGTGTATTAAATATTTGGACCGCACCAGGAGGCATATCTGTCCTTCAAGTTTCCACTTGAGCTGAAATGTCATTGCGTGCAAAAAGTATCCTATCTCAGGATTTGGTTCGAAACAGGGTCCAAATATAGCAAAGTCAAGACACGATGCCGCACTGGTGGTTGGATGCCGAGATCTGATATCATTGATGTGTCCGGAACCATGCCAGTGGTGGCCGGAGTGGAATATTTTTTCACCTCAAGATCTCCGAAGATCTAGGCGGAAAAAGAGTCTCTGTAACATTCCAATCCCTCGCAAAGATCTTAAGATATATTGGAAGATCTTGCAAGAAGCTGAGTCATCAAGATCATCAAAGATCTTTAAAGATCTCAGACACATTGATTGATGCAAAACCTTGTCTCACTGGTTGGGAGATTCAAGTTTTTCAGCACAATTTACGGTGAAAAATGTTGTTTGTTTTTCAGACATTTTTCACTGAAAAAGGTAGTGAAAAACTCAAAACATTTTCACTATTTTGTGAGTTCAAGGTGAGAAATTCAAAAGGAAGCTCAAAAGAGGTGAAAAAGATTTGAATTTTTCACCACTTTTTTCAGTGAAGAATGCCTGAAAAATGTTGTTTGTTTTTCAGGCATTTTTCACCAAAAAAGGTAGTGAAAAACTCAAAACATTTTCACTATTTTGTGAGTTTGAGGTGGAAAATTCAAAAGGCAGCTCAAAAGAGGTGAAAAAGATTTGATTTTTTCACCACTTTTTTCAGTGAAAAATGTCTGAAAAACAAACAACATTTTTCACCATAAATTGTGCTGAAAATCTTGAATCTCCCAGCCAGTGAGTGTCTCTTGCAAAATCTTTGGATATATTCAAAGATCTCCAAAGATCTCAGCAAAAGGTAGAAATCTCTAAAGATCTCTAAAGACATTTCAACATCTTGGAGCAATACACACACAAAACCCTTTTGTCCGATAAGGACCTTCATACGCACAGGATACTTACTTTTTTTCTTCTCTCCTCCTTACCCAAAATGACGGCCACCGGCGCGATCCGCAAGTTCGCCCCTCCTCAATCCTCACAGCTTCGACCGCAGTCATCGCCGACTCCTCTCTTCCTGAAACTGATGACCGCACAGGATAGCCAACGTCTCCGTGGGTCTCTCCTCACTGTGATCATGTCTGGTGGAGTGCTGATGTGGGTTATGGGGGAGGGCAGTCATACATCCACATCAACGTCACGCCGAGCCGGTGCATTGTGTTCAAGCTGTACGGCAGCGGCGTCCCGCGAGTTCGTGACGGGCGTGCATACGTCTTTGGCTATGCCGGGTCGGGGTCGTTCCGCAGGTGCGCGGCGGGCCGCTTTTGCTCTTTGTGGATGCGAGCTGAGTACGTGGCTAGTTCATTCAGCAGGTTGGGCTCAGGTAGCAGTGTGTTATGTGGCAGCTGTGGGGCAGGGAACAAGCCCGCACGAATAGCTGCACGAGTCGGGTACTCAGAGCGTTCAGTAGACATGATTTGTCAGTTAGGTAAACGTCGAAGCAGAGCGGCAGCAGCGGAGGATCAAACCGAGGAAGCCAGTCAAAGCGTCGACAAGGTAGCGAGCAGTTCAAAAGATGTGACGGAAGCGCTGTCTTGCGAGTCCCGGCACACGAGAGGAGGATCACACAAGTACAAAAACTGGTGTAAGCACCTGAATAACCCAAGTCTATCTAATTACAGGCCAAGATTTTATACTACGGGGGAAAATGATGTCACAACGGGCTGGAACGGCCCACCGGCATAGATTCCGTTCATACCGAGTCATAACGCATAAAAACTCACATATAAGGGCATAGTTTGTCCACGGTTTCGGGACCAGGAAGAATAAGACGGAGTGTTGATCTGTATTCATTACATAGCTGCAGAACCACCAGCAGCAGGCATTGGAGGGAGGGAGTCGTCGCTAGCAAGATCAATTGCATTTTTTTCAAGAGGGTACAGCGGTTGGCGAGTGTTCGAGTGCGTTGTACTTCAGCGTGGGCGGGATTTCGTGGATGGCTTTGCAGGATTATCGGTGGACTTCTCGACAGACTTCTTGCGAGCTTTCTTGGGGTGGTAGACGTTGTCGCCGGTGGCGCTGTTCCTGCCGAATAGCTTGGATGCGCGGTCGTAATAGATAAACGGCTTCCCAAAGTAGGCTTTGTACTTGTCACCGTATTGCTGCAGCAAATGAATTGAGGGTGAGGGGACTACAATGAATGCGCACACCGCAACAAAGCTATCAATGTACACTGGATCCTCATTGTCAGGACACTTTCGAGAATTGTCCCAACCTGCCCCAGTTTTGCCCCTGATAAACTCGCATTTCTGGTATGTGGTCTTTATCTATGGCAGGAATGAGGTGAGCATCGAAAAGGGCACACACACGCACACATGAGATGCGACTTTCCACATTCTTCGCTGTACACTTCGGACGATCCGAGAATTCCGTGCTCAGCGCAGTTGCAAGCTCTGTGTACCCTTTGCCCTTCATTCCATTGCCGCTCATGAAGTCGGCTTGGCGCGCGATGAGGAGATCAAGAACATAGTCGGTTTCTGTGTCTGTCAGGTAATGCAATTCCTTGAGCTTTGATGGCAACTCGGTTTCATGCATGTCGTCTTCACTAGAGTCGTTATTCATGACGGCATTGTGCGCGACGCGGCGCGGCGGCATCGTGCTGGTTATGCTTGAGATGTGTCCGGGTCTTTGGAGGTGCAGACGGACTGTAGCGAACGAGGTGGACGTGTCGACGAGCCAAACACGTTGAAGAATTGTCTTCGACAGCCCGGGCTGCAAGCGGCTGCAAAGAGCGATCATCGATGACGGGGAGGAAGAGGAAGCAAGTATGCGCGTCAAGAAGAAGCGTGACAGCTGATTCAGACGCACGTGCTTTTCAGAAGCGGAATCAGAGCACCCGATCAGGCCCTTCCATTAGACCTAGCGTTCCGTGAGTCCGTAAAAAGTAACTTGTGTGAACTTACTTGTACTTTACTTGCCCCTTTCGGCACACATGCCGCAAGTTAACTTAAGTTTTCTCACGGGTGCCGAAAGTAACTTGTACTTTACTTAGCGGGCAGCCGACTTTCCACCGCCGAAAATAGTTTGTCTGTGCCATATTTTTGTGCATCGCTGGATATTTTATCAAGGATATGGTGGTCTACTTATCCACATGAATAAAGGAAACTGCCTATTTGATCTAAACAGATACGAACTGCGGCATATCACTCCAAGTTACCCCCGAGTTTAGAGTTTCAGGGGTACTTTGAATCACCCTGATAGCATGGCACACCCATTGTGTTGCCAAGGCATAGGAATGTGCTTCATATTTCCTCTCTTCCCGGTCCGAAAGCTAAAGACCTCACGCTAATCGCCATTCTCCGTAGCTGCAATGTTGTTGCAAGATCTTGTGACCAAAGTTCACCAACTGAATTTCGTCCTTCGTCCCATGCTAAATGAATTTAAACTGAGTGATCTACCCTGTGTGTGTATTTTCTTCAATTTCACCCAGGGAACACTTAGTTCAAGTTTAAGTTTGCGTGCTCATCGCAACTTGAAGTGCCATCCTTTCAATTGGGCATCAACAGGATCAGAAGACGAGACTACCGTGTAATCAACGATATGTTACACCCCAATTCAATGTGTCGACGATGCATCGAGGGATTGCGACGCTTCAACATCATTGGTGGCGGCAGTAGGTGTCGGTGCCCCTTGATTGATTCCATCCGCTAGTAATTTGGGAATACAGCTTGCCCGAGCTTGAATCTATGTTGAAACTGTAGAATTTGGCTCAGGGGAGGACTTCCAGGCAAGGAGGATGCAAAGAGAATCCAAGGGTTTACAAACCAGTGGAGTATCTACAACAAGTATCCTAGCTTTATAGACAATGAAGATATCACATGCAAGTGGAATATGAAATATGTGGGTCAGAAGTTGAAATAAACTATGGCGCAGCAACAACGGTGAAATAGCGATATTCAAATGATCGGAAGTACGTGTGGGTCAAGCTTGTATTTCCAACAGAAACCATTTGAAGTTCATCGAGTAACTTGTGACTGTGCGGAACTTAAGTTTAACTTCCGTTAACTTGCGTGCCAAGTTAGATCAAGTTAACACAACCAAAGTAACTTATGCCATCAGATGGCATCAATTACCGCCAAGTTCGCCCGTTCGTCTAAGTTATACCCAAGTTACAGCGTTGGTGAAGCATTCAAAGACCTCTAACAAGTTTGATTCCATGGATAATATGCCCTATCAAGTCATATTGTACTCCCGGACATCTGGCCTTACCTCCGTGCGCGGGTTCGAGTGTTCCGTTGTGTAGGAGCACCATCAGCCCTCAAAGCAGCCCGGAGCACGATTTTGTCGTCCGGATCATCCTCCGCCGCTTAATCCCTCTTTTCTTGGCTGGCTGTGTTCCAACATTGGATTCCTCCACTGGTTCAACCTCCATCAATGAGGCAGGGGGATCGGACAAAGGGCTGGATCCACGGGTTGGCGAGTCACAAGGACCAGGAATGCATTGAATCTGGCCGAGGCGGAGAAACGGCAAAAGCTACGGGAGGTGCAGGAATGGGAGGTGCTGGGATTTGTGGCAGTAGATACGCAGGCGGCGTAAATTGTGGTGGTGCTGCTGTCGCCACAGCAGGATGTTGCAGGTTAGAAGCCGGGTGCCATTGATTTGGGTGCAGACCGGGGTGTAGTTGAAATAGTGGATATCCAGGGAAGTGATAGGGCACAGAAAGATTCCCCATCCAAGGATGGTGTTTCACATTAAATACATCACGAATCCGAGCCCGTAATCCTCGCACCGGGACCATAGAATCCTCGATGATCCATCGGGTTCTGAATGGGGCCAGGTGGAAAAGAAAATTGTTGCAGTTGAACCGGTGGGAAACCGGGTTGCGTTGGGAATCCTTGGGCAAAATTCGGACCTGAAAAGCGCTCATTTGGGTGAGCATCTTCGTGTTGCCCATAAGGCGGCGCATTTTGAGTTCGGGATATTTTCGGGGATGCTGAAGCGGCGGCGGATCCGCAGGACGTTTTGGGGGGGAATATGAGCTGCCAGAGCGCGTTCAGCATTCTGGTGTAGTACGCAGTTGGTACGAAGAAAAAAGGTCGGATGCTAAAGCCTAAATAGTCACGTGCGATCAGCGACGCAGAAACACATGCAGCGAGTGCGTTGAAATCTGTTTATCTCGCCATTTGAGTGGTTTGTGTATGTACCTAGATGCCAGTTCAGAATTATGTTGCCTCGGAATGATATGCCGTAAGTGGTAGAGTTCGTATGAAGTCCGTCGAGTTCGTGCCAAATGAGAGCCGTGTAGAAACCAAGGGAAATCAAGAAGAACCATATTTGCTCAAGTCTTCAGCAGTGACCAAAAGTCAAGTAGGCCTCAGATAGAAAGCAGCACTCTACAGCAATTTTGGAGCGAGTCGCCTGTGTTGTTAGCGCTCACCTAAATTGATAGCAACATCCCTTTCGGTGACCTCCGAAAACTCAGTCAACAAACAATGCATCCTTTCTTGCCACCAGTATGAACTAGGAATTGTGAGAAAACGGCCATGATAGTCGAGAAGAAGCTGGTGTGAGAAATTTTCGAAGGTTTGATGTGTTGGCATATTCGCACGAATGTATGTCACCTTGTTCATCTCACGTAAGTAAGTGTCGTACTTTCTAACTTACCTCTAACGGGGCTTCGCAACAGCAACCCGTCGGCATTCACTCCGGGTACCTCAAGCAGTGGTGCACACTGCCAGGACTCATAAAAGAGGTGACATCAATGGCCGGGAACACACCCAACAATTCTAGAGCGGCTGTACCAATTAACATGCCATTAAGTTATTTCAACATTGCGGAACTTATTGTAACATAACCATGCGTAACTGTACTTTACTTGAACTTTTACTTTAGCTTACTTGCAAAACTAACTTGGCCCGCCATAAGTAAAGTAAAGTAACTTTTCGTAGGCAAAGTTAGTTTCCATAAGTTACTTGTGCAGGCATCCTTAGAATCTACTTTACCAAACAGTTTGGAGGTATTGAGAAGCTAGCAATCAAATAATGCCCTTCGGTCCCCTGGCCTCGTGTATGTGAACGAGTGCTTCACCACAAAACCCTGGCATCAACCATGACTGAAGGACAAGATCCAGACCAGGCACAATGAACATGTTTGAAACTCATATTTACGGTGAAATCAAGCACCCGAGTGGCACGAAACAGTGCAACAGAGCCTGTGAACATTAACATGCAACTAACTTATTTTACCTGTGCTGAACTTAAGTTAACTTATTTGTGCGGAACTTGTGCTTATGCAGAACGGTGCGGGTAAATTTAACTTGCCCCGCCACAAGTTAGCTACAAGTTACTTGTGGCAGGGCAAGTTAGTTTACATAAGTTACTTGTGCAACCATCGCGTTCCGTCAGATCCTGGCGTGCAATGCTAACTAGCTCCCTACCAACCGTGGGATAGATGATGAAGCGATGATATTGGATGCTCGATGATCACTGCGAACTTCTGTCGGTCGTCAGCGTATCACCGTGACATCGCGAACCGTGATGCTTTCCGACCCCAGATCGTTGTCTAAACACCAAAAATTTGGTGAACAACTGCAGTTTTGGGCTGCAAGTATTCCAAATATAGCATTTCCTACACTTTCTTGCGCCTAACCTGGTGTCTTCGCGCTGGTTCTGTCACGAAATGCCTTGTTTTGGACTCTCCATTTTTGGAGCCGTCTCTGATGCCGAGCATCTGCACGCTGTGTATGCCGAAATCCCAGCAAAGAAATGGCATAACAGAGCTCAGCCACGCGGCCAGCGGCATCGCGCACTGTTGTCCTCCTTCCCGGAAGTTGTACACCCACACCCCGCCTGTCTTTTCTGGAGTCCCCTTCGACCTTCATGTCTGCAGAGTCGCTGAATCTAACTTTGGAGTCATTCTTTGGACCAATATTGGTCGGAGGTGCGTCCCCAAGTCACCCATGCGTTCCGTCTTCTGAACTCCGTGCCTGGATCTCTGTAGCGTTCTTCGCAGTCGTGTAAGATATAGAGAGGTGTCCTCAATTACACTTACTTGGGAAACGCAGGTCGCATGCAATTCTGATTGTACAGTCGTATGCATTGTATGAGAGGGCTCCCGTGGTACACCAGCCATGGAAAGTTTTTGTGGGTCTTCCTCTCCTTCCAACGATACAAGCCATTTGACAGCAGCCCGCGTTCAGGCAGGGATAACTTGGTTGGTACCCTAGGAGGATTTGGGCCGGGATTTGACTGAGCGATATCTCTCCATCCGTCAGGGCCCTCGATTTCATCCGCATCATCTTTCTATGCCAAATGGCATATCAAATGTTTGTCGTCAATTGGGGAAACGTTCTCTCCATCGTGGGCACCCCGGAGCCACTTATATTGTACCTCGGATTTTCAGGAGCCCAAACCTTGCTCTGTCAAGGGCTCCTCCTGTACCGGTCGGCTTTTCGACTGGTTGCGCCCTTTTACGAGCTTACCGTTGACCCGGTGTAGAGTGGTCAGAAAACAGCTCCCGCTTTGTGGTGCTCTGGGTCTCGCAAGCGTCGCTGCCTTTGCCTTAAATACAGTTGCGTCGATCCAGTCCCGCATGCGCGAAACAACGGGCTATTCGATGCTTCACTCCGGCGGGGAATTCCTTGCATCTCTCGCTTTACGAGCCGCAGGTGCGCCAGCTAATCGCCTCCGCCCAGATTAACAATCGATGCTCACCTCCATGTAAAGTGGATGCCGTGGTGTCCATGCTTCTTCTGGGCGAGTTGAAGCCACGGTACGCTACCTGATGGCTCTCGAGGGGGTTTGAGCGTCTAATGCGCCATGGCAGAACAAACCTTGCACTTACACGTTACCTTGCGGTGATCTTTGCGAGTGGTCTCGCCACGAGGTATATTCGTCCATCGCCGCCAAGCTTTCCGAGGACTAAAGAGCCTGATAGCGTCGTAGCTTTGGCGTGTGTCGCCGCGGTGAGACCTCGGTGTGCCATATTCTGCGGTAAATTTATTGACGTGGTATCGAAACCCAGTTTGCGGCAAGTTCAAGTTCACTGGCCTGGCTGGTGCGTAGAATGAAAATCCAGAGACACCTCCGACACGCACGTACCTAGGCTTTGCACTTTGCATTGGGAGGATTTTGCAGCAATGCGGTCGTCACAAAGTAAGTTATTCCCTCTTCCATGGAATGATACCAACCGGTCATTCTCAGTTTTCACCTGGACATCAACTCTCGAACCTTCCAGCGCTCCTCGTCTGGTGCAGCTGAGCTTCTTTCAATATCTGGGCCAGCGAGATCGATCGGAACAACCTCGGCAGCAGCCGAAGAGCAGGTATTTTTTGTGTTCTGTTCCTCGCTCTGCGACACGCTCATCGGCGCCGGCCACAAGATGGTAGAGGCTGAACACATTTCGGCTTATGAAGGCAGTTTCGCACGCCACCCCACTACAGCATCCGCGGGAGGGACGGCGGAGGGCGTGAGAGCGTGGGTCGCCACCAACCCGCGCCCCGATGCAGGAGGTGAATCGAGTCGGCGGAGCGTGCTGTCGGATGATTATCCTCCAACGTACAAAAGCATGGGCGGGCCCCTTTAGTTCTGCCGCTACAGGTCATTCCTGGAGTGCATCAGTAAACCCTGATTTTTGCCGTAGTTACCGTAGCGATCGTACCGTAGCGACCGTCAGTTGCTCAGGTTGAGAGTGGAATATTTAAACTCACACCGGAAGTTACCGAATATTGGGCGGCCCGACATTGATATGTCGAAATCTCATTCGAAATGTTGAGTATGAAGTTGGACTTGAAGTGAACTGAAAGCAAACCTGAGACTGCTAGAATCACCTTCCATTTAGGCTGCACTGAAAGCAATGTTGAAATCGGTTCAATCAGTTTTGATATTAGTTCAACTGAATGCTGATGCAATACTTTGAGTTGCAGTATCAACGTCGGATGGCAATATATTTGGGAATCTTGGGCATGTGCATCCACCGGGCAACAATTTGCCCCAGGCAGATGTACATGGGGGAGATTGCCAAATATTGGGTTGTCCGACGTTGATGTCAACATGCAAAGTCTCGGCTTGCATTTCAAATCTCTCGAAATGCAAAACCGAAATTACTCGAATCAGCTTTGATTTCAGTGGGGGCCAAAATCAAAGCTGAGATCTCTAAAATCAATTGGGAACTCAGCACAACCTAAAATAAATCTAGTACCTTGCTTTTCGAGTTCCTTGTCAACATCAATGTCAGACCATCCAATATTTGACAAACACTGGTTTGACTGGAAAGTATATAGATAGTACAATTGACTTCGATGTTGCTGCACAGAAGTTGAATTCTGCTTCCCCAACCCTTTTAATCAACTCCTCAGTCTCTATGAAAATGATGCCGGATAAGCAGGCTTCAGAGGTTTGTACCGACCGTTAGCTCACCGTAACATGCATCCTCCCATCGCTACACTTCTACCCATCACTGACGCCTTCATCCTCCCCATTAGGTTCTCGCAACTTCCTTCATCCCTGCGGGCCCGGAGGCAAAGCTCGACTGGGACGCCGTCAAGACGACCTTCGAGGCAGAAGTGCTGGAAGGGACGCCCGCCATTGAGGAGTCCGTGCTTGATTTCGATGTGATTGTCGGTAGCTGCGCGGCCGAAGTTGGCACGTCAGCGCAATATCGCTGGTGCAGCCGCTGGAGAGGGCCCGCAGCTATGTTGAGCGACTCGGCGCCGGCCTGGCTGCGTCTCCAACAGGGCACGGGTTTGTGAATGGGAAGCATTTCAACATGGATGATGTACGCGTGCTCTCTGTTCCGCCCGTTTCATTAACTGACAGAACTGATGCAGAACGAGGTTACAGTGCAGCTGCAGCATTTCCAAGAAGCGGTACGTCCTCTCTTCCGCTCGTCATCAGTCATACTCAAGTGTTTGCAGCCCTACAGCGGCAAGATCTCAGACGAGACCACCGACAAGATCAGCACTTACTTCTACGACCTCCCCACCAATACCCTCCGCCAGAATCGGTATATCTTCCCGGCGCCTGGGGACCTCCGACTCGAATCCTCAGTCTACCCGAGCTCTTCAGCTGCACGAGCGCGTCATCCCGGGTAAGCTAGCACTTTCGCCGATTACGTCCTCAGGCTGACTTTAACCTCCAAATTGGACAATATCCATAGCTCCGCAACTCGGCTGTCCGCCGAACGCGTCGATATGGTGAGTGCTTGACTGTATTTTGATTTAGTCATGTACGCCTGTACCGTATGTAGGAATATACTTTTTATGTGAAATACCCCCAGTGCCCGAAATCAGTAAGTACCCTAGAACTACTGCAAATTAGTACTTCGCCAGCCCCGAAAAAAAGTACCTCGAGGCACTAATATGCAGTGGAAGTACTGCATATCAGTACAAAAATGAGCACATGCACTATATATTAGTCCATTATATATTAGTGCCTTGAGATACTACATTACAATACAGTCGCGGCGAAATTAGATGGGCAAAGGGATTTTGCCGCAGCAGTGCTTTTGCCGCATGCAGCGGCAGCGGCAGCGGCACTGCAGCGGCAGCGGCAGCGGCACTGCAGCGGCAGTCTGCGGCAGTTGTACTTGCGGCACATGCTGAGCTGCTTGGTACCACATTAATAAGTGGTTTCAAAGGTGTCGGGGGTACTCTAATGTCACTAATATATCTTTTTACCATTGCCCTGCGGCACTAGGCCTTATGTTGCGGCACCTCTGCAGCTGTCTGCGGCACTCACAAACGGCAACACAGTGGCAATTTAGCAGTACAGCGGCAGTTCAACAGCATTTCAGCGGCAGTTGTTCTTTGGTCTGTGGCACTGTGTAGCAGCACTTTTTCTTGCTTGGATGCCACAGAAGTACTCTCCCCGCCGTTACGCACGGATTGTCAAGCACTTACTTCGCTCACCTTGCCAATGTCCCACCAAACCTACACTGAGCGTTGTCCAAAGACTTTAATCTCACCGACCTGGTAAGACGAAAAAATTCAGACGATATCAGCAACTGACCCAGAGCTCAGGAAATTGAGGCTGTATATTACACGTCTTTCAAGGCACACCAGCCCGTGAGTGCTCCTCTTCCATCGCAAAATGAATTTGATGAGCCATCTGCAGTCCCCATGCTTTCAACATGCTGTTGGATATAAGTCTCGCCGATGTAATGGTCGTGGGAAAGTCCTGCATTGTCGGGTGCCCCACAGACGTTACCTACGACACCAACAAGTCATCGATGGCTGCGAACATCTCAACCGGTCCCACTACGATTACCTTTGGGTTTGGGGGATCCGGTCAAGGGTATACCATCACAGACACAATTACGTTGGGGGCCGTATACCATTTCGAATGCCACCTTTCGTGCGTACACTATCCTCGTCTTCCGACACCGTTCACACTTTCGTTCAACAGTGCAAGTGACTCAGACCTCTGATTTTTAGATTGGGAATGTCCACCCACTGTTCTATCTGAAACCCGATGATCCCGACCGCAAGAATCCGCAGTTGGAAGCCATATTCAGTGCTGCAATTCCCTATGTGGCCGACATTCTAGCCAGTTTCGACCACAATCATCCAGTTTTTGCCAACAAGACGATTGATATTCACCGAGAAGCAGGTGAATGGATGTGTTCGCTGTGCTTGGTCCCTACACCTGAGCTGGAGGCAGTACTCACGGAAAACTTGGGAAATCTGCTCAAACACGAGTTGCTTGCGGACCTGCTCCAGCCTGAGCGACACCGATGGGTGGTGGCTGTTGGATCTGCACTGTTCCAACTACTTGCAGTGCAGCACATGCTCGGAGAAAAGTTAAGTCTCAATGGTAGCATATTAAAAGACCTGGCCCTCGGAGATGTAGTCCCTCGTCCCAGCGACGGACCCGAGGCTCTTGCAATACCGTCATCGGCAGCTCACAGTGGAGAGTGGGCAGCACAGATGCAGCAGGTAAACATCGCCCACTTGTTTTGTGACCCCAATTTCTGTCCCCTGATCTTTCGCCGCTTGAATGGTGCGCAAATGGAGACCGAACCGCTTGCAAGGTGGATGAAAGTAAGTCGTTGGCGTCAAGAAAATCAGAACTGACAAACGACCCAGAGAAAGATTTATCGCCTTCTTTTCCCGATGTAAGAATCTGCGCCGCAAGCCGGCTGGTTCAATGACAAAACCGGTTCAAGTCACAAAGTCCAAGAAAAAGTCTATGTGAGCATATTTGTTGTGGTTATGAGTATAATCGACTCGTCCTTTTCTTTGCAGATATCCCGGTTACGTCGAGATTGATACAGATGGCAACAAACTATGATTATCCGTTCTTTAACGAGATGGTGGAAATCCTGTGCAACTTCCCCATGTAGGTTCATCTCCATTCTCTTTCCTTCCGTCTCGGTCTTGAAAGAAAAACTCACACTCTCCATTTGCGATGGCACGGGGCCACAATTTCCTATCGCTGCGCCGAACTGCGAACAACTGCGGGCTGTCTAACATAGGCCCAATCCGGACTCCCGAGCCACAGAAACGAGCCTCGTGAATTAACACCTGTGCGGAGCCAACCCATTCGGGCCCACTGCGATCCGAAGATACCCTCTTGGTTCCTTGCTCCCGTCTTCGCTCCGAAGGCACCCAATTCCGGCTGTCTATTTCCCATACCTCGAGACCCTGTGAATCAGTACGTGCGTTGCAATCACCTACATTTAGGTTTCCTTTCCCAGCCATGCTCCCGACCTTGGCTCCGAGCTCCGTGCCGGCAATGCTGCGGCCCACTTTTGTGCGCTTAAGGCCCATTCAAAAGGAAGGCGTCCGTTTAATCACCTTGCGTTCCTTCCCCCATCATCATCTCACTATCCCCCGCATTATTCCTTTCCTCCCTCACTCAGCTCCTTTTAAAGACCTCGCCGGCTTCAAACCCCTGGATTGCCCTTAACAGCGTCTCTTCGATCGTAAACTCACAACGCACGGATGGCTAAAAACCGGGAACGCAAAAGACTTCTCAAGATACGACTTCAGTGCCTCGGGATGGCTGGGAGATTCATCAAAACCTTCAAACCCGGTTGACTAGACGCAAGACGAGGAAGTGCAAGACACCCCAAGTTTCGGTGTAAAGGCTCTCCAAGCTCGCTGAAAGATTTCTCAATCCGCTCAAGATCGCCTGTGCACCCTCCTCTGATAATGAGCGCCGTCCCCTTCGTCCCGTCCCTTTCATACGTTCCCCATCATCTGCATACCCTGCGGCCTTTCGATTTCCCCTTTGTTTGGCACTCGTATCGCCGATTCTATATCCTCGATTAAATTTTGCTGAAACAGGTGCGACGTGCAACCTTTAGCCCTGTATCTTTATCACTTCTTTTGCACACCCGCTCAAACGACTCGATCTGGAGGTAGGCTCTCATGCTCTTGAGATGCTATTCTCCTGAATCTCCCGTTCAGGTCTCATCTCGAAATCTGGCATTCCCGGCGAGTCACCAGGATTTTTGATGGCGCAAATCTTCACTCTTACATTCATATTATCTGCCTATCTGTGCCTCTCGCTTATTTTTCCCTCCCAGTACCATTGATTCTGCATCCCCAGTACGCACAAACCCGACGAAGCTTTTTAGGTTTCCACCCAACCTTTCAAGCCTTGGCGCATCGGCATCTTGCCCAATCTCTCACTCAATCCCCTTTATTACTCCGGACGTGTTGCAGGCAGATCTTATCGACCCGACGACTTCCATTGATTTTGTGGCATTTCAACGAACCAACCCCCGCGTCAAGGACCCGTTTTTGCTACGCTCGTTTCCCACGCTGCATTGTATGTAGGTATCAAGTCCGCTAGCTAATATCCTTTTCGGACTTTCTACCATGACTTTCCGGAGCCGGCACCGACTTGAAATCATTCGGCGGCGTTCGTACGTACTGATTTGGCTTGCATGTCAACGCTGATTTACTTATTTGAACATATGAATCACCCACGACACGGTTTAGTTCACTACACAACAACCGAATTATTTCTGATTCAATTTGCAGGCGGGGTGACAGGAGAATAGTGTCCGGAGAACAGTGTCTCCCAATGGCCTGTAGGTAGATAGACATATATCATAGTAGGGAATGTAGGGCCTCGAAGCACTTGAAAATCGAACGAGTATCTTGAAGTACCTCGGTTCGCGCAATCTGTTCAACGGTTGTTTTACAGGATAGTTGATTGCCTACTAAGAGGTGTACACCTGCGCCGGAGCGAAGCGAAGGCATGTCTTGTATTATAAAATTAATTTATGCACCGATTGATTATGTTCCACAATGCCCTGTTGAGTTTTTGTTTTGAACACATGTTGCTTTGTGAGGGAAGTGGGTACGCCAGTGAGTACACCCACTCCAAGGGGTGAGGTCAAACATGTGGTGCAGCCTGGGGGATGCGGTGAACTCGGTGTCAGCTAGCACAAATTTGAACCACAGTGATGAACTGTGGTGTCCTGCCGTCGCGGTGGAATAATAATTTAAATTGATAGCAGATGAAGTTACAGTGACTCCAGAGTGGTTGGGTCCCAGCGAGGCGAGGCAGTAGCAAGAACGAAGTTAATTAAACAGCCATGTCCGTCACGCTGTCCCGTAGTGGTGAGCAAAGTCCAGTCAAGTATGGTGGGAAAGATAATGTTTAGTAGAAGATAGAGTACATGGTAGCATGCGGCGGCACCCTAAACGCAACGGCAAACTTACTGCGGTGCTGCAGCGGTAGCACAGCGGCAGTATGAAAATGGTGCGGCAGTCCAGCGGCAAAGATCAAAGCGGTGCTGCGGCAGTCCCACAGTAACAGCGGCAATTTGCAGCAGCGACAACGGCAAAGTGGCACTTTCACCGTGCCCAAATTAGATACCCCACCCCATATTTGGAAATTCCCATCAAATCAAATCCTTTTCACCATTTTTGAACTCAGTTGGGGATCTTTTCATGGTCGTAGTGTCGTGTAACACTTCAGATACCATAGGCTTGCTAGACAGAAATTTTTGTAGCAGTCAGAACAGCACAACGGCATATTTGGCCAAGTTGAACAGCAGTGGTTGCATTGTGCATACAACTCAGATTGAGTTGATTTTCTTTGCACCAAGTAAGGTAAATGTCACTGGAAACATACTCAGAGCTTTATCTGATAAAATCTGGCTTCCCTGAGCTCAAAAACGGTGAAAAGGACTGGGTTTGATGGGAATTTCCAAATATGGGGTGGGGCATCTAATTTCGCCGTGACTGTAGGTGCGTACTAAGATCTACTATGTCCGCGCACTGATTTTCAGGGATAGGCATACACTAATAGGAAGTATACGGGCTATTTGCAGTGTAATCTGGTTTGTGTGGATGGAGCCACAATCGCGACAAAACACCCTTCGAGCGTGACTATAAGATGATTTATCAAGCACCGAGGCGCAGAGTTGAATTCCGGTGGGTCTATATGGGCGACCTGCATAGCCGATTTGCTGCTCTACCCCTCACTCTATCGCAGACCGTCTATTCGTCTACATCCATCGAGACCGTGACGGAACACACTTCCCCAATGCTGTCAATCTCATCATTTTCCGAGAGTATAACGTCCCCGGCTTCTCTTTGACTACTAGCATCCTATCCGACTCACTCGAGCCCAGGATAGTCTCTGGCTCGTCAACGATGTAACCACGACGGCCTCCTTGCAAGACGAAGTACGGGCCGTTTTATTCCTCGATGCCATTTGTCCCAACTCGCCTTCAGCTGAAGGAACGCACTTGGAACCTGGGGAACGGTTTGAGCTATAAATCATCTATGGGCGAGTCCTCCTTGATGCAAATAGTCCAAGTGCTCTGACTCTGACAAAGATCCGGACGACATCGGTAATTCCTCTTCACACCGGGAACCATCAAATTTCAGTGCAGCTGAAGTTAGCACTAAAACCAGTCCGGGGGTGTGGTAGCTCCCGGTGTGCTTCCTTGGCTTGGTGTGACGTGCGCTCCACTCTAGTGGGAATCATCCGCAAGAATGGATAAGTCGAACAGTTTGATCGGTATGATCACAATAATGACTCTCCTTCCGCCAGTTCTTCCATTATTCAAAGGCATATCACGCGCTATAACTTAAATGCATTCTCAGTTATCCTCGGGCTTCTCATGAATGTGCGCCTCAGTCATGAAGCTTCTTGAACGCCCACTGTTCCCAATGAGACTGCATTACATGCTATCCTCTGGGGTTTGTGTACCTCCCTATAACGTTGACCGAAGCAAACGAGATTTTGGACGGGTCGTTGAATTGTCCGTTGTCTTTCTTCCTCTTTATAAAATTACGCTGTCCGAAGCCTTTAAACTCCGCCGGCAATCTCCTTTTGCGTTGATGTCTGCTGTTAGCCAAGCGGAGAGCGGCCCGGCGAAGCCGGCCGCGAACCGCTAGTTATTGTATCAGAAGGTCCGTATCTAGGTCCGGACGCCGTACAAGCATGTAAAGTATTTAGTGGGTTATATATATTATTCCAAGTTCTAAGTGGGTGCCGATTGCATCGACACCGCGAATGTCTTTGGGAACGCACGGATATATCAGAACCGACCATCATACGGTATCAGATTTGTCAGGCTTTTTTTCGTCCCAGAGACCCTCAATGGGTTGTGCAGGCCAGCCGGAGTATACCGTCCCGCTATCCGCGACATCACCCGAGGTTAAAAGAGTGTGTTCGCACAGCATGCTGTTGTCCTCCATGGAGGCGCCGGACAGTAGGCGAGAACCGGTACGCATAGCACAGCTGGCAAAGTAGGAGACTCAGCGGAAAGAGCGAATCGGTATCATCAGTTCGGCTTACCCATTTCCGATCTCTAAACTGTTGAGCGCAAAGTTGCCTCTGGAGTTGATGTGGGCAACCACAGAGCAGTCATCCAAAGATACGTTATTTCCAAGCTATGGAGATCTCAACTTCCCAGAGAGCACAGCAACATAATAGATTCACGCACCCGAACCAAATCAGGCTCGGTCATGAGACCTGCGCGTCCTCCTGGATAAAGCTGTCAAAGTTGAAAACTCAACACAAGAAAATGATCATACTCAGCACACGCACCGCACAATTCTTCCCAATCCTCGCTCCCATTGCGCGAAGATACCAAACGAAGTAAGCTGTACCAGTCAAAGGTCCCAACACTCCGCCATTGCCGTAGCCCTTGTAGACGAACCGCGACAACACGAGGTGTAGCTGCCAGCGCTGGCAATAACTGCTGACATCCCACGCATACTGACCATCGCGCCGCCTTCCAATAACAACCCACTTGGTTGCAATTACCCACAGTATCGCCAGCAAGGCCTGAATATTGAGAACGATCACGAAACAGAGACCAATGAGGCCATAGATAATTGCAGGCCGGAACCACGATGGATGATAAATCTCGGTAACCTGCTTGCTGTCGTGAAGGTCGATGCGGCGAAGCACTTGTGCTGCCGCAACTGCGCTGATGGACCAGTATGTGGCGGACAGGGCCGTGATCAGGATGTTTATGACGAGGATGAGGGAGTACGGATAGACGAAGAATGGCGCGTTGCGTTGATAGAAAGCTCGTCCGAAGGGGGTGATGGTATCGCGAGTGAAGTCTTTAGTGGAACCATTGTCGAGGCAATCTGAAGGTGATTTAGCGAGTAGCATGGCGCGAACACCATTAAGAGCACCTTTTCCGAGCCATGTTGATCCGTCTCTATACTCCGTATCGCGCAAGGCGAGGGCTCCAGATCCCATCACAGTCATCTTGCCTATTTGAGCTCCAGGGAGTAGGACTCTGTCGGCGATCATTGCTGCTTACGAGTGTGAGCTTGAATTGAGCAGTTGGGAGAGGAAGATGTACCGCCGTTTCCAACAGTGACTTTTGCGGTTCCAAGACGATCTAGAGTATACCGTTAAGGGAGAAGGGGTGCTCTTTAAACGAACAGACATACCAGTGGTGAAAATCTCGCTCCGGGACCCAAATACGACATCGTCACCAATCTCTAGTAATTCCGGATCTAGACAAAATATCCCAGAACCTGGCCAGTAAACCTACGCGAGGATATATGGTAAAAAGGGGTGCACGTTCGGAAACGAAACGAACCCTGCGACCAATTTTAGCGCCCATCGCACGATAGACCATCTAGGAATGCAGGATCAGGAAAGATCCACAAAATGACGCCGTGTTGGCCCATACCGAAACAACTTCGTAATGCGTACCGAGAATCGAAAATGCAGTTTTCAGGACGGATTTAGAGAGCGTGTGAGAGTTGATGTAACGGCGAAGGAGAGAAATCTGGGTCGGCTGGGAATGGACTTCGGTGGGTGTGTTGAACCCAAACAGCCGCTTAACGAGGATGCCTAGAGCCAGCCGCAATAAGGGTGTGGCCAACGCTCGCACGATACGCGACAGCGCGTGGTACGCTACTCGCTCTGGTGTCGCAAACCAGTCCACAACCTTGACGAGATCGGTTGCATCAAACATAGAGTGGACTCTGAGCGAAATAGAATTCTTACCGACTCTAGGGCGTTGAGATTCGCCTGGATGATATCAGTTTCGTTGATCATGAGCCAAACCGCGGTGAACCAGGGAATATCTGCAGGACTTGTTCAATATCGGTGTGTGACAGGATGAGGCGAGGCCTTACAGGACACGAATGTTACGAATGCCATCTGAAATTTGTCTATTCGTCAACAGCGCGAACGAAACAGAATTAGAACCGGACATACGACTGGCCATGCAACGAACAATTTCAACAGCAGGCGCGGCTCGGGAATCATTGGGCGATTATATGCGGCGAAACCTTGAGGAGATGGCCCATCGTTCGAGGATGCATGGGGACCATAGACCGCTCCGTCTGGGATCACAGCCCCAGGAGAAATCTGTGTATAGGTATTTATCGTCGCGCGATGACCAATCGAGATCTCGTCCAGTGTGAAGAAACCCTCCCGCTCGACACAAAAGCCGCGAATGAGAGCATTGTCAACGACACAGTGATCACCGAAGGTCAGGAGATCGAACTCGCCGAGCCGAGCCTGCTTGTCGATTTTTACCCCCTTTCCCACTTTAGCGCCAAGCATGCGATAGTAGAGAATCTCCAACGAAGGGTGCATGGAGAATATTCCGCGGCCAGCAATACGAAGCGCTTGATTCACAATCCAGTACCTGAGATAATACCCAGACCACATGCGATATTTTCCGGGCTTGTATTTCCCGATGACGATCCACTTGAACGCTATTGCGACTGGTGGCGAGAGTATTCGAGCTGGTTGAATGTCAGCGCATGAAAAACCGGAAATCGGTGAGGCGCACTTGCGATTCTCGCGACTATGATTGCGCATAGTAAGGATAGAATACGCTCCCAGAATCCGCCATTGACATGTGGCGCAAGTTCAGAGAGGGTCAAAAGAAGGATAGTCCCTGTATGAGTCTCAATCAGCACCAACCGCCATTAAGTTGGTTGTAAGATTTACAGGTCAATGCTGCCTTGAGCGGATAGAAGAATATAAAAGGAATGGCTTGAACTATTAATGAAAGTGGGTGTTTCTGGCCGCGCGACGAATTGCTAGGGTAGCCCGCGTCGAATCCGGGAGAGAGCAGTGTTGCCTGACTCGAAAAACTGCTGGGGTGGCTACCGGGAGAGAGTGTTGCTTTGGTTCCACTGCGATCGTGGATGCCGCTGCCCATGAACGATGCTGAGCCTTGCTTCGAATGCTCGTCTTGCGAGGCATCTATGAGAGCGGCGATTTTCTTGACCGTGGTGTGTGTAAACAGCGTTGCCACAGGGATACTGACGCTGGTCTCTTTGCGAATCTGATACGCGAGTTTCCCCAGAAGGAGAGAGTTCCTGCACAGCAAAAATTCAGCATCATCCAAAACATGGAGAGACGAACGTACCCTCCAAGGAGGAAAAAATCCGCGTCCCCATTTATTTTACCAGGATCCGCCGTCAGCAAGTTCCCGATAATATCGCGCACCACGAGTGCCTGCTCGGACATAACAGAGGCGTTCATCTCGGCGGTCTCCGCCTCCATACCCGCAAAATCGACGTCGCCCGACGCATTCTTCTTCAAATTCCCTGGGAAAACGTGAAGCGGGTCGGGAGTTGCGTACCCAGGAAGCACATCTGATATGGCCTCCTTGAGCTCGCTGGATTTGAGGCCAGCGGCAGAGACGAAGGCCTCCGGTGAGCCGTCCTGGCGGCATCGCACCGCAACATCGTGCACGCCGCGGATGTCGAGCAGTGCGCGCTCGATGGTGGGGATGTCGAATGTTACGCGGGCGCAGCGGATAGGCTCGGAGAGTGAGACAAGTTTGTCAGGGACGTCGGCTACGAAGTGCCGATGGAATGCCGGCATGGAGTCTGATAGGCGCCCAATCCCTAATCGGGTGGCGAGTTTGATCCGTAAAGGTTTGCCTGCGCTGAAAAATGCGTGAGAGGTGAATGAGCGCGAAACTGGTTTAATCCAACCTATTTTTGGGGACATCATCCATATAGACTACAGCGAACGGCCACTTGGATGGGTGTAAATGCTCCCTGGAGAAGTGTCAAAAAAGCGGACTGTTCGAGTTGAACAAGCCCACCGTAATAAATCGTGCAGTTGAGCGAGACCGACCTGCGGCTTTCCCGGGACAGGAACAATAACAACACCAATGGTCTCTTGCAGAACATCGTGCTCGATCCCGAACGCAAGCGTTGTCTGGACCAAGGACTTGAACCATCTCCGAAATTCAACATAGGCGATGACTCACCTTGACGTAGCGCTTGGCGGCAGTTACGATCGCCTCCTCCACTTCAAACGGCGAGATCACCTCACCGCCCTTGTTGATTATCTCCTTGGAGCGTCCTGTGATAAACAGATACCCGTCGCTGTCCATGTGTCCCATGTCTCCAGAATCGAACCAGCCTTCGCTCGTGAACGCTGAGGTGTCGAGCGGGACGTTGATGTCAGGCGACACCTCATAACCCTGGAACGTCGGGAGACCGCGCACGCAGATAGCACCGGTGCTTCCCGAAGGTAGAGCTTGCTCGAGGTTCCCAGGGTTGCGGATGGAGAGGTGGGGCCCACCTGCAATCCCGGAGCAGCCGGGGCGATCAAGCCGGTAGGTAATTGGTGGGGAGGCGATGGGCATACATCTATTTTGAAATTAATCACACAAATTAGGAGTGAGGGTAGAGGACGCACTCAGTCATCCCGTACGAGGGTAATATCACAGCTTGGAATGTGGTTTGAAGATCAACCGCGAGGGAAGGCAAGAGACCGCCAGCTGCGTTGCAAATCATGCGGATGTGTAAATCTCGTGAAGGAATAATGGACTCGGGTTTGGAGGTGATAATCGCATGGTGGATGGTCGGTGCGGCGTAATACCTGCGAGAATTAAAGCTCTTATTGGATTGATAAGAGAAAAGACGCACCATGTCGCTTGCAGCTCCTGAGAAAGCGTCCAGAAAGCGATGGAATCAAATCCCGCGCACATAATCGCACTTCCGCCCGAAAATATCGGCTGGAGTGGTATAAATACAGACATGGGATCTAAATGTAAAGCCCTACCGCTAACAGGTTTCGAACAATGCCGCCAACGTGGAATAAGGGCATCATGTTCACTACGAACTATCAGTTGAGCCATCCTGTCCATACACCTGAGTCGACTCACAATTCACATCACTCGACCGGAGATCCCAAGATTCCACTACTGCACACGTCCCGATGAAAGGCTGGAAATGCGCAGACAAGTGAATGAATAAATCACCCAAATATCCACAACACTCCGTCGCCTCGTGTGTGTTCGGGGCTCGGATCACCGTATGTGATCTTGTGCAATCCAGCACTCTGTCCTTCGAAACCTCCAACCAAAAAAATACCACAACTCTCCTCCACCTCAACTCGTCTTCCTACCCAAACCAATAAACCAATCCAATTCAAAATCTCCGTGCGGCCTTTGGCCCAATCCGTTCCGTTCCGTTCCGATTCAACCGTGCGACCTTGGGTCCAAAACAAACCAATTAACGTGCGGCCTTGGGCCCAAAAGAAATATAAAAAAGGTGTAATGCGGGGATCAATTCTTTTCCTCTACCTACAACATGACTAGTCTTTTATACCCAGGGAACAATGGGAAACAGAACAATGGAGAATACAATGGTAAATAAATGCTACGTGTTCGACACGTTGATTAACACGATGACAACGCACAGCAAACCAGTGCGCATCGAAACGTGTTTCAGCAACGGCCACGCAATTTCGTGAAACTCATCCAAAACTCGGTATTTACGAGGTTTTCACAAGTGTGCGCATTCCGCGCTCATCACCGACAATGAGAGAAAGCAGAGTATAAGGCACAACTTTCTTTTTCCCACTCGTTCCCGACGTGTGCAAAATGAGCGACTGATCTGTCAACCCATGCGGCGTCGACGACGAGCCCTGCACCTGCATCTGTTCCGCACCCAATACGCTCATATCGAAAATCCCGCACGAGCCCGTCGTTCGGGGCTCCACAAACACCACCTCGCAGCCTAGCGCCTCCTTCAGCGCACGCAGCTCCAGCCGGCCCTCCGCGTCGCGCGCAGTCACTACGGCCTTAGCGTTCAGTCGGCGCGCGTCGTCGAGCAGCTCCGCCGCCGTGCAGCTCGCGTTGACCGGCGCGCACGTGTGGTAGCTCGCGAGTGCGAGGAGCGCGAGCGCGTTCTCAGGCCCCGTCGGGAGGGCAATCATGATGCGGTCGTTCGGGCCTAGAGGTGCGCGCAACGGCGAGTGCGGGAGCGCAAAGTGCTGCACGAAGGATTTGACTTCGCTGTGAAGGAGTGAGGGCCGTGTGGGGTCCGGAGAATATATTGCAGGCGCGGATGTGGAGGGGAGGCAGTCAAGGAGGGTGGATACTCGGGAGAAGTTTGAGATTGCCTCGGCGAGCGAGTCCCCGAGGGATGTGGAGACGGCGGGTGGGCGTGGTACATCCCGCAGAAAAACGAGCGGTATGGACATTGCGCGGCAGGGAGTCCGTTGGCAAAATTATTGGCAGATGTGATGACCTCTCCTAGTTTTTTTATCTTCGACTACGGCCTCGGGTCACCGTACTGATGGGGATTCGGTTGCGCGTCCTAATCGTGAAATAACAGCTCGGCGAGTTCGGATGACTAATCTCAGGGAAGCCTAACGCAGAGCCAGCTGAGACTTTGTGACGTTAAAGTCTACTCACAGCGAACACTTTGCAGAAGGACCTCCATCGACGAGTTTGTATGACATTGATACATCAGATTACAACAATTTGTAATGTATACTCCGATTCTGCGGACGCGAAGCCTCCGAGCGTGCGATCAAGTGCATATTAGCTTCTGGTGAGGCATTCCTTCGACGACACTTGACGACCTATGATAACCGCATCCGTGGTTGGCAAGCTCCACTGCGGCGCTTGTCTGTCGGCTTCGGCCAGCATTTTTGGAGGCCGCTTCCTGTAAGATGGGCGCAAAGTAGTGGAGCACACAGCCTGAACAAATTTGGAGCTCAGGAAGCGCCAAGACTTGAGAAACTGTGACGTGATCGGTCTTATCGCACCACTTTTGATACTGCTCAGTGGAGCATCAGGCACTCTTGAGTCCCACCAAATTCACCGCTGAGAATACAAGCTGACTATCAAGGAAATGAACCGAGGAGTGCAAGGCCCATCAATGATCGTGTCACGGTAGGTAGGTAGTATTACACGTCCCGCTTAACGGAATTGCCAGGTTGATCATATCGATGGCATCAATTCAACAGTTCCTCGGAACCCTCTGCAGCTATGGAGCTTTATCATGCCGTCAAGTCGCACCAAGGGACAAAATGATGACTGCCGTAGCAACATGCTTTACAGCCGGATACAGATGAAAGTTTTCACATGCTCGGTGCTTCGCAGTTACGATGCACATCGGGTGCCCGCCGCACAAATATGTAGATCTCCCGCGCAGCACCGGAAATGGCGACAGGCAGAAATGAGCTTGTTCGGTGAGTCTCTTCATTCACAAGAGACGTACCGACTTGGACCAGGTTAAGAAGGCGTTCGCTCCAAGCAAGTACACTCCATGGTCCGAAGTTTCAAAGATACGGAGTGTATACACCTCAATCACCACCGTGTCCACCCCGAAATGTTCGCACGCAGAGTAATCCGCCGCGGGTCTCAGAATATTGAGTGAGCTTAAAGAAAACAACCTGTATCTATCCCTCCACTTGAATTGGACCCGATCTTCGCCGTGCTGTTCGAGTGGTTAAGCTTGTATCAATGTATGCATCTTTTCAAACCGCCGCGGCGCCGTTCAACTGAAGGTCAATGATGGATGTATAGTACACACTACGTTTCACCCCATCTACTTACCTCTCTACCAGATCATATACTTTTTTAGACGGGTGTTTCAGGTCTAGAGAGATGATAGAGGCTATCGATCTTGGGCTTCAACCTTCCCTCGTTATAATCTGCCAATCATCCCACTGATCATCTCATATGATGAGTCACCCATATTTTTGCCACTCCCGCCAATGTACTAGGGATTGACGACCTCCCTCCCTATGGGATCCTTGTAACGGGTCCCAGCTGGGGTCCGGTCCATAGTTGAATGTGGCATGTTGATGAAGTCAAGGGTCATTAAACTCGGTGCCCTCGTAATTGCGACAATCTTATTCCGGAAGGTTTCGAGACTTTTCAGTGGATAAAACCCGTCTTCAGTTTGAATCCGTCAAGCATGTCCACCCATTTCATGATCCTCTTACCGGTGTTAGTGTCATTTCCATCATTCCGTTCCGACCGTGCTGATCCTTCGTGTTCTGACCCAGTTCTGATACCCTATACATCCCCTGATGCCTTCCACGACTTTTCTTCTTTGGCTGTAATCCATGTTCAATCGCACTGGGGATTTAAAAGCCCCTGGATTCCACGGTTCAAAATCAGGATGATTTGGCTTGGAATACAGCCACAAATACATTTGTATTCCAGCATGAAATAGCGAAAATCAGGCAGTTCGGTTTCAGGTACGAAAGGAAAGATTCCAGGGGCCCATTTCAGCACATTTCGAACTGATTCCCATCTCGAATCGTACTGAGTGAGCCGTTTGGGTGACAAAATTCAGCTTGAACCTCATTGACTTTCAACCAAAAAGGAGGGAAATCATTACGATTACTTATGAATTGTCAGCAACAGCCTCTGGGTCGGCTAGACAGCGAGTAACCCGACGAGAACCCCAACCAGGATAACCCGATAGACGCTAGTAGCTCATGTGTTCCCCGAGAAATAGGACCAGTCGTACGGCGTCCTCCCTAGGAGGCCGTACATTGTAGGTCAGGATGCGAGGAGGAACCCGGGACGAGTCGAAGAGGGTGTGGTATCCACTCAGGTATACAACCCGGGGCGTGGATACAACCTGTAGTACGATGTGAAGGAAGCAGGGCAGGGTGGAGACAATGCCTATGTCAAGCCAAGGTAGAAGCCTGAGATTAGACAAGGTAGAATCTACTGTACATGGAGATTCTACCGAGCTTATATAGGCTTCTAATAAATTAAAGCAATCACAGTCAATCACAATCAGTTCCTGTACCACAGCATTAAGGAGCATTAATGCTGATACTCCTGGACTTCTCTGTGTCCGTTTCCGTGGCATCGGAGGACTTAGGAGACCCGACGCTCAGGTTTCCTAATCCTGAATGTCATTGTATCCAGTGGTTCAAACCCTGATCGGTTTGCAACCAGTCATGTACTTTGTGTATGCATCTGTGTCAGCCATTGGTGCGCCTGGGGACTAGAATCTGTCTGTACAGGTTCCTAGTCCCTAACATCTTCTGTATCCTGTGGCGCAGACTCCCTGAGTCTGCAGCTTTAGAATCCGTGGCCGGGTTTCAACCGTGAGAAGGTCACGTGGTGGCGTCATGAGAGTCCCGTGCTGCTAAGACATGTCTGTATCCATACAGACGTGTTGTGCGAAAAAAGTAGAACCTGGGTGATTCATGACAATTTATACAGGGGTTCTTTCCTTGCTTCCTACCATCCGGGTGCATGGAGTGTGACAGCGTCAACACCGAGGACTTTCTTGGGCAGGGTCATAGACGATACACTGTGTTTTCTTGTGGTTTAAAAAGCAACAATTGAATTATTGATAACGGCGAAGCAGGATCACTGAGCTCGTCAAAGACCCTGGAATTCTGCAGACTCGCTCCCTGACTTTCAAGATTCAGGACAAATCATCCTGGAATTGATTTCAGGTACTTTGAGATTCAGGTACGCAATTCATATATTTTTTGTGGGCTGACCTGAGTATTGTGAAATCCGGGTTTTTTGTGGTGAAAAGGTTCAAGTTTAAACATGGTGAATTGTACCAAATGCCAAGACGTAAAGAAATGTACTTCGGCTGTTCTTCCTCTACACCCACAATTTCCCAATGTGTATTGAGTACTCGTTGGTGCATTGATGTGCATTGGACTTGTTGTTGAGACCAATGTGCGCAGACTCGGAATCTGGGATCACCAGTTGATGTGCATCACTCATTACGGCACTCCAATGAGATCTCTCCACCACCATCCACACGGCCAACCCACTTATACAGCACACATTCCGGCTACTCGACAGCCCAACATACCTTGTTGTCGCTGAGTTGAACGCTGCTAAGCAACCCTAGTTCTCCGTGTGAGATTGTCATTAATCGTCCGGGTTCTACTTTTTCGCGTGACGCGTCTGTATGGATACAGACATGTCTTAGCAGCACGGGACTCTCATGACGCCACCACGTGACCTTCTCACGGTTGAAACCCAGCCTCGGATTCTAAGGCCGCAGACTCAGGGAATCTGCGCCACGGGATACAGAAGACGTTAGGGACTAGGAACCCGTACAGACGGACTCTAGTCCCCGGACACACCAAGGGCTGACACAGAAGAGTACACAAAGTACAGGAGTGGTTGCAAACCCGATCGGGGTTTGAACCACTAGATATGATGACACTTAGGACTAGGAAACCCGAACATCGGGTCTCCTAGGTCCACCGACACCACGGAAACCAACACAGAGGAGTCCAGGAGCATCAGCATTAATGCTCCTTAATGCTGTTGTACAGGAACTGATTGTGATTGACTGTGATTGCTTTAATTTATTAGAAGCCTATATAAGCACGGTAGAATCTCCATGTACAGTAGATTCTACCTCATCTAATCTCAGGCTTCTACCTTGGCTTGACATAGGCATTGTCTCCACCCAGCCCTGCTTCCTCCGCATTATACTACGGGTTGTGTCCATGCCCTGGGTTGTATACCTGAGTGGATACCACACCCTCTTCGACTTGTTCCGGGTTCCACCTCACATCCCGACCTACGACATACGGCCTCCTAGGGAAGATGCCGTACGACTGGTCCTACTGCTCAGGGAACATACAATCTACTAGCGTCTATCGGGTTTATCCTGATTGGGGTTCTTGCCGGGTTACTCACTGTTTAGCCGACCCAGAGGCCGCTGCTGACATAAATCCACAAACAAGTGACTAAATACCCGGCGGATCCCGCAGCCCCCTACCTCTCAACACTCCCCCTTGCGCACAAGACCCTGCATCTGCGCACGACCAAAATGAATTTGGTGAAACCTCTGCTAAGGATCCTCAAAAATCCATTCCATTTGACAATGGAGACTCCTGCGAAAAATCCCACTATGCAAACCTTAGCCTCTCGACACTCCCCCTCGCGCATAGAACTGCTGCTTCCACACGCAAAGAATGTGTGGGCCCTGAAAATTTCCAAGACATCTGGCCGATGTGCCTCCCTTCAAGACTTGGGCAACACCAGTTGACCACCTGCATAGCATTCGGCAGGCCTGTCTTCAGTCCCAGGCGTCCCCCGCTGTCATCTTGGTGGTGGTAGTGAATAACACAAATATGCAGAACGAATATTCGTTGCTTAGTAAGCAGTTGAAATCCTCACTATTTTCAAATTATTCACAAGCAATATGCATTGATAAGTCTTATTCTACATTTCCAGCAATCACAATGACCTTCAATGCTGCCATAATTTGAACATAGTGAGGATTTCAGCTGCTTACTAAGCAACGAATATTTGTTCTGCATATTCGTGTTATTCACTAGGTGGTGGGCAGCGCCCTTGCGACACTCGGTGTGGAGGGGTCGTATGGCCGGCATGTGGAAATCCACCCACATGCTGGTTTCGGCTCTACCATCTTGCTACCTTTATTATTAGTTACATAATTGTTTGTACTGTAAATACACACCAACGGTGCCAGCAAATCATAATCCCACGTCCGACGCTCATCTGTGCGAGCCAGTGCGGGCTATTGCCCAACTTCGGTGCTTCTTACATCCCCAATATCGAACTACAAAATCATGCAGGACGCACTTCGGTGTTCTAACACTGGGGGCAACCCCCGATGCACCTGGATTCCAGGTGCCTCCGGGGCATGTTCTCTGCAGGTTATGAACTGGTGGACAAAAGACCAATAAAGGTCCTTGGGTGGACAAAGAATTAACAAAGGTGGGACAAAGGGCAGGCAGGATTTTCACCACCCAGCAAATCTTGCCTGTCCTTTGTCCTCACTTTGTCTGTTCTTTGTTGACCTAAGGACCTTTGTAGGCCTTTTGTATTCCACATTTTAGCCTTCAGACCACATGCCTCGGAGGCACCTGGAATCCAGGTGCATCGGCTTTTGCCCCCAGTGTAATTGTCTCGGAACATTGTTTCTACACTCTCACATGCTTATGACCACTTTCACAACCTATTGGTACTCTCTGGAACCACGACTTTATCAGCCTACCCATACCCTGATCCCCCTCAAACATATAATTATATTTCATTCTAAAATTGACCGGCCACCAACCCTCTTCCAGAATCTGCCTCCCGGGCAGCTAGCCCTTCTTCATTGGATCAACCATGGGAACTATGCCCGCCGACCCTCGCGCCACTCCGTACCTGCCATCCCCATCCATCATTCCATTGGCACCACCTGCAACACCTCCCGTCCTGCTCCCCCTTGACCGCATGCGTTGTCTGGGGAGCCTTTCTACTCCTCCACCCGCCCCTCTCTCACCCTATCGCTCAGTCCACCCTCGGGTCTCCCCCAGCCGTCCCCATCCCTATACTCCCCTAACGAAAACTCTGGTTCGCTCGTGGAAGGTCAAGGTGAGAATGATGGCCCATTGAAGGGATGGAGGTCGAGTCCTAGATTGTTGGTGATAGCGAGAATGGAGGGGTTTCAAGCCAGGCTGAGGATATAGAGAATGTCGGGGTGCAAGGGAGAATAGGGGTCTATCGCAGGGAGCTCGTCCTGCAGCACAACCACCGGGCCTGTATTCGCGCCCGAGGCTTGTATCGACAACGTAGAGGGCTGGTCACCCTCACAATCTGACTGCAAATCTGTTGAGTTCAGAAAGTCCTCAGGACCTGTGGTGGTATGAGACAAGCCAAGAGCCCCCTGTTTCAATACATAAACCGTGTTTAAATACTCGGATGGTCTGGCAGCGTCCCTATTCCTTAACACTCGGGATGTCGAGGAGCGGCGGTCTGCGGTGTGTTATACTCTTTCGCTTTTTATCCGGCTGCATGGAGCCTCTTCCCACAAAGGATTCTCGTGGAAGGGTTCGTCGCCCTCTGACTCGCCATCACTGTCGCCGCGGACCGGGCGCTGCACCAGACGAACATAATCCCTGCGTTGATTGCTTTGTAATCGCCTGAGCTGCTGCGGTACAGCCCGTGTCGTTAGTTGTTCTCGTCCCGCGGCTGCGGCGGTGAGACAGACACGGGCGACGAGCGCGTGCGTGTCCCAGAACGAATGCGCAATGTGATCGTGGGCGCAAGAAGCGCGTGGTGAAAGCGGCGGCCGTGGCCGCGGTAGCGGCGCCGTCTCAGAAGTGATTAGAGGACCTGCCAGGGCTATCCTTGCTGGCGAGTCGCGACACACATAGCGGCAGTATCGAATCAAGATCGGGTCGGGTGGATCGCGAGCGTTGGAGGTGGGTCATGCGCGATGAGAAAAAAATGGACAGACGACTCGTCTGAATACCAAGAATTCTCAGACGCATATTGCCTATATAGCAGCTTTCCCGCTCAAATCGTCCCAGTAGATTGTCTTTGGCCAAGTTTCGACACCGAATAAGTACCGCTTTCTTTCGTCCTCCAGTTCGTGTTCGTTCTCATCGGTACTAATGGCGTCGAGAAGGTCAAACGGGGGTTGTATCCGGTTCAGTGTCAGGAACTTGATTTACCAGAGACCGAACTTCGCCAGGTGCAGAACGCTAGCGAGGTTGAGCGAATTTTCAGGGCGCAGAATGGCTTGTTTTTGAATGGCGGCTGTCATGGTGAGAAGCAAGGGTAGGCACAGCCACTATTGCCAAATACGCGTAAATATCCTCTCTCATCAACGACGACCACAATCATCAGGCTGGACCAACCTTTCGTGCGGGCTGCTTGCGCGACTCCCGTAGCCCCAAAAGCTCGACTTTCTTTCTGAGATTCTGATGTCGCCAAACGTAGCCTGGACTTGAGACTTCTTATTCTATCACCAAATCTCAGCGCTCAATGGCTCCATCGACTTGCTCTTATCAGCCTAGGGACCGACCTTCTCGACAGTCCGCCATTCTGGCTGGGTAGCGCTGCCCCAGTCTCATCTTTTCCTGTCCAGAAGTTATTCAGCTTGCTCGGCGCCACCAGTGCGCTTTCACCAGTGCCGGCTTGACATGGTTACGACCACCACGCATCGCGTTGTCGCGGGAGCGAGACCCAGCTTGATCATTCGGTTCGCACCCCTCGCTGCTATGACACCCGCCGCGACGTACCAGTCGCGAGCGCCAACACCATTCCGCCGAAGTCAGTTCTACAGCAGCAAGAGCAGAAACGACCATAGCAGCAGCTACAGTTTCATCGCAGCGCGACCTCGATGGTATCCCACTCGTACTACAATCACCCATCCTTGTCGTCTGCTGTACGGGCCGCGGCTGATCAACTTATATGCAGGGTCGGAAGCGCGCTATTGGAGCGAGATCCTCTGGAGGGCGCGTGTCAGCGTCGATGGAGCGCGTGAACGCATCTGGGAATCAGGGCCGGCACTGGCCCGTGTTGGAGGAGGCACTGGGTGACGGAGACGCTAACGCAATGGTCTTCGCCCACCACGTGCGCCTGCGAGCCTGGACTCGGTGCGGGATCCAGCGCGCACTCTGTCTCGGTCGCCGCGCCGTCTTTCGTCGTGTCGCGGACGCGGATTTCATATCCTTCTCGAAGGTCCAATACGATTCCCGTGCCACCGGGCACGCCCGGTTTGTCCTTTGTTCCCCGTCCGATGTACTTAGAAATCGCGGTACGCATCCGATACTCCTCCGAAGCTTGGCTAGTGCTCGTTATACTCGATTTATGGCTCGTAGGACCGTCGAGACACACCCCCGCTGACGTGGACAGCGATGTGCGGAGCGGGAGTCACCGTCTCGCGGCGCGCGGTAGATATGGGAGCGGATTCCGCGTACGTCTCCCATTTCCCCAAAGTCTTCGACTTCAGCTGATTCGAAATTGTTTCTCCAAGAATAGTACACACGCCACGCACTCGCGCCATCGGATGCCCTGGAACGCTCTCCACACCCTTTTCTCCCCCATGGTCAAGCGCACCACCTGTGTCACATCCTCACGAATCCATTCCGGTGGGCCGAAGGTGCTACGTTTGTAGGCTGTCGAAGACGAGCCTTTCATTCCTCGTCGTCGATGTGGTGATGTCACGCGTGACGGCGTTCCTCGACTGTTTTTGGCTGAGGGCAGCACCCATGAAAATGTGCGGAATTCCTTCGCGGATCCCTTCTTAGCTCATGCATCTTTTCTTCTGGTCCTCCTCAGACTCCTCTTTCACGAATACAAGCGCTACTCCCTCGATCCTGTCATCCCCGTCCTTGGGCAACTCGCGGTGGCTCGGCGACTCGAATCAGTCTTCTGTTCGCCAGTATGTTCCTGCGTTCCTCCTCGCTTTACTCGCCCTTTCTTCTTTCTTTCGTTGCCCTTCCTCTCTTCTATGGCGGACGAGAATGGATCCGAACACGGAGATCCTGCCCCGGCGCATGTGCCATCCCCGTCCCGTAGTCACACTCGTTATCCACCTGCCTCGATGGACACACCAGATTCCGGTTCCCCTCTTGTTGAAGTTCAGCGTCGATGCAAAGCGCAGTGCTGGATGCGGGCGGCACTGACTGGGCCACGCTGATGCGCTACATGGGGGTGAAAACTGGAACGGGGAGGGCTCAGGAGGAGCGAAAGCCCATCGCTCGCGTGCCTCGTATCGGCGGCGGCTGCTTCCTCGCCACGCGATATGGCGCAGACGCGTGCATACGCGATCACAGAGCTGGAAGCACAGGGCCAGCGAGACTTTATTCCTGAGGCCTCGTTCGTCGCGTGTACTCCTCGTCCTAGCGCGATACTACGTAGAGGCACGCCTATGTACATGTGACTGCGGAGCTGGAGCCAAATAACGAAGCGGAGCGAGACTGCCCGCATCGGTGGCGAGTGCTTTGTCGCGGCGCGATACTGCGCAGACGCATGCGTATGCGGTTACAGAGCAAGACGAGGGAGACCTCTTTCCTCGCACAGACTGGCCCGCCTCAGCGGCGAGTGCTTCCTCCCGGTGGGATAGTGCTCACATGGATGCATAAGAGGACGAGCAAGGTATCATTGTTCGGTCCTCGTGTAGACTGCACTCGCCGGGTGGCGCGATTCGATGACGGGAGCATCCAGGGCGCTCTTTCTGTGGGGATGGACCGCTGTCATCCTTTGGCCTGGGCTTGACGAAAATTCTGTACCCATCTTATTTGACTACAGTATATTATTAATGCATTCTCCTCGTGTTCATCCACATCTCGAATGTTTGAATGCCGATGCGCCGCATCTTTAAAGAACCCTTCGCATCCTTGAAGGCCCACCCACGATCGTTCTTTTTTTTTTTTTTTTTGTCAATTGCCTTGCCGAAAACTGATCTCGAGTACATCTAGTTGACCCAGTATAAGGTATCCATCCTGTCCAAGGGCTCGAGGCACAATCCGCGGTACAAATCCCATGAATCTACGCCGTTTTCTGAACAGACTTCGGAAGATTGGCAAAGTTTATTATCAAGCTTTGGACCGCACTCACGGGTTCGCGGAGTTGGGGGGACCAGACGCACTCTGGACAATGTTCAAACGCATACCCGCTGAATTCCCATTGTTTGTTCAGTGCGAGAAACAGGAAGAGTTCAGAAAAATGACTGAAGATGGAAGGGGTGAGTTATTCCTGAAATATTATCAGGGATAAAGGCAAAGATAAAGTAAAACCGCGTACCATGGTCCCGGCCCCATGGATTCGCAGCTCTACGACTTCGTTTTGGGTCAGGATAAAGGGGCGCTTGGAGACATTGAAATCAGAAACAATCGTCGCCCCGTTGATGATCTTGAGAAGGGTGAGGTCGGGTGGAGTGGATACGATACCGCCAATTTCCCAAATCTGTAAATTAAATAATCGTCGAACCAAAAGGAGAAAGCGATAAGACGGGACAAGCAGCGACACCGGTCCGGCTATCCGTTTCGAACCATCGTTGAACAGATGCAGAAGGCTTACCTGACTGGCGCCGTTGCTGTTCCGAGTCATAGATTAGTCCAGGCTTTGGAGGACATGCCACGAATGTCGGCTTCAATATTATTGGGCCGTTCAATTCCTTGAATTTATGAGGTGTCAAGAAAAGATCACAAGCTCTACGAGCTTTGTGGAATCGGCGGTGGTTGGAAGTTGACGTCCCGGAGCTTTCGGCCTGTCAATTATCCGGTCCCATACTCATGCATACTCTGCTCCAGCGCATTGAGATTCAGGCTGGATTAATGCACGGGACCCGCGCTAGCTGGATCAGATCGTTGCCTGCTAAATCCAACCACTGCCGAAACACATACCGTAAATCAAAATTGATACGTCCAGGGGTGCGTTTTCTTCCCGAGCTACGGCTAAGATTATCTGATCCTTAATATACCCAATAGATCTCCGCTGACTAGGCGTTCCATGTTGGAATTGCGAAGGCATTTCGGAAGACTTGTAAGTGCATCGCCAACGTTTGAGGCGTTTACAGTTTAGTTCCTTCTATCGCAATATCAGCGGGCCCTGAAGGAAATCAGAACGCCAAGAACCTTGCGAAGCCGTGGTACGTATCTATTTGGCGCTGTCAAATGCCACCACAGGATCAGGGCTCTCGAGGCTTGTCTCAGCCACCAGTTGTGGGGAGTTGTGGTCGGGAAATTAAACAGCGGATGGTCATTACTCACTCTAGCGTCTCGGAGCTATTGTAGGACTCACAGCAAGAGGATCGAACCGCGCCGCTCGCGAGCATCTGTCGGCGGGAAGGAATCAGGAATCAGAACATGGAGCGGCCCATGCAACAGCGGTCTTCCTTGGTAGCGCATGCCGTTAGTTGTTATATTTGTCCTACCAGCAGGAAGTTCGATTGAAAGATACAAAAATAGGTGCTAATTGCGGGTACCATATTTCCGGGGTACCGTAAAAGAATACCCACACCAGTGACACAGGCTCCGCCCGAGGGCAAACCAGGGCCATGCCTTCGGTGCAAACGCCACTCATTCTCCCCGATCGTGACTGAGAAATTTGTGGAGCATTGCCTAACTCATGGTGCTATTCCACCGACTGACAGGAGTTCCTGAATACTCCCGAAACCGAAGGACCGGGTGGCGAACGAGATGGATGAGGTTGGATGGACGGACCTGTTCCATGGATTCGTATCTATCGAGGCTCGGCCATCACTGAAATATATCAGTCCACTGCTGTCCACTGTCAGTGCCTAGGAGACCGGTTGATCGCAGTCGTGGTTCGGTTTCGAGCGCCGCCTGGAACCAGTGGGTTTTTTCGATAAACTTTCACAATACTGTAATGGTGTCCGGATGTGCCTTTGCCCAAATGTGAAGCTCAAAAGTCAGTAATTCATCGCATTCAATCCGGGAAAGAGCTCGCACGGGTAATCATGCCGCAGTTTCTCGAAGTCCATGGAACACGACAGCGCCAGGAAATTTCAACTGTCACGAATTTTTAGGCGCAATTGAACAGAATTAAACATCCAACTAGCGTCTGTGGGAAGATTTGAGACGTGGCCGCATGCTGATTCAGAAGCTTCATGTAAGATAGAAGTTATAGAGTCATATTGAAACGCACGCTGAATGGTCTAGAATGGGGAGAAGGATAGCTAGTTCCCTGTCTTTCTTCTCCGAGAAACTGCTTGAAGCATTGCAGGACGAGGCTCGGTTGGGCTGGGTTTGTGTTAAGTTTGCGAGGACATGCAAATGGATGGATATCATCCAAGCCCGTTCAGGGCCGAGGCCCGAGCCAAGCCACTGCCAAGCTAGGCCCGAAAGCTTCTTCGGTTGCCAATCCGTGGATATTTTTTCCTGCCTGAGAAGGAGCGAACAAACCTAAAAACAAGGAAATATTTTCACACGCGTAACGGCAGGACTTCTCTCGACCTTGGTTTTGCGCAAGACCGCGGATATGCTGTGCCCGACGGGGGACGCAGCGACGCGAGGTATCAAGTCAATGTGGAACGAGTGAACTATACTACGGCAGGTCAGTGCAGCCGATACATAGATGCGATGGTCGAATACGTACGAAGGAGCTCCGCATCAACTTGTTGGCCAAGGTAAGGAAAGCCTCGGAGTATAAATCCAATGAATGTACAAAAAGGGGCAGAATTGCCTTTTAAGGTATTGAAGAGTGATTTGAAAGCTGGTGGCTACGTTAGTGTTCGAAGTCCTGGTCAGTGAGATGCAAAGGGAATGGCGGACACAAGCCGCATTTGGCGCCTGAGAGAATGAAGACCACTCGTGGGCAAACGCGACCACCGCAGTGGCGGATCACTGCGATAGGTCACCAATATCGAGCCACTCTGAGCACAAACAGCACACTATTTGGCGCCGTCAAATGCTACAGCAAGATCAGGGCTCTCGAAGTTTGCGCCAACCACCCAGAAAATGTTGGGCATTTTCCTCAATGGGGAGTTCCGGAGCGTAAAACGAACAGTACTGACTCTTCAGAGTAGTGTGGACTCTCAGCTGCAAGAGGATTGAATCGTACCGCCCCGCGAGCACGGACATCGGAGCATCTATCGACGGGAAGAAATCGGGACTCCGAACGTGGTGCGGCCCATGCAACAGCGATTTGCCTTGGGCAGCCCATGCCGGCAGTTATATTTGTCCTACCAGCAGGAAGTTGGAAGATACGAAAATAGATACTAATTCCGGGTACCATATGTCCGGGGTATGTACCGTAAAAGAATACCCACACCAATGAACACAGGCTCCGCCCGAGGGCAAACCAGAGCCATGCCTTCGGTACAAACGCCACTAATTCTCCGATCATGACTGAGAAAATTGTGGAGCATCATCAACTTGGCACGGAGTTGGCTGCATAGTGCTGTTCCATCGATTGACAGGAGTTCCTGAATGCTCTCGATACCGAAGGACCGGGTGGCGAACGAGACGGATGGGGTTGGATGAACGGACCTGTTCCATGGATTCGTATCTCGCGCCGGTCGGCCATCACTCGCTGAAATGTATCCGTACTAATCGTGGTTCGGTTTCGAGCGCAGCTTGTGTTCTTTTTCTGACATGAACTTTCACAATATCGTAATGGTGTCCCCACGCACCTTTGTACAAATGTGGAGCTCAAAATTCAGTAATTCATCGCATTCAATCCGGGAAAGAGCTCGCACAAGTAATCCTGCTGCACTGACCCGGGAGTGCTGAGGTCCCAAGCCGGAAACACTTTCGGTAGTAAGTTCGTGAGAGATCCTGCGGCCTGGAAAGGAGCGAACAACGTTAAAATATTGAAATGATTTCACACGCAACTGACAGCAAAGCTTCTCGCATTCTCAACCTCTGGTCTTGCGCAAGACCGCGGATATGCCCTATCCGATGGGGACGGAGAGACGCGAAGAGTGTGCTACTGTCAAGCAGAGCAATGGGTCAAGTCAGTCCGGTCGACACATGGGTGCAATGTTGGACGCGCACGTACATAGGTGCTGGGGCAGAAAACTTCAAGCGATGGGGCGGCGGAATTCAACTAATTGGACGGCTATTGCCAAGGCAGAACGGCAGAGGGGTAGGATTGTCCTCGGAGACATCGACGAGTGAATTGAGAAAGATTGCCGGTCTGGTTTATCTGCTAAAGCTCCAAAGTAGCGGTCTCGACCCGGATTTCACGCCAGGGAGAATGAATGGGCAAAAGTGACCACCGCAACGGCGGATCGCTGGAATGGGTCGCCAATCTCGAGCCACCTAGGAATTTCGCGTTTACGTTGGTATTAGGAGAATGCGTAAAATTGACGGTACCTCGAGGGCGAAACCTCATGCTCTCTTCCAGTCATCATTAGTATCGAAGATGATATATATGGAAGCTGAAAGACCCGGTTGAATGGCGGCTTCAGCCACACTTTCTGGGCACGCTGAAATGAACCGATTCGGGAAACGATTCCGCGATGGGGAATATTCTTTTTTTGCTGTGTGAAACCCACGTCAAAAGGTTTGCCGACGAGACATCGACAGGATACAATAGCATCAGCCGGCGCTGCCTCAACGCAACTCCCAATATGAAAGGCTCGATCGAGCCAGCCGAATGAAGATGGATACATGCTTGGCGCAAAGTATATAAGGCATGAGGTTCTGGCAACAAATCAAGAGTAGCAGCAGCATCATCCGCTCAGCATCCAAACTCTAGTCCTACCACTTTCAGGTCCTTCAATCGCCAAGATGTTCTCCTCTGTCGTGAGTGTCCCTCGATGATCCCCGGCTAGTGCATGAAACAAGTACTCTCTGACTGTCTCAGAGCAAGATCGTCGCTCTCGCAGCCATGTTTGGCTCTGCTCTGGCCGCTCAGCCCACTGGCGGTCCTGCTGCAATGACGCGTAAGTGGTCCTTCTCCTGATCAGATGAGGAGAAGTCTTCCAAGACTTCCTCATGCTGCAAGAACTTTGCTGATTGAGAACAGTCCAGATCTGGAGTGGCCCTTTTACTTGCCCGGCTCCGGACAGCGCCATTCCAACTGACGGCTCCGCCGGCACGCTTCTCAAGACCGTCAGCATCCCAGAACTCACCTGCGCGGTTGCCAACTTCCCTCTGGACTCGGCCTTCACCGCCACCATGACCGCCGCTCCCAAGACTGGAACGGCCGGATGCTATGTCCAGCTCTTCACGGAGCAAGGCTGTGGTGCCACCCTCACCAACCAATACCATGGCTACCCCTTCGATAGCATCGCGGTCGGCAGTGCGGTGGGCTGTGGAAACCCTGTTGCGTTCCCCTATGGGGCCGTTGAGATTGTCTGCGAGTAGTCGTCTCAGGAAGTAGATAGAAGCTTTCCTTGGCTGAAGGCTTGGCTATGTTACCTCGTTGCACAACAGTTGTACTCGTGTCTGCTCAAGCATGTCAGAAGTTTCTCTTGCTGTGATCATTATGGATGAAAACGAGAGGAAGCGGATTTAAAAAACCCAATCCAGAGACAGGAGGGATGTCTCGGCCTCATTGTTGAAGGTGGTAGACAGAGGCACATTGCGGAAGGTAGCAGAGGTGACAGGTGAGCTCATGGCGGCCAAGAAGAAAAATGCGATGCTACGTGGTAGCGTCAAAGCGGAAAGGAAAAATTTGAGTGCTACTTCGTTTTGTCGCGATTCCCCATCGCACTCGTTTAACGACATTTTTCTGGTCTCAAATGAATTATCTGGAAACATAATGACGAGTACTGCCGCCGCCCAGCGACGGACCCATCTCATAAGTTATGGGAGACTTTATAACGGCGTGTATCCAGGAGGAAGTTCAACGATCTCCGGTGCGCTTCGTGCACCATCCTCCAACAGAAGCCCGCTATCCTCGTGTCTAACAGTTCGAACCGGCGGAGAAACTGTGTCCCCACGCTTAGCTCGCGAGGGACGCGGGACTTCCCCCGTGGCACCAAGGTCACGCTTGCGCGTCCGCGCAAAGTATCCCATCGTCGCGTAGGGGCCTGATAACTGTGCAAA
Source organism: Mycena olivaceomarginata (assembly GCA_029378375.1). Classification (NCBI taxonomy): domain Eukaryota; kingdom Fungi; phylum Basidiomycota; class Agaricomycetes; order Agaricales; family Mycenaceae; genus Mycena; species Mycena olivaceomarginata. The sequence continues at coordinate 164,137 of JARKIC010000177.1, read as the reverse complement.
AGGACGCGTGGTGTCCGACCCGGACATTGGGTACGGATTGAACATGCTTGCTTCCCCCGTAGCACGTCGCTGACGCCTTCTGTACCAGGCATAGATATCTCCCAGCACTGCCAGCAGAAACACGCCGCCGCTGACACCGCCGACAATGGCGATGGTGCACCGTGCTCAGCACTGGTATTCTTTGCGCGGTGCGGAGAGACGCCGACGGTTGATGTGGGCCTGTATACAGAAGCTCCCGTGGATCAACGAGGACACGGGAGATGCAACAGTGGTTGTGTTGGTCACAAAGAAATACTTGACGGAGAGAGGTGTGTGGTTGATATCACTGCCATGTGTGACTGTCAGGTTATGAGGCCCATTGGGAAGCCCGGGCGTCGTGAATATGACCTGGTTATACTGTGCCCCCGATTGACCGGTTAGCTGGAACGTCACTGGTGCCCCACCGTCGATCGTATAGTGCGCGATGGTCGCGTTGGGAGGACCTTTGCCGGAGATGTCAGCGATCAGCGTCGCCGATGTGCCTGACCCCACGTCCTCGGTTGTCTTCTTCAAAATGAATGGAACAGCTTACCGAAGCTCAAGGTGACGTTGGATCCCGCTGTCTGCGTAGAAATTCCATCATCCTCTGTCCATCCAGCGCCATAGGTGAGAGCCGGGTCCGAATACCAATATACCAGCACCGGGGAAGGGGAAAATGCCTCTGGCAGCGGGTGGTACTCCAGATGGTTGATGTAAAATGGCTGCCCTTTCGGATTGACTTGGATCGTCAAAGTGTGCGCCCCAGAAGCTGTCTGGGGTTGATTGCACAACGGCAAGTTGTTCTCTTGGAATTTCAATGTGCTCGACGGAATCCCAATGCCGCCAACGGAGCACGTCCATCGAGAAGCGGCTGGGAAATCGTTGCCGCGAGTAGAAGTAGGCGGGGAAACACGGGCGGGACGAACGCGAGTGTGGATGCTCTTAGCGAGGTGAGGATGAGGTTTAGCTTTTTCGGGTCCCTGAAGTACGTCAATTACCGGCCACTGGTAGAAAATGAGGGATGGACGCACGAGTGACGCAGGATTGCCGCATCGAGCAGCTCCCTCGTGGATTTCGCGCCGAGCTCGTCGGGGAGTGTACCGCAGTCGTCGATTGTGAGCTCCACCTTCCGCCCTTTCCACATCAGCAGAAATAACCATAGATATAGGAATCGGGAGACAATGTTCGCGGTGGAGAGGGGTGAGAGTGACTGGAACGAGTATATGAATCCGGTTCTAAAGATATAGTGAAATAATAAAGTACCTTGGCATGGGGCTTGGGAGCGACTTTCGCAAGTAATAAGATCAAATAGGAGGATGTAAGCAGGGCAGAAAGGGCTATCACGACTCTAGGTAGATTCATCTGATGAGCCATACGTAGGGCGGCAGCAGCGAAGAGCCCACAGATGAAGGTGTATGTAATACTAATAATGAGGGTGCTCGCAGGGATCGCATGTCCATGCTCGGCGATCGTCAGAAGAGATAAGAGAACCTGCGCTAACTATTTAGACTTTCGCTCGATATACGATTAAAAGACTCACTGCGTAGATGATCTGCATGATCGGTGCCGCGAGTCATATGTACGCCGTTGGGAGGCGATGAAGACGGCCATAGACGAGGCTCCCCGGGGTGCTGGCAATAACAAGTAGGGATAAGACAACTTTGAGCACAAGAAGTTTGTTGCCTCTGGGAGTGACTGGTTGCTTGGGCTGCCGTTTCAGATAGACAATATGAGCGCAGGCCAAGAGCAGGAATAGGAGGTCCGGGGTGAAAGAGAAGATGTTGCAGATGGGCATCAAAGAAATAATACAAGGTTTGCAAGTGGACATACGTCTGTTCAAAGTCCACCGTGAAGTCCAAACTCCTGCATAACGAGCCGGGGCCTAAGAACGAGTATTGTGGGCAGACGGTGGCAGCCAGAGCAGTTCGACGGGACGGGGCCGAGGATTATTGCAGAGTAAACGGCTGGCCAAATCCCGAGGTCAAGAATCAGGGCGGGACGCGAGGTTACTCGTAAAAAACACAACTTGATTGAGCCACACGGAAACATTGAGAAACGTTTGTCTGCTATTCTACGAGGGCCGTATGAAGCCATTCAAGATCAGGGAGCCGGACACTGCGGGCCGTTCAGAAAAGCAGAAGGAGCAGGCGGCCAAAGGCGGATGGGTATATCCGACATATTGAGCCGAATCAGTACGGGTTGGTCTTGGAAGGCAGACCTGCAGCAGCAAGCAGCGCGTTCGACTAATTGAGATGAGACTGAGACGTGGATTGCGAGCAAGTGGTGGGAGGCAAGAGACGCCGTACTAATGATGCGCGCATTGCCCTTGATACATAACACCTCCAAGTTCCTAACGACTTCCGTCAGGCCCCGGGAAGCTCACCTATGAATCTCCTGCCAACTCACCAGTCAAAGCTCGTCTCCCATGTTTGCTTAGCGGCCTTCAACCAGTCCATGGACACGCCTAAAGAGTGGTCGGAAGGGTTGCTGTTGGTGGGTGTGGATGGACCGAGGCGTGAAGCCTTGAGGAGCGACTTGAGTTCTGCAACGTCGGCGTCGGGGATGGCGACAATGAAGGGCTTGGAATCCAGCTTGAGAGAGTTGGGAAAGGTACTGAGCGACATGTTGATGGTTTCGATGGTCTGAGAGAGGATGGAGAAGGATTGAAGAGGAAGAGTGGACACTACCTACCTTAGTCAGGACGCGCCTTCAATCACGTGGGTGCTGACGGAAGTATCGATATCTCGCGGAGAAATACGCGGATCAAGGAAGCCCTCTCCTCCCCAGTATGACTCTTACACTGAACAATGGCACCACCTTGCACTGTGGCGTTAGTGGTTCCCATGCACGCAACCGCTTCATGCGGGAAGTGTTCTCATACCTTGGAGGGCTGAACCGCGGGATCGTCAATTGGTCAATGGCACTGTTTCTGATAAGCGAACTCACGGGAAGGTTCGTTCAGGTCTAGGGCATCGCCATTGCAAATCAATGTTGAATACACCGAGCGCGATGCACCAGTAAGAGACAAGGGGAGAGGGTCATGGACGAGAACTCTTGAAGAAAGCGCGAAGGACCAGATGGTGGAAACTTGAAAGAGCGACTTTGCCACGTGTATACGATCAGTGATCATCAGCGGAAGACTGGTCCGAAACATCCGAATTCCTGAACCACATCAACGATTTAGTGTTTGCACTACGATCTGCGAGTGTGTTGCCAGAAGAAAAATCCGGAACGGAACTATCTCCACATTGCATTCAAAGTCGGAAGTTGAGCAACTGAATCGTTGAAAGGCCTTCTGCAGACCCCGCAGCACATGGTTTGCATTCGCTAACCCTTCCGCGGTGATCTCTAGCTGGAAGTGGAGATTTCCCGTTTGACTCGAGGTCGAGTGGTACTTTATTTGCAGTAGCAGATTTTTTTTTCTATCTTTCTTTTGGGGGGTTCTTATCATTCATTGTACTTCGGCACTTCCGTTGAGATTTAGTGTCTCCTAAACAGTCGCTCCGACAAGGAAACTTGTATCTCGCTTGGATCTAGTTTCCGCAATTAAGAGCCGCTTGAGGAATCTTCAATTTTTGCGATTCACATCTGACTCGACTTCCCATGGTAGCTAAAAGAGAAAAACAGAAAATCTATTTTTAACAGGACATGTCAACAGACCCGGTAGCACGCAGAGTGACTTCGATAAAATTTCGAAATTCTTTCAGGATGCCCGGTTGAATCACCCGTTCGACACGGGGTCAGCTCGTCGCACCAGAAAATGTGTACATACTCAGTCTCAGCATCATGTTTCATATTTATGTGCAATGAAAACCCGTCACCTTTCCAGAAACCCCATTCAACATACGATCCGAGTCGTCGGTTCAGCGCGGTTGATTTTGAACTCTTTCAACGGATAGTATTTCTGAAGCATTCAAGCAGAGGGGGAAAGAGACTTGATAGCACTGTGGTATGCGTCTGCGAAATATAGTCATTCACAACGGGAACCCGTTCAACTCGGGGTCGGGTGATATATACTGCTGTTCTGTCGCGACTTTTTTGAAGGTTCATGATCTTTTTTCTCAGTTTGTGAATGGCTCTGAAAAAAAGTACACAGGAGATATCAATGGTACATCTGCCGAACATAGGCAAGATTGACCATGTCAGCTTGAGGTACATGTAGCTCCCATCCACATTCAACTGAAACGGTGGTTCCTTTTCACTCACCCTCACCATATCTTGTAGTGTTGCAGTTCGTCACTATTCGTACGCAAAGACAGTCGATTATTCGGCTGGGCCGTGTTTTGGGGTTTTCAATAGAATCACGGTCAATCATGATGACCTCCTACAAATCCGCCGATTTTCCAACCTTCAATGCCGAAGACCGCATTGTTTTTCCTTTTCAGTACAAACCTCTCAATTGTTTGGCTAATACTCCTGCCGATCATTGTGCCCCTCTGTTGGGTTGATATGGCTTTTGGTCTCTGGATGTTTGTTGCTTTGTGTCGCATATGTGTTTCGGGGTTTTCAATAAAATCAAGGTCAATCGTGATGGCCTCCTGCAAATTGATACAGTATGAATTGTGTTGCGGGTGTTGAGACTTTGTCTCTTTGATTTTTTATCAATTGTTGCACTTGATGTATTTTTGGCCTTACAGTTTAACTATAGCCGATTGCGATATCGCCGTCGTATGTGTAGGTTTAGATCCGATCCATCGTGTCCGTTTCGATCACAGCCTGGTCTGTCACAACTTTCTTTTAATCCAACAATGGCGCAGCATCCCGTGTGCTCTTCGAGGGTTATTCAATCTGACTTACAGTTTTGTATTGCGTCCATTGGTTTGATGTCCATTCCTTGCGCCGCAAAACAGGTTAACCATTCGGGGATTTGCGCATATTTGGCGTACACGTTGGTCGACTCTTTGACCCGGTCCACTTCCATTGAATGGCATTTTTGTTATCTGCTCTGTAAGGCAGACACTCAACAGGTCAAAAGAACGAGTACATAAAGTACTTGTAATCTAATGAAATCCCGAATAGTGCTGGCCAAAATATGATATGAATATGAAAATTCTGTACCATATTCATATCCATATCCTATTCACCTTAGAGGCCCCATATCATATTCGTAGTGAATCGTATTTATATCCAGATTGTTGAATACAATATGATATGAATATATCTGAATACAGTCTTGTACCACCTGATGGGACACCCAAAATAGACTGGTCTCAGAGAAATAAATGTCTACAGATATAGCGAATCTGAGCCGGCCGATCACAGCTTTGAGGTGAAGTCCACTGGATCCCCAAGAACTTTGAGTGAATCAGGAGGGAACTGTGTATATCGAACAAGATCAAGAGCAAAAAGTCCTTATCAGTACAAGAACATCACTTGGGACAGCATATTTCTGAGGAATATCCCTTTGCCCGATAAACATAACCTCTTAATACAGTACACTGGACCAGTTCCTCTGTGTATTGGCAAAAAGTCCGAGAGCAATTTGTGCTCAGGAAGGGCAGAAATGCTCTGTCCCATCAGATCACCGTGTCCCATCAGGTGGTACAAGACTGTATATCCTACTTTTCGTAAATTTTGATGAAATCCGTATAGTTCACCCCCTCCGCAAGTCCCGGTTTCAACCATTCCTTTGTAACAATATCCACTGATGCCGTTTCTGCGGTCATGGATGACTGAGTGTCAGACAAAGTGTGTTTCAAGCTTGAAAAAAGATGTTCGACTGCTTTTGGAATACACATTCCCATTGCTCATTGAATACAGCGCAAGGACCGTCCTTGTGGGAGGGAAAAGCGAGTTTGGGATTGTCGCTCTTGGTCAGGCCCGGAGTAAGATATTTTCCAGCAGGATCATGGCAGCACCCAGATTGAGGGAGATTTTTGATGGGGGTGAGCAAAGTTTCCAGATCTTTGTCGAGCGACGGGGCCATTGATGCGCCCACAAGTGACGGAGAAGTTTCCGAAGTTTTTGTCTGTCTTACTGATCAGCTGACGTGCTTTTATAGCTGGGCAGCACCCTGATACGTGACTCCTTTGCCAAGATTTACTACATGGATGAATAACATAGCTGATTTGGATGCCGAGGATGCGTCTGTGATCAGTGATGGCCGGACCTGGGCCTCTGATTTATGACCGTATCCAGATATATCTGGATATGCTGGGCCCCATATTGTATCATATCCATATTTTATTGTATCCATATTCACCCATATTCATATCCAGTCCGAGGGCTTAAGGCCGTATCGTATTCATATGTATCTGGATATACCCAAAAATAATTGTTGCATATCGTATTTTTGGCCAGCACTAATCCCGAAAAAGCATTCAAAAGAGTTGCTGCACAGCCCCTATTTTTGTTACAATGACAACACGCCCGAGCGTCCACAAGTCGGTATGATTGACAAGGGATTGGGTAGTGCAAGGTATCAACCGTATCGTCAATGAAGTTGAATAAAACACTAGGAGAGGTACAGAATATCTACGACTAGGCTACGACTATATACTGTTCGTTGTATCTAATCATTGAAACTATTGTCAAGTTCAACCGTGAGCTATACCTTCCTAATAAGTAAGCGTGAGTAAATACTATGATCCGAGCATAAGGCTTTGGCGTGGTAAACGTTCGTAAGTAATGTTATGCTACTATATATAACTAAAGAAGAACTGTCTGTGTGCTGCTTCCATCTGTTAGGTGTGTGTTCTTACCAAGAACATGCCGTAGTCCGCAAGGCTATTAGTAATCATCACATGTATACCATGTGTCCGTGTAAATATAACTGTTCATGCGTATAGCATGTGTTCCAACTCGATTGTACCAACCGATCATTCGTGTATAATTAACTAACCCGATTCATCGGTAACTTCTTCGATCGTCGGGAGGCGGGATGGCGGTGTCACATGAGAGGCGCTATCACGTGGTTCGTGATAAGATAAAAAACGCTCGAATCGTGACAATTTTCCGTTACACAATAGATGGGGTCAAATAAAAATCAAGGTCTCAAACGTCATCTCGCAGATTAAAAGTACGATTACATAAGTACTCAGTACTCGTAAACTGTAACGGAATGCTGCCCGTCAGTATCGGCCGCGCGCTCTCGGCGCTGGGGGCTTGCGGTCAATGCCAGATGCTGACCGTTGGAAGCAGAATCGGCAGATAGGCTTGATGATCAAGCAGGCATACAGCTGATGCAATCTCTCTCTTCCGCTTCCTCTCGTTTTCATCCATAATGATCACAGCAAGACAAACTTCTGACGTGCTTGAGCAGACACGAGTACGACTGTTGTGCAACGAGTTAACATAGCCAAGCCTTCAGCCAAGGAAAGCTTCTATCTACTTCCTGAGACGACTACTCGCAGACAATCTCAACGGCCCCATAGGGGAACGCAACAGGGTTTCCACAGCCCACTGCACTGCCAACCGCAATGCTATCGAAGGGGTAGCCATGGTATTGGTTGGTGAGGGTGGCACCACAGCCCTGCTCCGTGAAGAGTTGGACATAGCATCCGGCCGTTCCAGTCTTGGGAGCGGTGGTCATTGTGGCGGTGAAGGCCGAGTCCAGAGGGAAGTTGGCAACCGCGCAGGTGAGTTCTGGGATGCTGACGGTCTTGAGAAGCGTGCCGGCGGAGCCGTCAGTTGGAATGGCGCTGTCCGGAGCCGGGCAAGTAAAAGGGCCACTCCAGATCTGGACTGTTCTCAATCAGCAAAGTTCTTGCAGCATGAGGAAGTCTTGGAAGACTTCTCCTCATCTGATCAGGAGAAGGACCACTTACGCGTCATTGCAGCAGGACCGCCAGTGGCTGAGCGGCCAGAGCAGAGCCAAACATGGCTGCGAGAGCGACGATCTTGCTCTGAGACAGTCAGAGAGTACTTGTTTCATGCACTAGCCGGGGATCATCGAGGGACACTCACGACAGAGGAGAACATCTTGGCGATTGAAGGACCTGAAAGTGGTAGGACTAGAGTTTGGATGCTGAGCGGATGATGCTGCTGCTACTCTTGATTTGTTGCCAGAACCTCATGCCTTATATACTTTGCGCCAAGCATGTATCCATCTTCATTCGGCTGGCTCGATCGAGCCTTTCATATTGGGAGTTGCGTTGAGGCAGCGCCGGCTGATGCTATTGTATCCTGTCGATGTCTCGTCGGCAAACCTTTTGACGTGGGTTTCACACAGCAAAAAAAGAATATTCCCCATCGCGGAATCGTTTCCCGAATCGGTTCATTTCAGCGTGCCCAGAAAGTGTGGCTGAAGCCGCCATTCAACCGGGTCTTTCAGCTTCCATATATATCATCTTCGAGATCAATAATGACTGGAAGAGAGCATGAGGTTTCGCCCTCGGGTACCATCAATTTTACGCATTCTCCGTAGTAACTCCAGTTGCTGATTTAAGACCTCGCCTAACACCACCGTAAACTCGAAATTCCTAGGTGGCTCGAGATTGGCGACCCATTCCAGCGATCCGCCGTTGCGGTGGTCACTTCTGCCCATTCATTCTCCCCGGGTCGAGACCGCTACTTTGGAGCTTTAGCAGATAACCAGACCGGCAATCTTTCTCAATTCACTCGTCGATGTCGCCGAGGACAACCCACCCCTCTGCCGTTCTGCCTTGGCAATAGCCGTCCAATTAGTTGATTTCCGCCGCCCATCGCTTGAAGTCTTCTGCCCTAACCTATGTACGTGCGCGTCCAACATTGCACCCGTGGGTCGACCGGACTGACTTGACTCATTGCTTCGCTTGACAATAGCGCACTCTTAGCGTCGCTCTGTCCCCATCGGACAGGGCATACCCGCGGTCTGCGCAAAACCAGAGGTTGAGAATGCGAGAAGCTTTGCTGTTACTTGCGTGTGAAATCATTTCAATATTTTTTAACGTTGTTCGCTCCTTTTCAGGCCGCAGGATCTCTCACGAACTTACTTCCGTGTTTTTAGGTTTGTTCGCTCCTTTTCAGGCAGGAAAAAAACCCCACGGATTGGCAACCGAAGAAGCCTTCGGGCCTAGCTTGGCAGTGGCTTGGCTCGGGCCTCGGCCCTGAACGGGCTTGGATGATGATATCCATCCATTTGCATGTCCTCGCAAACTTAACACAAACCCAGCCCAACCGAGCCTCGTCCTGCAATGCCTCAAGCAGTTTCTCGAGAAGAAAGACAGGGAACTAGCCATTCTTCTCCCCATTCCAGACCCTTCAGCGTGAGTTTCAATATGACTCTACAACTTCTATCTTACATGAAGCTTCTGAATCAGCATGCGGCCACGTCTCAAATCTTCCCACAGACGCTAGTTCGATGTTCAATTCTGTTCAATTGCGCCTAAAAATTCGTGATTGACAGTTGAAATTTCCTGGCGCTGTCGTGTTCCGTGGACTTCAGTGCTCCCGAGAAACTGCGGCATGATTACCCGTGCGAGCTCTTTCCCGGATCGAATGCGATGAATTACTGACTTTTGAGCTTCACAATTGGGCAAAGGCACATCCGGACACCACTACAGTATTGTGGAAGTTTATCGAAAAAACCCACTGGTTCCAGGCGGCGCTCGAAACCGAACCACGACTGAATACCGATCAACCGGTCTCCTAGGCACTGACAGTGGACTGATACATTTCAGTGATGACCGAGCCTCGACAGATACGAATCCATGGAACAGGTCCGTCCATCCAACCTCATCCATCTCGTTCGCCACCCGGTCCTTCGGTTTCGGGAGTATTCAGGAACTCCTGTCAGTCGGTGGAATAGCACCATGAGTTAGGCAATGCTCCACAAATTTCTCAGTCACGATCGGGGAGGATGAGTGGCGTTTGCACCGAAGGCATGGCCCTGGTTTGCCGGGCGGAGCCTGTGTCACTGGTGTGGGTATTCTTTTACGGTACCCCCGGAAATATGGTACCCGCAATTAGCACCTATTTTTGTATCTTTCAATCGAACTTCCTGCTTGTAGGACAAATATAACAACTGACGGCATGCGCTACCAAGGAAGACCGCTGTTGCATGGGCCGCTCCATGTTCTGATTCCTGATTCCTTCCCGCCGACAGATGCTCGCGGGCGGCGCGGTTCGATCCTCTTGCTGTGAATCCTACAATAGCTCCGAGACGCTAAAGTGAGTGATGACCGTCCGTTATTCAATTTCCCGACCACAACTCCCCGCAACTGGCGGCTGAGACAAGCCTCGAGAGCCCTGATCCTGTGGTGGCATTTGACAGCGCCAAATAGATACGTACCACGGCTTCGCAAGGTTCTCGGCGTTCTGATTTCCTTCAGGGCCCGCTGATATTGCGATAGAAGAAACTAAACTGTAAACACCTCAAATGTCGGCGATGCACTTACAAGTCTTCCGAACTGCCTTCGCAATTCCAACATGGGACGCCTAGTCAGCGGAGATCTATTGGGTATATTAAGGATCAGATAATCTGAGCCGTAGCTCGGGAAGAAAACGCACCCCTGGACGTATCAATTTTGATTTACGGTATGTGTTTCGGCAGTGGTTGGATTTAGCAGGCAACGATCTGATCCAGCTAGCGCGGGTCCCGTGCATTAATCCAGCCTGAATCCCAATGCGCTGGAGCAGAGTATGCATGAGTATGGGACCGGATAATTGACAGGCCGAAAGTTCCGCGACCTCAATTTTCAACCACTGCTGATTCCACAAAGCTTGTGGAGCTTGTGATCTTTCCTTGACACCGCATAAATCGAAGGAATTGAATGGCCCAATAATATTGAAGCCGACATTCGTGGCATGTCCTCCAAGGCCTGGACTAATCTATGACTCGGAACAGCAACGGCTAGTCAAGTAGGCCTTCTGCATCTGTTCAACGAGGGTTCGAAACGGATAGCCGGACCGGTATCGCTGCTTATCGCTTTCTCCTTTTGGTTCGACGATTATTATTTACAGATTTGGGAAATTAACGGCATCGTATACCAATCGTATACACTCACCGATGACGAAGAGTAGGGTGGTCTATAGGTAGACCAAGACGTGTCCAGGTCGTCCCAGCAATGGTGCCGAGTCTTGCAGCAGAAAGTCACTGCATTCAGGCCCCTGATCGGCAGAGGCTGCCGAGCTTGGCCGCCATCTGCCACGCTCGGTCTACCTTACGCGACAGGGTCTGCCGAGAAGCGTCTGCGGCGCGCTGCCGCCATCGGTCGCGGCGGGGGCGGCCAACCCCTACCGCCCCAGCCCACTTGCTCTTCCGACCACGGCGCCGTTGTCCCCTATGTCCGTCATTCGGGTTGCCTGTCCAGCAGTAGAAAATTGCCACCGCGGTGACCTTGGAGTGCATGGGAATGTAGTTAGCTCGTTTGGGAATCATCTCACCAATTTCTAACTGATTGATCTGCAAGGGCGTAATTGATCTTGAGGCCCGAGCTGACCCTGGCGTTGTCATAGCGGGGCTGTGGCTGGAATGTCAGTGAGTTTTCTCTCTCTCTTGCCCTAACGGCCTCTCATGCGACTCAGCACATGTCAGAAGGCACATTGACACGACGTGTTCCGCAAAAAATGCTCACACAAGTGGAGCGGGCCACGTCGGCGATATCGGCCGTCTCGTGATGGTGACATCACACGGTCGGCAAAGATGCCGCGAGGGATCTGGAGCTGGTTCCGTTGACGGTTTCCACTTCCGAGTGCCTTCATTGTGCGCTCGGTTATTGTGTATCAGGTAGAGGAAGGGAGGCCACCCGCGGCAGACCACGTCGCCCTCGGGTCTGCCGCGCTCGGCCGCGGCGCGGCGGACACACCCTCTGCCGCCTAGGGGCCTGAATGCAGTGAGTGAGTGCTGGATGGGAAATGATCAATAACGGGACTCATTCGAGTTCATTCTTACTTCCTGCTATACTTTTACCTTGTCCTCAGTTTGTCCTGACTCCCCAAGTAGCTATATTTGTTTTTACTGTATATAAGCTTGTAATTACTTCGAATACAGTGTGCTTTCTCCCCGACATCTTGTTCTATTATGCCCGCCACTGTGACACACCTCTAACTTGTGGATTGAGCACTACAATGGCTTTCGGGACGAGATTCATAAAGTAAGGACAACGAGGTGAGAGCTCAGTCGGGGTGGCACACAAAGGTGGAAATGACTGTATTGGGTCGGGTCTACCTAAAGTAAGAACAACGAGGTGAGAGCTATGAGAAATATGTAAGTGTGGGAGAATGGAGTAATGTAAGAAAGGCTCACCTCAGTCAGGGGCACATAAAGGTGGAAACGACTGAGGTGAGTGAATGCGCGGGGCGGTATATAAGCAAAATAAGGATTGGAAATAATAAAGTAATATGCACTGGTTGGGAGATTCAAAATTTTCAGCACAATTTACGGTGAAAAATGTCGTTTGTTTTCAGACATTTTTCAGTGAAAAAATGGTGAAATTTCCAAAGCTTTTTCACCACTTTTCCAGTTTGAGGTGAAAAACTTGAAAGAAAGTTGAAAAGGGGTGAAAAAGGTTTGAAATTTTCACCATCTTTTTCAGTGAAAAATGTCTGAAAAACAATCGACATTTTTCACTGTAAATTGTGCTGAAAAATTTGAATCTCCCAACCAGTGATGAAATGGAATCATGTGGTGGTGAAATGTTACTATCAGGTCCATGTGGAAGTGAAACGGTATGACCACCAGGAACATGTGGAACGAGGATCCGGCGGGTCTCCTTCAACAAGTCGAGACAATGTTGGAGTAACAACCGAAACACCAATGCACTGCCTATTCGCCGTGTGGTCACAACATGACATTACACATCAGTGGCTTCATTCTGACTCCTTCTGACTCTTCTTTTGACTTGACTCATACTGACTTCATACTGACTCTCCCTGACTCAGACAGAGTCATATTACATTTCTCCTTATATCTGTATGACTCCCTCGTTTTGTATTTAAGCTGTAGCTTTTTGAATCGAGACCTCTGCACGTTTGCAGAGGGTCACTGTGCATTAAGCCCGAATTCCCTACAGACAATCCACTTTGGATGTCCTTAATCTCAGTTCTCACAACCCCGACCGCATCTGAGGACCGATCCCTCAATACTTTTCAGGTTTCACTGATCCCTGGGAGGCCCCCGGTCACTACTTTTGAGGGCGGTGGGATTCTTTTTCTAGATTTTGACTGATTTACTCTCTATTTTGATGGTAATATGGCCCTGGGAGTCGCAGAAAAGAGAGAGAAAAATGCGCTGATTGGAATTGTCTTAGTTTGATGCCTCCGCATTGCTCCAGGTGGTTCAAAACTTCTGGCAATGGCTGGTGCAAACAAAAAAAAACACCCCTGAAAATTGGTTGTTGATTTACTCTATGCACCCACTGCCCTCAAAGCCTAAGGTAGTGACCGGGGGCCTTCCCCGGGAGTCTTCTTTGCTTTCCCGTTTACTCTCCCGCACTGGCAGCTCCATGCTTCCTGTCCATCGCAAACAGCATTTCATGGGATAATCTTCAGACTGCGAGTCGAAAATTCAGAAGACCCGGCAATGATGTCCTGATCATCTTCCAAAATGCAAGAGCCATAAGAACATGAATCGGGATTTGCAGGTTGCTTTCACCCTGATCTACATGGAGCGAGTTCATGCCGCCAAGCTTCAAAACTATCGCTGGTCCGGCACGTAGGAAGCGGCGGCATGGTTCACCAAGTAGGTGATTAGAGTTAGCGAAGAGTTCCTAACCTGCCAGCACAACAATTACAGTGCCAATACCCGGATCAGAAAAAGACCCGGATCCGAAAACCTCCCTTTTCGAACGACATCTGTGGGGCCTCTCAGCTAGGTTTTTTTTTGTAGAATACCTGTGAGGACTAGAAGTATTCTGGTGCAAAAAAACTGTGTCCTTCCCACTGGTTTGTGCGCACAAGAAATCGAACAATTGCCAAAAATGGCCAAATTTTGTCAGTTGCGGTTAAGTATTGAACACTTCACACCTAAAGCATGATCATTCATATCTACAACATTGGGTTAGAGCGAGTATTATAGGCTGGAGTAATTTTTCAACACTTCTGACCATTATCATTCTTCACATCTGAGTCTGATTGGTTTCAAGCTGTTTCTCTCTGCCCATTTCTCCTGTTGGTGTTCCATGTGGTCTGCCCCTAGGGTTGCGTAAGAGAGGCATCTTTCCATGTGTGGCTGGTGCGTGGTGTATTAGACATCCCTGTGATCTCGCATCACCGGCATTTCTCGGATCTAGATCAAACTCGGAATTCAGCCAAATAAGTACAGGCACCGGTACCATACAACTGCTTAATCAAAAATCTTGAAAACATTTGAGGGTACACTTCAGGCTATATACTGTACCCTAGCTCACTCGGAACTCTGAAATTACCTCTCACGGCCGTAAAGCAGGGGGTCAGCTTTTTTTTTTTTTGGATCCGGGTTTTGGCACTGTATACGGCGGAATATGTTCCCTGATTCTAGACGTGCTATATGAAGTGGAAGAGGCAAAATAATCATGGTTGGGTGTCAACTAAAAACAATTTGGTAGCTGTAAGTACATTTTTAACTGGCACTGGTTGGGAGATTCAAAATTTTCAGCACAATTTACAGTGAAAAATGTCGATTGTTTTTCAGACATTTTTCACTGAAAAAAATAGTAAAATTTTCAAACCTTTTTCACCCCTTTTCAGCTTTCTTTCAAGTTTTTCACCTCAAGCCAGAAAAGTGGTGAAAAAGCTTTGAAGATTTCACCATTTTTTCAGTGAAAAATGTCTGAAAAACAATCGACATTTTTCACTGTAAATTGTGCTGAAAAATTTGAATCTCCCAACCAGTGTGGTGTTGTAGGTCACCATTATGTGTCAAAACTTTTAGAATTCAAAGATGTTATGGCCGCAGCTAAAGAAGCAGAATTAAGTGATGCCGCAGCACAAGAAAATATGGGAGTTTTACATGAAAAATTAGATGCTTTAAATAAAAACAGTGAAAGTTTGATAGATCCTCTAACAAAATTAGCAAATAAACATGTACTGTGAATTGGGCACCAACTCTTTGATTGACTCAGGGTTGATTTGGATATTGAACCAGGCACCAACACCGGATATGCAGTGTTTGCGACACAGATTCACTCCCTCTGGGCTGGCGCCAGCAAAACATGGGTGTATCCCGGAAGCTGCACATGCGAATCTCAATTGCCTCCCCAGTTATTACCTTACTGCCACTCCCCAGTGCCCTCATCCTGACGTGTGGGTTGGGAACACCCTCAGCACTGTACCTTTCGACGCTGTCTATGTGCAATTCTATAGGTAAGGAACACTTGTCCCGAAATATGGCCCCTGACCATCGTAATACAACAGTAACCCTCAGTAGCAAGCAATTCAACCACTCATAAATATCTGCACTGACGACCACAAACATAATACACAGCGGGCTGAACTCATACCCTTCTTCTGTGAGCCCTCTTTAACTCTTGGGGAAATGAACTTATCTGCTTCACCAGGGCTGGAAGTATGCCACTTGGAATACCTGGGCGATCGGAGCTCCCAATCCTCGCGTCAAGATTTTCATCGGCACTCTCTCACGTGTGTGATATAAAAGGTGCCCCGGCCTCGCCAATGGCCACAAATCCTGGCAAATATGTATCTGTGTCGACTTTGGGCTCTATTGCGCTCAATATGCATGCAGGATATTCCAGTTTTGGTGGGGGTCATGCTTTGGTAGGCCATTTCATTAGCCCCAAGTCCAAATTCAACGTATCTTGTGCAGGGATGCCTCACAGGCATATGGCAAGTCACTGGTCCATCCAAATCTATGTTGTTCCTGATAGTGCCTTCAGCGAACAGTAGATTCGACCAAGCAATCAAGAACATCTTTACTGCCCCAGAAGACTGTGGCGCAACTGGAGGCAATAACAGAAGTACCCCATGTGCCCAGACATACACTGTCATCCACAGAGACACATGCTCGACCATATGGCATCTCCGAGGCTCAGCTGCACACACTGAATCCATCAATTAACAGTTGCACAAGTACATTCTTGTCAGCAACGGCCTCTGGGTCGGCTAAACAACGAGTAACCCGACGAGAACCCCAACCAGGATAAACCCGATAGACGCTAGTAACTCGTGTGTTCCCTGAGCAGTAGGACCAGTCGTACGGCGTCCTCTCTAGGAGGCCATATGTCATAGGTCGGGATGCGAGGCGGAACCTGGAACGAGTCGAAGAGAGTGCGATATCCACTCAGGTATACAACCCGGGGCGTGGACACTGGGGGCAAAAACCGAGGCATATGAAAACCATATGCGTTAAACGCATATGGTTCGCATATTGCCGGATCATGGGACAAAGGTGTGTGACACCTTTGCTGCACCTTTGTTTTTTCTTTGTGTCGCCCCAAAAAACAAAGGTGCAACAAAAGTGTCACACACCTTTGTCCCACGATCTGGCAATATGCAAACCATATGCGTTTAACGCATATGGTTTCCATATGCCTCGGTTTTTGCCCCCAGTGGGATACAACCTGTAGTACGATGTGGAGGAAGCGGGGCAGGGTGGAGACAATGCCTATGTCAAGCCAAGGTAGAAGCCTGAGATTAGACGAGGTAGAATCTACTGTACATGGAGATTCTACCGAGCTTATATAGGCTTCTAATAAATTAAAGTGATCGCGGTCAATCGCGATCAGTTCCTGTACCGCAGCATTAAGGAGTGTTAATGCTGATGCTCCTGGACTCCTCTGTGTCTGTCTCCATGGCGTCAGAGGACCTAGGAGACCCGATGTTCGGGTTTCCTAGTCCTGAATGTCATCGTATCCAGTGGTTCAAACCCCGATTGGTTTGCAACCAGTCATGTACTTCGTGTACGCTTCTGTGTCAGCCGTTGGTGTGTCCAGGGACTAGGATCTGTCTGTACAGGTTCCTAGTCCCTAACGTCTTCTGTATCCCGTGGCGCAGACTCCCCAAGTCTGTGGCTTTTAGAATCCAAGGCCGGGTTTCAACCGTGAGAAGGTCACGTGGTGGCGTCATGAGAGTCCCGTGCTGCTAAGACGCGTCTGTATCCATACGGACGCATCGTGCGAAAAAGTAGAACCCGGACAATTCATGACAATTCTGAACATATTTCACTGTTTATGTCAATGTGCTGAGTGTTTTCGCCAGATCTGGCCATCAGCCAAATTCTCTGTCTCAGCCAGGGTAGTAGTGAATGCACACGAACATATACTGTCAAGAGGGGAGATACATGCTCAGCCATTGAGTCTCACTATGGCATCTCCGACGCTCCGCTACACATTGAACTCAGTGATTAACAGTGGTTGCACCAGTATGTTCTGAACATCTTTCACTGTTTATGTCAAATGTGCTGAGTATTTCTGCCAGATCTGAGTATCGGCCAAATCTTCTGTCTCAGCCAGAGTAGTGGTGGATGTGCACAGACATATACTGTTGTGCACGGAGACGTGTGCTCGGCCATTGAGTCCCACCATGGTGTCTCCAACACTCACCTGCGCACATTGAATCTGTCAACTAACAGTGGTTGCACAAGTATGTTCCCATTTCGTCTTTTATGTCAATCTGTGCTCAGTATTTTCGCCAGATCTGGCTATCAGCCAAACTCTTTGCCTTCAACTTTGAGTCACCAAGCTAACACGTATCAACATGTTCTATCCTTTTGTCTTTGTAACCCACCGGTTGGAAAATTCAGATTTTTCTGCTGAATTCTCGGTGAAAAATCTTGTTTGTTTTCCATCAATTTTCAGCCGGAAAATAGGTGGAAAACCCAAAACATTTTCCCCACTTTTCCGGTTTGAGGTGAAAAACTCAAAAGAAAGTTGAAAAGGGGTGAAAAAGCTTTCAAAATTTTACCATGTTTTTCAGTGAAAAATGTCTGAAAAACAAACAACATTTTTCACTGTAAATTGTGCTGGAAAAATTGAATCTGCCAACCGGTGACAGTCTCGAGGAATTCACTGGTAAAAGAATGGTATAATTTCATACTGGGTGCTGTATTTTAAATATGATAATAAATTGATCACAATAAACAAACCTGCAATTTTCCATGCTTCGCGCATTTCGGACACTGGTTGGGAGATTCAAATTTTTCAGCACAATTTATGGTGAAAAATGTTGTTTGTTTTTCAGACATTTTTCACTGAAAAAAATGGTGAAATTTTCAAACCTTTTTCACCCCTTTTCAACTTTCTTTCAAGTTTTTCACCTCAAACCGGAAAAGTGGTGAAAAAGCTTTGAAAATTTCACCATTTTTTCACTGAAAAATGTCTGAAAAACACACGACATTTTTCACCGTAAATTGTGCTGAAAATTTTGAATCTCCCAACCAGTGGGATGAGCTTTACAACAGCCTTGTCCTGTGATTGGACTGGGTACAAGCGCTTTCGCAACGTTGATCACTCAAGAGTCAGATGCACTTGTTCCTTACCTGGAAACTTCACAGACTTCAGACAAGCTGCTTGCGAAGATTGGAGGCATGTATTTCACACCTTGCACAGATTTCTCTGGGCAACTTGGGAGCAGGATGTGAAATTCTGGATTGTGCCATCTGGCATTTATTTTCTTGTCTCGGTTTGTCTCAAGACAGGCCACGAGTTTCTCTGCAATTGCAAGCGAACAAAGGCCTAAAATTAAGGTGGAGCTCCGTGCATATATGTGGTGGTGGGCACCGACTGCATCAGTGATTCCATCATTGATTTGATCACTGATCCCGGCCAGCCTATGTGCACGACTTGCCCATGGTTGGCCATTTTTCTAGGTACACAGCACTTTTTAGATCAGCAATACTAGAAACGAGATTGAGGAAGCATTGCCTAAAACTTAAAAGAGAGCTTTTTTCCAGTTTAAATCTCATTTATATAGCCAGCACCTAGTTTCGATAGTCGGCGGACCTAAATAAAAATCTGGTTCTTTTATGTTCAAGATAATGACAAAAGACACGATGATGCCATGATCTGACGCGTCAAGATGGCTTGATTAAGTCAAAAAACGGGCAAAATCATTCGCCCCGCCAACTTGCTTAATTGGGTTGTGACGGCGTGTTACATCACGCGTCAGCGCCATCACTTCCCGCTCGTCGCGCCGCGAACAGGTTCATACAAGGAGGAGAAGGTCTGGGAGAGGTAAGGAAAGCAATAATATAGTCTGAGGACACTTTCTAACCACGAATAATTATATTGAACAGCACCATGGCAAAGCAAAAGGGGGGTACATCCCTAAAGCAAAGACGGCACCTACAGGCCATGCGAGATGCTCGGGGGGCGCGTCCCAATGCAGAGAAGGAGAACGAGCCAATCACCCCAGCTTCTCCGGCCCCCCTCAGCCCCAAATCTCGCGCAATCCAGCACCATAAGTCCCGTGCCGATGCGGCAGAGGCCCAGAATATCCATCTAAAACGGGAGCACACAAAATCAGCTCGACGCGAAAAACAGCACAAGAAGCAAATAAATGACCTTAAGAAACAAATAATCGCTGCCAAGGACGAGTTGCAGGAAGCCATCTCTCACGGAGAGGCGCAGGTGCGAGGTGTACTAAAAAGGAAAGCTGACGACGAGAAGGGATGGCGGCGGCGATTAGGAGAAGCAGAGAGTCGCCTTGCAGAAATGGAGCAACAGACATCCAAGTCTACAAAAGAACTCAAGGCAAAACTCGAGGCTCTTCCGCAGATTCGAGCCGCACTTCGACTTGCTCGCCGACAGAGCAATCGGCAGAACAACTTGATCAAGCGTATCAAAAATGGATCCCATACTGCGAAGCACGTACGTCGCATGCAAGCCAAGAGTGGCCGTGCGTACAGGGTCGAACTGCGGGCGCTTGCGCGGGGTCCTTGTTTCTTGTGGCTGCAAGGAAGGTCGGGTCGGCAACTTGATGCAAGACATTGCAAAAATATTCGGAGTTGATCTGGATCTTGCGATGAGCCGTCGAACGGTACGACGGGCGATTCTCGAGGGTCTTGTTGCCTCGCAGGTTCAATTGGGAGCTGAAATGCAGCAGACGGAAGGTAAACTTGGAATTTAATCAATTTTAAGTGCGCTGACAGTTAGACAGACATTACCATGAGCAGTGACAGTACGTCGCGTCGCCACCTCAACTACCAATCCCACCACATCCATCTTCGGGTGCCTGTGAAAAACGCCGATGGAACAGTTAGCTTATCAGCCAAACCGAAGATTCGCTTTGCCGGCATTGCATCCACTGTCGACCACAGCACGGAAACATCGAAACAGGCGTGGCTCACATTGTACCGCGACATCATGGCTGCATACAATGCCAGCCCGTTGGGACGACGTCTTGGCACCCTTGATCTGCGGCTGATTTGCCGTCGCCTTCGCGGCATGTGCGGAGATCATGCTAACAATGAGAAGGCACTGTCGCAGGCATGGAAGAAGCTCAAAGAGGACTTACTTCTCACGGAACTGGGCGAGCAACGTCTGCTCGAGCTCGATGGCCAAATCGACGAGCTCCTGAAGATTTCTCAGCAATGGGTTGCTCGTAAATTCGACGAGGTGGGGGGCTTCGAAGCGTACATGCGCCTCCCGGCAGAGGAGAGAGCCGTGCGCGATCTTGCCTGTGTTCACGCGATGACGCGAGAGCTCGGCACAGAAGCGCTGGCCAAGCTTGATGAGCCCGACCGGCGTCTCCTCACGGTCTGGGTGTGGACGGGGTGCTGTATGCACAAAGATCAGAACAGCTTTAAAGCGGGGAATACCTCAATGACAGCGTACTGGAAGGAGGCGGGGATCCCCGGTCCAATTCCGCTTGCCAATAAAGAATCGGCTGCAGCGGTTCGACGCGTTTTACACCCGGAGGACGGCGACAAACCAGCATCTGCAGATGACCTGGAACGTGTCGAGAATGCTTCGTTTGGCGGTGCCAAGGCTGTGGCGCTGGCCGGTGCAATCTTCGAGAACGCGATAGAGAAGCGCGGGCAAGGTGACCAGGTGGAGCTATTTCTGCGGGCTAAACTGGAAGCTGGTGCGCCTATTAAACGGTTCGCAAAAACAAACCAAACGCGCTTCGGGAGCCACGGGGACGCAGCCTGCGAACTTGTTGCACGACGGGAGATCTACCGCGAATTTCTCGTGGCTATCAGGGACCTAAAAGTACGGTCAGGGTGGACGAACATCGAAAAGAACGTGTACGATGCACTGAACGACGGCCCAACACTCACCGAACTCGCCGTTCTTGCCATCTACCACCTCTTTGTCGCAGTCCCCTATACGCGTCGTGTTCGGGCACCCGAAGAGGTTGCGCTGAATGCTATCTCCCTCGGACCGCTTCACGAGGAAATCCGAGACCACTGCCAGTTGCTTATCAACACGCCCGAGTTGATACTAGATTTTGACGACGAGAGTTATTTGCTGGCGACATTCGACGGGCAACCGGTAGTTCGAGGGGAGGTGATGACAGAAATCAAGAGGCTGTACGACAGTGGGAAACCTGCCGTACCTGCGGGAGATTCACTACGTTCAAGGGTGGCCTAAACACAGTTTGGGTAGTTGAGTTTAGATATGTGTAGACATGTTTAGTCGGCCACACAGATCCCGTTTAGACGACTACACACAGTGTCCGGGTAGCTGGGTGTAGCCGAAGCGTAGACAACTACGCAGAGTCTGTATATGTCAGTGTAGTGAGGGTAGGTACATCTGCAGAGCTGCACAGACTAGAGTTTCTCTTGCCAGCTCAACATCTGCAGCGGTTGTTGTTACAGTATCTTAATCCCGTGGAGATGACTACACAGACCTACCACGACCTACACTGACCTACGCTGACATGCACTGACATACACTGACCTGCCCAGAGCTATACAGAGCTACACAGAGCCTGTCCAGCTACCTACACAGAGTGATCTGTAGAGGTCTGCGTAGGTACCTGAACCAACCCTCTGTGCAGGGAGGGTCTGAACGCAGTGATTTTTATCCGCTTCATGGAAGGTTCCAAAGCAACGTGGATTCGCTTCTCCTCGGAATTCGCACCGGGTGGGTTGATTGACGGCTTGAACGACAGCGAGAAAGGCCGTATTTGGCTGCCGGCAACGAACGACCGGAACGAGGGCGGACTGGGATCCTTCATCCGGCATATGCGAGAGAATCCAATGGCGGCGCTAGCAACCCACAACGGCATAGCAATGTTCCAGCGCAACGAAACTCAAGCTTTCATGGATATGTGGTTTACTCCGGAGGACCACCAGTACGTGATGCGGGCGGCGCGGGATCTCGACGCAGCGGGCCTGGAGCGCGAGAGAAAGCGCTTACAGATGGAGTACAACCAGAGGATACTCGCCGAGAAAGCCCAGAAGATTGCGGATATAGCAGCAAGAGAAGCCGAAATCCAGGCGCGCTTGGACTCGACCATCTTAATCTCCTGTGTCGAGGACATCTACAAGCGTGGGATGACACGGGAGAAAATCCAGGACCAGCTCGAGAAGCTCAGGCGGTGTTGGAACACGAAGGCACAGGAGAATATTGTGATTCCCAAAAAATCACACATCCCGAGACTCGCAGACAAACAACGCGCGCTTGTTCACGCGTTCCAAGAGCACACAAAGCTTCTCGCAAGTGCTTCGAACTCGAATGCTGACCTTCCAGTACTGCAGGAAGAGGAGGAGATTATTCGGGACCACTACGATGCAGACGATGCTGATTTTGGCGAGTATGACTGTGACGCAGCTGTATTTTGAAGCCCATTTGATTATATTGCATATATACTACCCATTTAATCAGTTTGCAGGATGGCCGAAGTCGAATCGCGGTAGCAGGAAGAAAGACGAGAGCAGACCACGAATTCACCGGTTAATTTTAGTTACCGGTTTCCCATCAGCCCATCATGATCCCGTCGGTGCCCACCACCAATATATGAAGACGAAATAGCTCAGTCATATCTCTGTAAGCAGAAGGATATACATGGTTTCCGCAAGAAAGCCACCGTAGTGGTCATGCGGGGAAGATTGGGCCGGAATGGATAATCCTGCATAACAAGACATAATTGATGGCCGTTGCTTTCAGGGTGTGCCGCTTCTGCATAAACATGTGCCGCCGAGCCGCAAGTGCCGGCCGCGGTCAAGCTGATGGGCCGAATAACCGGCGCCCTAGATCTAAATGATGGCCGGAGCTGCCGTGTTGGAGCACCGCAATTGGCGCTCTTTTCTCGAACTCTTCGTTTGCATAGAACGTGCGAGAGATGTCATGGTAAGTAAACCCTGAGAATGGCGGGCCCTGGGTCCACTGTAGAAGCGGTGCACAGCCAGCGCAAATGCAAGGGGAGTGGTTGATTAGTTTGATCTGATTCAGCTTATGGACCAGCAGGGTGGCACGGCATACAGGGGACTTGAAAGCCAGAGAGATGATTTTGTTTGCAAATTGTACGGGGCAGGTCGGGGCTCGCCGCGGCGGCTATCAATTCGACCATCAGTGATCGGCGTAATCTTTGCCTCCGACGCTGAGCGTCGCCTCAAGGAAACGGCCAAAACCTGCGTTTAAACTTTACCGGTCCTGAAAATCCCAACCACTACATCGTTTGCGCCATGACTCTGGGCATTTCTTGGGTCTGTTGTCTCCCCACAAGGTAGGGTTTGCAAGTTCATGGCAGCTGATGTTAGAATGAGTGAGATCTAGTAACTATCCTGCCGATCTCATGCGAGGCTGGTACAATTGAATTCGCTGTGGCCTTCAACTGTGGGAAAAAGAAATTCTGAGACCTAATCCACAAATCCAGTTAATTCTATGTAAGATTGAATACAAGATTCCGAATGGCCCAATTGAGAGCTAGGGAAGGGAAGGACATTGACATTCACAACTATCGCGGTCTGTTCAATTCAAATCCCAGCCTGTTTTCTTTCAGCTACCGATGTTGCGCTACTTGCTTGCAACCTTCCCCAGCCCCGTGCTCGATGCATCGTTCCCTTTTAGTTACTCCTGAGGCTGCGGGGCCGGAAGTTTCTGGTGCATCATGTACCCTTGTATATCTACCGGGAATCCTCGGTATTAAAAAGTTTTATTGGTGATGAAAAAGTCCGGGCGTTACTTGCAAAAAACCAACTCCCAAATCTCAACCAAATTTGAATCCACCTGTCTCTTGGTGGCGGGGGTGGTGAAATAAGGTCTCCAGAATGTGCCGTGGATGCGGCGAATGTGTCGTGGCTCAGAAAATGTGCCGTGGGTTAGAATGGTCGGATGGTTCGTGGTTGGTCTATCCTGGGAATGAACGACTGCAGCGCCGTGCGCTTCATTCCCCGTGCTCAGATCGACCTTGCTCCTCCCGCTGAAAATATTTGTCTCTTGCTCTTCTCGACTCGGACTCGACTCCTATCCTATGGCTGCTAATCTGTGCACACCAAAAATCACGCAAGGCCGTTCTTTCATGGTTTTTATGCCTTGCTCTCGCGGCATCAACGATTCTCTGCCCTCCCATTCCACTGGCACTCTGCAATCTGAATCCCGCGGCCGAATCCGCAGTATGCTACAATCTCAGATGCTTTGAAATCAAGGAAGCGAAGTGAACACCCGAGATCGAATCACTGGATGTGCTGCAAAGTTATCAATCACACCGCTATAACAGTCCCAGAGGCTCGATCATCTCAAAACAATCATATGCATTGCGCATCGACATTCTGAGCAACAACTCCACAGACATTGTCATCACCCACTTCGCGTTGTTGCCTGCAGCCTGGGATAATACGGCACCATGCGAGTTCGAGGTCGGGACTCAGTCACGGATGCTCGAGTCGGTGGGGTCTTCCATCCCCCTGTTTCAACAATGGTGCGATCTGTGCTTCTGTAATGAATGTTAATCCGACGGCACCCACCTACAACATGCGAGGTACGAGTATTTTTCAGTTGTAGCGTCTGTCTACAAGAGACTAATGATTGTGGGGAAAAGGTATAAATTGATTCAGATGCATGCCGAATTAACACCTGTTTCACATGAGGATATGCCCGGGGGGTGGGAGGATTTTGTAACATACTTCTCAGGTATAGTAAACGAGAACAAGTCTATTATAGGAAGCGGAATACACTAGCCCCCGCGCCGGCATCTCCACTCTTCTCTCAATCCAAACTCTGAAGATATTTCAGCTTACTGTTGACGGTCTCTGGCTGCTTCACGAATGTTTCCGAATTTTATACTACCCGACGAAGCCAGAAAGAACCCATCAAAAAGTTTTGCATATACATATGTGGGGTAATGATAGACTACAGCACATTCAGTCTGCACGTCATCGATGCGATCAACCCGCCAGATCCGGGAACCCGACCTCTTCCTTCGACCTCTATCCTAAGCCTCCGTTTCCCCGTCACGATGGACCCTATGGATATTGACGACGGCGTACCAGCGGCTTCTGTCGCAGCACTTCCCCGTGCCACCCGGGGCCCGTTCGGTTAGGCAACCTCTTGAACCCTTATTTCACGCACGCCGATTCCCGCCAGCTCGACGAGACCGTCGACGAGTTTCTCGCGCGCCTGCCTCCGCACGCCATCTCCGCAAAACCCGACACTCTGCCTCCGTGGTACTGGATCGCCAACCCGCACGTCGGGCTCGAATACTATCGCCAACAGCAGGACCTCGACGCCCTGAAGAGACAGGGCCAAGACTTGCTGGACCGCTATCGCGAGAGAAAGACTCCTGGGAATGCCTTCTTGCCTAGGCACGTTAGCGCGGAGCTCGAGAAAGAGATTGCTGAGCTGGCTAAGGCGACGGGCATGGTGGCCGGGAAGGTCTGTATTCCTTATTCCCCGCCATGCTATATTCGATTACTAATCTATGTGCTTCAGTGGATGCTCTTCCCGACAGTCGAGGAGGTGAACGAGACATGGGCCCTCGTGGCCGATGCGACGGCGAACAATAGGCTCGGGACCGGCGCCAAGGTCGCGACGGCCAGGAAGGAAGAGGGTGATCAGTGCAGGCTGATTTGCGTGTACACGCGCGACTTTACGGACAAGGAGGACGTCAAGCGCGTCTTGCTCGAGCTGGTCAGGATGGGATTCGTGCCCGCGGAGAAGGGTGGTAGTAAGAGCAAGGGCAAGGGGATCCACTACAAGTGCGATGCGTATACGCACTTGGATGTATACGCTGGGAACGGGTATGGGCTGCGTCCGAGCATTTATTCCAGCGCGCAGATGCTTCCTTATCATTTGAAGCCGCGAGTATGGGGGACGAACACATCTTAGACCAGGACTGCGGACACCATGGCCACCTAACTTCTATTTTGAAAACCGAGGGGACTGACAGTTCCACAAAATTCTTCAGAAATATAGTACGTACGAGTACTGGTCCTAGAATGTTCACCGTGACGTCTTTACTATTCTAGCCCTTGATATGTCCATGCACGAATCTTTGCCAATGCCGGAAAAATATTATGTAGTGGCCATGGGTAGTAGATCTCTCCTCACTGAATTGTACATTAATAGCACAGGGAATGAGGGCTCCAGAAAATCAGGATGCGCCCCAAAATCGGTTTTTGATCAAAACTGATTCCACCTCCCCGATATCTCATTATGTAGTAATGTACACCATAATTTCTCCCAAAGAAAATAACCCAGCATTCTGAATGTGTCTCAAGTCGTTTTAGAGACCCAGCTTGAGTGGAAGGGAAATGGTGCATGCGGCATAAAGCAGTGATGTCGATCCCACATCAGGTGTCAAAAGTGTCATCAAAACCGGCATCGTCGTTGCAATAGCTCTCATTCCTCAAATAATCTGGAAACCTTTCAAGAAAATTACAAGGCGAGCTGATGACGCGGAGCTCCTGGACATGCAAGTGTAGGCTTGGAGGCGCTGAGGGCACTATTAACGAGGAACGAATACGAATGGCAGTAAGTTATAGGTCGGGGCACTCACCGTACCCAAAAGCGAACTTTCGGGCCCACAAGATGGGAGGAGGAGAGAGCAAGCACCGAAGTTCGTCATCCGATTCAATTCCTTCGAGAATGAGGAACTACACCTTACAGGGGGGGTCGGTGACGGCGGACTATGCATTGATGGGTGGGGATTCAGTAGAAGCATGTCGCAGCTTACTTGGTGTACGCTGGAACCATTGCGGGGGTGTTCGTCGTGGGTGGAGAAAACGATGCAGCACAGCCCCTTACTGCCTTCTCGAGAATCGTATCGATTGAAGGTCAATTGAAATCGTAGTCTACATTTGCTACAGAGGCTACCCTACAGCAGACTGGATCTAGGGAATCGAGGATGTAGATGCACCCGTACCCTGCTGGTGGAGAACTGAGGAGGAAAGCCTGCGGTGTGGGCGTATTCGGTCTACGTAGGAAACAGGGAAAAGTTCGCAGTGGAGGGCCGAGAGGGAGACGAGCGCGGGATCGCACATCCACGAGATCCCGCAGTAGCATTTACCGCCCACCGTCAGCGATTATCCTGCGCGCTGGCCCATACACACCCTTCGCGTCCTTGCTGCCTTTCCCCTTCGCCACGGCGCACCACCGCCCCAAATAATCGAATGCTGCCAGCGTGCATCTGCACTTTTCGGGCTCGCCTCCGACCCGCGTGTGGAGATTGTGTGCGCCGCAAGATGGGCGATACACACGGCCCATAACTTGACGTCTCCGACAAGAAGTTCCCGAGGTCGAGTCGCTGGAGGGCGGGACGCCGCGACCACAGAGGAGTAGGAAGCGGAGCCACGCCACAGCCGAGCCGCAGTGCTGAACGAGGGACATGTGTGGAACGAACTTGGACCCGACAACGATGGGGGGTGGCACGGGGGTCCTGGGACGTTCCGTGACGGCGTGAGGGCGAGAATTCACATCGTCCTCACGAAGACCTGGTTTTCGTTCAGGTCGAGGTACGTGAGGGTGCGCACCGGCCGTCCGTGGTGCGCGCTGGCGACGAGATGCTGCAGGGAGTGTGTCCGCAGCTCGCCGAGGACAGCGTACGTTCTCCCGTGCGCCACCCACGACCTTCCCCCATTCACTCCTTCCTCTCCTTCAGCCCAAGTGCCATAACGTCACCCTCCAGTCGAGCGTACGCCGCGCGCGTGTGTCCTGCTCCCCGTGCAGCCCGCCGAGGCTCGAGTCATCTCGGCTTCGAAAGTCGGGATACTCTTCCTCGGCAGTGCGCTCCCATATCCCTCTATTCCCTTGCTTCTCCCACCTCTCCTCATCCTGAAGAGGTACAGTTGCAGCAGACACGGGCGAGGACCCATCCATCCGACTGCGGTCGCGACGTGTGCTCTCGAAGAGACCGCACGCCGGACTCGCGAATGCGTGACGTCCATGCTCGCATGGGCACGTCGACGCGGAGGGTGCGGGCACGGGCCGACAGCGCGGTGCCGGTGTAGCCGCGGGGGGAGGGACACGGGGGCGTGGACACGGAGCGAGACGGGCGTGCGGGCAGACGGGGTGGACGCGGTGCGGGGGTTAGGCATGCTGGCGCAGAGTCGCCTGCGCGGAGAGGGCGCAGCAGCGATGCGGGTGCGGGACGAAACGGGCGTGGCAGCACAGACGGGGCACGGTGAGGACGGACACAGGGCGGGGGCGGGCGTGCCGGCACGGAGACGGGTGTGCGAAGAGGGCGCAGGAAGCAACGGATATGGGATGGGACGGGCATGGCGAGGCGGATGCGGGGCGGTGGTGACGTGGCTGAGTGGCGGGGGCGTGCACAGGCCGTCGGCGCCGGCAAGCGGGGACGCAGGGACGGGCGATGCGTGTGTGCAGCGGACGCAGAGGGAGCAGCACGGTGATGACGTGAAAGGCGCGCAGACAGGGGCAGGGCGGCGCACGGAGCAGCGGGCAGCGGGCAGGGAGGCGAGAGGAGGGAGCGGTAGCGGTGATGTGGTCACGGATACTGTGCAGCGGAGGGCCGTCTCTGCGAAGTAAGCGCGAGGGCAAAGCGGCGGCAGCGGCGGGGACGCGGCAGCGTACGATACTTCCAAGACGGTGGCTAAAGCATCCTGCAGAACTTATAAGAGTGGTGATAGCAGGTAGGGCGCTGTGGGACGTTAGCAGAGCGATGTTACAGGCTGGTGAGCTCGAGCGTACCACGGCGGCGGGTGGGCATGCACTAGGTGCCGTGATGGTCGCGGTAACACCGGGAACAGCCGGGAAGATGGTGGGGCTGGGGCGGAGGGCTTTAGAAGTGGGCGTGGTATCTGCCAAGTGCCGTCCTCACCGTGTTACAAGTCGGCGAGCATCGTTGGCGAAGAGCGGCGTATAACGGGCTAAAGGGTTGTTAGAGCGGCTGTTATAAGTAGTAGAAGTACAAGGGACGTTAGGGTGTATGGTGTGCTGGGCCAGGTTGTCCGAAGCAGTCGACAGATTGAAAGAAAAAGCGTGTGACACAGTGGCTGATGTGACAATGCTGCAGCAAACATCAAACCTCCCGCGGCCCAATAGGAAGGTGGGTGGGATTTGGGGTGCAGGTGAGGCATATGAGCAGCCAGAGGGCTCGCATACATCATTATGTGCGGGTGGTTCTGGGTGGTTTTCAGGTCTCAAAATTGGATTTTTGGATGAACACACGCGGAATGACAAATAGCGGCACGGGAATGGGCAGAAACAGAGGTTTGGCAGAAAAGGGGGTCCATCTCAGCAACGCGTAATAATATTCTGATGATTCCCTCCTAGGGACACAGCAGGGGTAACAGGGAATCACCCCGTATATTCAATTTTGCAATTTGAAGGATCTTAACCCTACTTCCGAGGACCGAGGATATGGAAAGGGCGTGTTGGGGTATGGGAAGTAAACCTAGGTGCATTTTGAAATATTTGTCCGGTGATTTGGAAGTGGTATGGGAAGTTCGTATATGCATCGGAAAATCCGAAATCTGAAGATTTATCGCGAGGTGGGCCAAGCGTTCACTCACGCGTTATTCACCGGTGCCGTCACTGATCGGCTCGCTAGGAATTCCGAGTAGGAATGTGTAGCTTTGTGGAAGATTGGCTGACAGTAATAAGTCTCTGGCTAAACTTTGTACAAACACATTCGCGGACACTGCGGCTGTTGCGCTGCACTAATAGCTGCGCGTTCACGTCAGGTTTCCATGTTGTAGTCGGTCCCACATGATTCAATCCGGCTTTTCCGAGACGTCTACATCGCGAGTGCCCCGAGCCTCAATGAGCGGCCCCAACAACTGTACGAATTTTGGGGACCACCTCTCCCCACCTTACAGACAGTGCGGTCTGAACACATACCCGAAGTACTTCATCGCCTTGGCAGAGTTTGAAGGCACTCCACGTGTCCCTCGTATTTCATTCGTGCTGCTGAAAACTTAATTGCTTCCGTACAGGCTGGTCCTCCGCTATATGAAGACATGACGCACACGGAAATGCAGGGCAGCGTACGAGATGTTCTCCTCTGTCCAGCAACATATCAACCTTCCGCTTCGATTCCCGATGCGTACCGAGATGGAAAACGCCCGAGTCTTTGGAGACATGATGTCTCGCTGGACCAGTGTATTCTATATTATGCGTCTGGATATATATCCGGACCAGCCATCGGGTAGGTTAGGGCCTGAACTTGAATCCGAAGTGCTAGCTTACTTCAGCATGAGGACTATTTCTGCCCCAACATTGGGCGCGGACGCAAATCACTGACAGACACGCTCAAATTGGTTGAAACGCTTTCACGCCAACATCCCTGGCTTCACTCCTCCCGATACTGCACGTCGCGTCAGGTGCGGATCCATCACTCCAAGCCACGTTCCCAGCCATTCTGTGCGTCGACGATCTTCTTGAGTTTAACATGCTTGCTGAACACAGAACAGGTCTCGTTCTATAGTAGCTGCATTCCTACTTGGTAGCGTTCACGACAAGATCTCATTCAAGATTTCCCATGTGCACTTGCGTGAAAACGTATCATATTTTCAATCACCCAGAATCCAAGGGCGAACGTGAGCGTAAAGGAAATACGTCCGTTCCACTGAACCAGCCAAGCTATCCACGGCCCTGCCGCCGTACATCAAAATCGTTGAGACGATTTTCTCCGGCCCAATAGCGGGACGCCGCGCCGCCCGGTCAACGTTGCCAAAATGCAGAACATTACGAATTGTGCTGGGAACGGTCTTTGGTTGATTCCTTTTCTTCGCTCATTTCAAGCTAAATCTCACAACTTATGTGTAAGGCCGCATGGTAAATCCATGCACTTCGAATATCATATATTAAATAGAAGCAAGTGCACAAATATCCCTCTACACCAACACATCTCTGTCTGCCCGCTTAACAAACCTCAGCGCCCCTGACGGCGGCGCTTGGAAAGTGAACCCCGGATGGTCCACCGTCATCCCCTGCGGCAAGCTCATCTCGTACCGTCCGACCAGCAGCGCAATAAACAGCTTGATCTCGTATGTCGCAAGGAAGCGCCCGGGGCACGCCGTGCGGCCCACGCCGAACGGCAGGAACGCGTTCGATACGTTCACAGAGGTCGCGGCGGGGCGGTCGACGTGCCGCCACGGCTGGAAGGCTTTGGCGTCGTCGAACCCTTGTTTGGGGGCGTTGGTATGCGTGCGGTAGAAGACGTGGGTTACGAGCATGGCCTGCAGATACACAACAGAGCAGTTAGTATGTGTGTTCGATGAATGGAGTAGGGAGATTAGGATTTATCGCACCCTTGGGAATGATGTGTCCGCTCGGCAGCTCGATATCCCGCATTGCCTTCCGCGGCGTCGGGCTTAGACAGTCGGGACGCCACCTTAATACTTCTCTGGTGAAGCTATCGAGGTATACGGCTTCCTTGAGTACGGAAGGGGTGAGGGCGCCTGCGTCGTCTGTGTCGTTGGCGTTTACGAGTTCAGCGAGCTCTGCGTAGAGCTTGGCCTGGTAGGACGCGTCGCCGGCGACCATGTAGAGCACCCAGGAGAGGGCGACGGCGGTGCCGTGGATAGCGGCGAATATGACGCTGAAACAATACGATAAGCATGATGCGGTTAAAATCAAAATATAACGTGGAGGGAGGGAGATGAACAGAGGGAAAACGTACAAAAGCAGCATATTCTCGATCTTATCCATGAAGCCGTCCACATCGATCTTCCCCGCGCCGAAGTTGTGCTCTTCGAGTAGACCTTGGAGGACATCGATGCTACAAAAGATCAAATCAAAATTTCATCAGCGCGTCCACATGAAACAACATGCAAGAGCACATACCGGCCGCAGCTCCTTCCACTCCTCCTCCGTCACGCCCTTCCTCAACACCAACCGCCTGTTAATCTCCGCCCCGACCTTCGCGCGCAACACCGTCTTGTACGGCTTCATGATCTGGCGGCCCTTCATCACGTAGCTGCAGTCCAGTTTCATCAGTCAAATACAGCGCATTGACGGGAGAAGGGAGCAGGATATAAATGACGCACTGCGCATGAATGCGTCCGTAGAACGGGATGAGCGTCGCGAGGAGCGAGCCGTGTCCGCCCAGCCCGCCGACCTCGGCCACGACCTCGGAGACGTTGAGGAAGACCCAGGCGATGTCTTTGTCGTTGGCAAGTTCCTACAAACGGCGCATGTTAATCAAAGTACTATAGAATGACCTGGATCCAGACGCACCACACCGACGATTACGGAGGCCATGGCGTCGGCCAGGCACTTCTTGCACAGGTCGAAGGGATTGGCGACTTCGACTGCACACCAGAAACGAAATCAGGATATGGTCGAAGTGGTTGCGTCATGAAGTGGTTGAGTACTTACTTGACTTGTTCGCATCTAGCTTGGCGAGCGCTTCTTTGAATACGCGCTGGTAGACCAGTTGAACTACATAGAAAACGAAGATTAGCTCGGCCGTGTGCGACCAGAGAACAATGGGCGAACCAATGGGACCATAGGCGTCATACGACGGGTTGGCGGGGTTCAGGTATTTGAGAATCATCTTGCCACTGTCGTGCAGATGATGTTGGGAACCGAGTTTGATAATGACGTCGAAGTATTGCAACTGAAAAATTCGTCGGTCACAAGGGTCGAGTGCACAACGTCGAATACCACCCACGTCGATGACACCCTGCTCATGATCAAGTCCCTTGCCCAAAAGGTTGAAAAGCAGGTGGGCATAGTCGTGATCGAGAATGACTTGGTCCTATGTGAGATATGTAAGGTAAATGAAACAAAGATTGATACGATGCGTCCACGCACCCGTCCGAGGATGTTTGCACGGAACACGGGGCCGTATTTTGCGAACGCGGAGTCGAGGAACTCTTTTGGTTTCTCGGAGTACTCTCTTGTGCTTCCATATACAGGATTTGAATATGGAACGAGTGGAGGGTAGCGCTGCACGACGTCAAGGCCCGTTTAAGGCTGAGAAGAAGGGTACTCACCGATCTCCGTCGCAGGTAAAGGAGCAGAGCCGTTAGGGCGCCTCCGACCCCAGCAATCGCCACCAACGCATCAAGATCAAGGTCTTGTAGGCAGTCGAGGAGAGATTGTGGAAGCCAAGAAGGAGCGAAAGCACTGAGGTCGAGGTTAACAGGATATCGAGGAAGTCTGTCTGTGAAAGCGACGACAAAGGCGGCGGCCGAAACCGAAAAGAGGGTCTTCTGAACGGTAGACATGACGTCTGCAAAGTTGGGAAAATAGCAGTTCGCCCATGTAAGGTACTTGAAGAAGTAAATTTTCGCGGGGCGTTTGTCATGGTCTCGCGGAGGTCTGGCCGCACAGCCCCCGGAAGTGCCCGTTCAGGAAAGAACGTCGGCGGGCGTCGTGCAATGGCCGCAGTGATGCCATCACCGCACGCACAGCAATAACAACGCTCAACGGGTCACTCGTCTAGTCTCTTCTTGCACTGACTTCCCACTCGCAACTTCGTTCTGAAAGTATCCCTCATCCGGCTCTCTTTCTCTTTCGGAACGAATGAGGTCCCACCGCTGGAATGGTATCTGCTTTCAGTGACGGCGCGATGATTATACAGATACATCTTGATCGTCATCTGTATATCGGTTCTGTAACAGAGACTACACGATGATGCGGTGCAAATAGCTGAACTGTTGTTTTTTAAACTGAGCTCAATTCAATTCAGCTGCTCGAATCATCTGGTTGAGCGATGATTCCCTAAGGATTTGTATATAATTCTCAGGGAATTAAAACCAGTTTTAATCCTTGGGCGGTGAATGGGGTGTTTTTAAACGTGTTTACAAACCACTACAAACCAGGGGCCTAAAAACTGGCGGCGTCGAGAATGAATCTCCGGTAATATCATCACAAAAATACAACATTATATCGCAATAAATACGATCAGAATGAACTTACAATGGTGCCACATTCACTTCGATTGTGTTTGCGAGCCTCATACCAAATGTCGAACCAAAGTTGAACTGCCATCTGCTCCCGATTGCCGCCGGCCCGAGGTGCCAACATGATTTGAAAAACCGAACTTTATGCTCGGCCAATTATAAACCGGGGTTTATAATCAGTTTTAAACACGAATAATATAACACGATTGCACGCCGCTGTGTACAGGTACCAAGACAAAGGCGAAGGTTCATCTGAATGGTAGCATTACGATGCGACGGGGTTGCCGGGCAACAAACGAAGGCACCAGCGTAAGATTGCCGTAGGTTCAATGACGAGGGTTTGGAAGTTGAAGACTGAGGAGTAAAACGAAAGGAATTAATCAATTCAATGCTTGCAATAAGACAGAGACAAGACCGTAGATAGAGTGTAATACTCTAGATAAAAATATTACAATGGCAGGAGCACGGGTAATAGTGCGATATGGTTGTGAACGCTATATAATTGAATGACGGTAGAAGACGTCTCCGCGGTTTCAGAACCAATTTCACTTCCGCCGGGCGAGGGGCTTGAAGTCGAGATACAGGTCCTTCGGCAGCGAAAGTGCAAAGGGCGAGAAGCCGTTCTTGATCCCATTGATGTGTGGAGAATCCGAAGGGATGGTCCACTCCCACTCATTCAGAAGCATGGCAGCAAGTATGCGCTGCTCGTACATCGCGAAGTTGCTACACGCGAAATATCGTCAGAATTGGCCACGAAACGCGAAGATTCCAATTCTCACCGAGCAGGGCACATCCGAGCCCCAAGCGCGAAAGGCAGCCACTGCGTCGCATCGTAGTCCTTTTCTTGCCCCTCGCTCATGCTCATGAACCGCTCGGGGTTGAACTGATGTGCGCTCGGCCAGTATTCCTCCTTGTAGTGGATCGAAGTGATATTGATAATGACCGAGGAGCCTTTCGGAACGAAGACCTCGTTCCCGTTTGCCCCGACGAGCACGGCGTCCTTCATAGCCGCGCGGGGGACCATGTACGTGATCGGAGTGTTGACGCGGAGGGACTCGCGAATGCACGCCTGCAGGAAGGGCATCTCGCCCAGCTCGGCCATGGTCGGTTCTCCGGTGGCGTTTTTGGACATGGCGCGGCGGACTTCGTTGCGGGCGCGCTCCTGGATCTCGGGTCTCATGGCCATGTAATAGCACAGCGACGACATCGCGCCAGCGGTGGTGTCCTGCGAAGCAGCCGATTAGCAAATATCTGGAAGGAATACGAAGAAATGCGTACATGGCCTGCGATGAAGAATACAACCATGTTGTCACGGTACTCGACGTCCGTCATGTCTGCCGAGAATATATATATTGAGCTGCGAGTTTTCTGAACACAGAAGATACGCACCCTTGTCCTCCATCATGTATGTGAGCATATCATTACCCGGGTTCTCCTTCTTGTAAGTAAGAATCGTTTGGAACGAGGCCACCAGCTCGTCGATAGCCTTGATTGTCTTCACCCGGGGAAAGATCTTCTCCAACTTGGGGGCAATGAGATAGGGTGCACTCGCAATGCTCTCCATGACGTGGTTATACCGGTGCACGAAGGGGCTGTTGCCATTCGCGATGGCATCAAAGTCATGCCCGATAGCGGTGGTACCTGTAAATGTCACGGTGAGCCAGCATCGAATGCGTTAGAAAAATCGAGACACACCGACGGCATCGAGAGTGTATCGCATGGTGAGGTCATCCCAGTGAAGAGAACCACCCTTTCCCATTTGAACGAACAGCTTCTTAGCGAGCGACGCGAATTCGCCGATGGGGACGTTCCGGTTTAGCGCAGTCTTCACAACGCGAGAGTGCCGCTTCCACGCCTCCCCATTGGAGAGGATGATGTTTTCGTATCCCACAAAGCGCCAGAGAAGCAAACCATCCGGCGGGACCTCCTTCGGGTAAGTGATGATGTCGGCGGAGAGATCTTTTGCGATCTGGGTCGAAGTTAGATTTTTGGAGTCTCAAGCGTCGGCAGACTCACTTTACGGTCAAGGATGTGGACAATCCAACGACCGAGGGCATACACCAGAACGGCGGGCTCGCCCTTGTTGGCATACGGGAGCAGAAGCTTTTTGATGCGGACATCCTCCACCTCGCCGCGGGCAAAGCTCAGCAGCGTCGGAATCACAGGGACGCGGGGGATATGGCGGAGGTTTTTGGGGACGGCGAAGAAATGGCGAACACCTAGGACGACAGCGCCGGATAGCAGCCAAGGCCACCATGCGTAGATATCGAGTGGCGGAACAAACTTAAAGTCGGTGAGAGTGGAAGACATGGGAAGGTTGAAGGGGTCTGGGTTGCCAGGTTAGTGCTGAAAATCGGTCTACTTAGCTGTGATAGTAATATCCCATTCAGCTCCATTGCCTATGATTGACACCAGGGGCTGTGCCTTCACGGGCGTTGACGAAGGTGGCCGTTGCGGCGCTGCACTGCGGCAAGTGCGATGCGCCGCTGCGCTGCGGCAAGTCCGCATCAATCGAGGGCCGTGGGATCACTGACGTCCGTTCAACATCCTTCCTTTTTTGGTCATCAACGGAACGGATTGTGGCCCACGGTCCCACTCGGTGTCACCGCAGGGCCCTCAACAATCGTACACACAAATGACTGAGAGAACGCGAGCTCACCACAAGTCGTCCGTCCTCCTCTTTAGGTTCTACTGTACAATTTCGTTCAAATCGGCAGTCACGCGTCACGCACCCCCCTGTCGATCACGAACTTTGGTCGATGTCACGCGTCACTCGGGCCTCTGTCGAACCTCCAAACGGTCACACAGGCCCCAAATTGCCTAAAAAAAAAAAAAAAAGGCAAAATTTCCGGTTCAAATGCCGAAATTTTCGAGGTGTCACGCAAAAAATCGGTGGCTGCCGAAATGTCGAATAGGTAAAATGGGTCACGCGTCACACCCCCTGTCGATTTGAACGAAATTGTACAGTATTCCGGCCACATGATGTCAGAAAGACACATGCAGGTCATCTCGCATTTTGAACCACGAAAGCAAGCGCAAAACGTATTCGAAAATGAATCAAATAAATGCCTGTGGTAGAGCCAACGGTACATGCATATGTATATAATTACGCTATTTCTGAGCGACCGTGTATGGGTCGAATAATTAAATTAGTCTTTCTATTGCCCAACGCCTCCAACTCAGAGAATACCATACGAAGAATCGGCTCGCAGGGCCTCGACCTCCCGCAGCGCGCGCATCCCCAGCGCAGTTGTCAGGCCCTTGTTGCCAATGAGAATATCCACCGCGCCGTACTTGTACACCCACCCCACCGGCCACGAGCCGTCGACCTCCTGCATCGAGAGCAGCCGCTCATGATCGACGGTGTCGCACAGTCCCACGACGGCGGCTGCGATGATGCGCATCGAGAGCGCCAGAGCGTCGCCAGCGGAGCCAAACAACTTTGTGATGCGCGACACGAAGAGCGGTCCGAAACGTTCCCGCACAGCGGGAGAGACGGCGATAAGGCGGGAGAGGAAGTAGAAGAATGGGTCGGGGCCGTAGTAGTACAGCGTGCCATCCGCGTACGCGTGATGCTTCAGAACATCGTAGACCCAGTCGAGGGTGTCGCTCAGCTCCTCCCCGCGACCGTTGATGTGGAAGAACGTCATGACGTTGGTGCCGACGATGGGATCTGGAGAGGAAATGCGATGAGCAGGGTTAGGAGCGAAGGGATGAGAGGGACTCGCCAATGCGGGGGCGGCCGCGATCAAAGTACGTAGTGGCAATCTTGTCCTGGTTGCGATAAGTCAGAATCTCGTCCATGACGCTCTGCTTGGTCGCCTCGTCGAAGTGTGGTGCCACTGAGAGCGCAATCGACGATGTGTCCTGGTCGTATGGGAACGAAGCCGTAGTCAACACGCCTCCATCTTGGGAAGAAAAAGTCAGAACCTTCAGCGACGAGCTTGAGGAAACATACCCTTGAAGAAGTTGCTCAG
Organism: Mycena olivaceomarginata; assembly: GCA_029378375.1. Taxonomy (NCBI): domain Eukaryota; kingdom Fungi; phylum Basidiomycota; class Agaricomycetes; order Agaricales; family Mycenaceae; genus Mycena; species Mycena olivaceomarginata. The sequence continues at coordinate 126,091 of JARKIC010000177.1, read as the reverse complement.
CCGTGGATACTCGATGTAGTCGACGAGGCTAGGATCACCCGTTGCTTCAAGAATGAGCAGCTGGGCAAAATTCTCCTCCAAAACAACCCCAGTATTGGTCTCCGATTTCATCTGCTTGGCGTTGAGTTTGAGCCATTGCTCAGCGGCCGCGATAGGATCCCGAAACATCGCCTTGAGCTGGCGCTCTACCTCCTCAAACTTGGAGAATACGATGCCCTTCAGCCCCAAAGAACGCGCAGTTAGGACGTTCTCAAGTTTGTCGTCGACAAAGGCCGTCCGCTCGGGGTCAATCCCGGTGGCAGAGAGAACCTGCCGGAAGTAGCCGAGGTTGGGCTTGCGCTCATGTGCAGCAGCCGACGTGAACACGTCCTCGAAGAGGTCCCAGTCCTCGCGCTTCCCCTTATGGCGGAGCACCTCCCAATCAGGCGCAGAGATATTGGACATGGCATACATGCGCGCGCCCGACTTCTTGAGCTCGTGCAGCAACGCGGTCATCTCAGGACTCGCAGTGAGCGAATCGCGCGCGCCCTGGAACGCCGCGGCGACTTCGCTCGCCTGGATCTTGAACTCGCGGGCGACGAGCTCGTAGCACTCCGTCTCGCCGAGATTGCCCTTCTCGTACTCGAACCAAGTGGCGGAGCGCAGGATTTTGCGGAGGGTGCTACCAGAGATGGTGGTCTTGGTCTCCGCAGACCAGGTGAAGAGAACGTCGCCGATGTCGAAGATGACGTTGTCGCATTGCCGCCGCGGGATGTGGGGAGCGAGGTCCTTGTGGATGGACTGAGGGGGCGACGTCGCGGGGCTGGAGGCGGGAGTGGAGAAGTAAGGGCTGTGACTCGGCGTCGACGTTAAGTCGGACGATGTGGCAGCGCTAACACGGTGTGGGTTGAAGCTCGGCATGGGAGTGGAAGTGCAGGAGCTGGGGTTCGACATCATAGAAAAGGGACCAGAAATGGGAGACTACCTGGATTCGTGGACAGGAGGGTCAGATAAGTATTTAGCAAGCATCATGCCGCCAAGGCAGTGCGGAACTCTTCGTCTGACGCCGCTCGAGTCCCAGAAAGGTTTATGTGGCCGCAGTTTCCATTCTTGGACTTGAACCGATCTTTTCGTAGCCGCCTGAGTTAATTGCCGGCCATTCACTCTCCGGACCAGAAGGCGTGCCTGAAAACCGACCGGAGAAACGTCATCCCAGTGTTATGTAGCTGAATCAAAAGAATTGCCGAATAGGAATTAGCAGCATATACGGATACTTGTTCGTCATCCGTTTCTGGTCTGTAACATAGTAACAGAGACTAAAATTAACAGAGACTAAATTAGCAGCATATCCGGCACATAGGCGAGTTCCCGGTTTGGAGCGTTTGCCCGTGGGGTCAGCGGAGAAAGATGTTGCCCCGCCATGTATGTAACCAAACCAACATGGCGCGAATCACGGAAAATAGTTCAGAGGCCGGTCCGGGTCCATCGGGGATGCAGATTCGGTTCAAGTATTGCGAGCGTCGATTGAATCACCGTAAATCTTCTTCAGTTGGGTTCCAACACAAGTAAAATGCGCGCACATACTGTCTGTTATATGCGTGCAATTGAAGCCTGCCCAACCGCTGGCGAGGGAGCATAACGCAAACAAGAGCATTCCAAAGAGGGGATGACGAGATCCCGCGTTCGATACCCAGAGAATAGATGATTACGTTTATCTGAGCCGGGCGTTAAAGATCTAGATACCTTGACGTTCGCAATGGTGTCACCACTATAGGAGCTGGAAAGTGTGGACTCCAGTTCAGAGGAAGATCGGAGGGAAATGCGTCCAAAGCCAGATGCGGGGTTCCACGGAGGATAACAACTTTCCCGGGTGAAAACGTGATATCAGGGGGGACAGGACAGCTCAGAAGACCGTCCAAGAAGTTTACCAGAACCCGCCAGGGAAAAGAAATCAGTGAAGAGAGCCCCTCTAGCGAGATGACGACTAATGGGACGAGTGAATTGAGCAGAAATACCCGCACGGTCGAACTTTGGAATCGGGGGCGCACCCGGTACACGGCGAGTGGGGGTACCAACAGGCTGCCAGCTTGTTGTATCAATCATGCACAAGTCGACAATATAATTCCTCACAAGGCTAATCGATACGGCTTTGATGATGGGCCGAGCGTCTGCGGCACCATACTCGCGTGAGTAACCTGAAGAGGGAGGATGGGTCTTGCCGTGTGGCGCGCCTCTGTCAGTTTCTTGCCCTCCTCCTCACTTTTACCGAGTCGTTGTAAGTATTTGGCATTTGCAACAACGTGCAAATAATTAACAGGACAACTCACGAGGCGATCTCTAAATGAACCGCCAGCTTGGGGGGCCTGAATGTATGCGCAAGTAGGTCAGACGAGGGAAGAATGCGGTGGATGCTTACGTGGTTTCCATCAAACCTCGCCGTTGCTAAACAAGCCAATAACGGGCCGCGGTTAGTGATTTGCCGGGCTCGGGCCTGAGCCGACCCGGTTTATTTGCTCAGGCCCGAAGCCCGGGGCCTAGGCCCGGGCTTTTCCACCAGGCTTGGCCGGCCAAATCTGGCCCAATATTACAACTGTTATCACGAGTTCAGATCACCTGCAGGTATTTTTGATCAATGATGCACTGCATCGAAATCTGGATGGGATTCGCCCTATACAGTAATTTTTGATGTGTGCATCATCGTTCTATTGTTAAGGCGCGTTTTGTCAGAGGGTGTTGGCGGCACCGCGGCATAACCGGTAAGTAGTCAGTCCACCTGCTGGACGCACACCGCTCGAGTTGAATGTGTCGGAACAGCCATATTATATCTGCAGTACAATCCATTCAATTTCATGCGATCAAGAGGACTCTGACAGAATTAGAAAATAGACTGGAGTAGATGACTTGGGATTGGGCCTCTTCGAGGCGGGTGCTGAACCTTCAGGTTCAATTATATAGACCATTTGCATCACTGCGTAAAGGAATTGAATGGAAATAATTTTTTGCCGACAGCAGAATTGCAGAGATGGCACAGTACATACGAACCACTGACCAGGGAGGAACTATCGAAGGATTCAATTCTAGGCTGACGAGACATCACGCGAAGTTCTACGACCGCTCTTTGAAGCAGTGAGATATCAAGGTCCTTTACAGCCCTAATTTTTATGAGGATTGCCTTCTCAAATTTGCCACAGAACGAACATTCATATCGCTTCAATGATGCATTATCAGTAGCTTGGCGAAACTCATGAACAATTTGGTCCTTCTCATCCTGGGATAATATGATTGGGAAAGAGGTCCCAGATATCTCAACGGATGAACGACGACACTTGTGAACATTACCGTCAAGTGCGGTAGACTTTCTTTTCTGAGGGTTAGACCGAAGGTTCAATTTGCACTCACTGGGTGAAAGAGAAATTGGACTCAACCCGGCCAGGGCAGCTTCGGACTTGAGTATAAGACAGACTTCCGTACATTGAAAAGAAATTAGGTGCGAAGAGTATCGGTACTTAAAGACTTACTTTTCAACTTTCCACCTGAATCTCGGGCGCACATACCCTGGTGACGGGAGGTCATTTGTCTCAATGTAGGAAGAGCAATGCGTACATGAATGATAAGGAAACCTACAACAGTTATCTTCTCTTGCTCAATGAGACGGACAAAAGGAGCAGGCAACAGCACAGAAGAGTGGTTTGAAAGAGCATTATTCATTGGCATCATATTAACATCATTGTTCAAATTGGTCACACCTCGCGTACGAGGTGTCTGTTCCGCAAGCGTACAAGCAGCTACACCTCGCGCACGGGGTGTAGATGAGTGGGTAGATACTATACACCCGGGACACTGGTGAGGAGGACGATGGGTCCACACCGATGCCTCCTCGGAACACCAGGGCAACAGACGACGATCATAAAACCTGCTCTGTTTTGCTTAAGCAAGCTGCGTTGAGACGAGCCGGCCTGTTTAAGCTGCTTAAGCATTTCCAAATCTTGTATATAGACTTTAATACACTACTTAATACTCGTACTACTAGTCAGCCGAGCCAGCTTAAGCTGCTCAACCTGCGAGAAGGCTGCTTAAGCCAAATGGAAGTGATTAAACTGCCTTAAGCAGGTTAAACAAGCCAAACTGCTTAAGCAGGTCATGAAGCAAATGGCGGCTCAAGCAGTTCACGGCCACCAACGCTTAAGCAGTGGTTATCGAGAGGACTGTGTTTGCTGGGCCGAGGAGCAAAATTACTGACAATGATCTTGCGACTCCCATGTGGCAGAGACAGTAGATCTAGAACCAGAATGCTAATGATGAGAGCTTGCTCGTACCAAGTCCTAGGTGGCATGATATGTAGGTACCCGAAGCGTAGCCGGGTGTGGGCATATTCGTCCTTCCAAACGGTTCAGCGGTACTGCATGTGTCCAGGAAAGAAATGGGAGGAGTAGATCAGGTTTGTGTGCACGACGCAGGAAATCACAGTACTAGTTGTCTGGGATGTTGATGGAAGTGGCAACATGGCAGTCGAGAGAAGAAAGGCGCCAAGTTGCCACTGATTCAGTGATTGGCAGGAGATCGGCAATTAGCGGCGCTGTCGTTCTTTGTCTTTGTCCTTCATCTGCCAAGGCCGAGCCTTCCTCTTTGTTTTCAAGCTCTCAAATCGTCAGCGTTTCCATAACAGTGGCATCGACAGTTCCACCTTCACACCGGCAATTGCCAAGTTTTTGAAGGCCTGACGTTGATGACGACGCGCTAAGTGTCGAAATCAACATCAGGCCAAACGAAATTTAGACTGAGTTCCATAGTCTCATTATTTTGTCTTATATAATATCTGACATTAATAAAATAAAAATTGTTGTCGGTCGTGCTGAGACAGAGCTGATACACAGAACAACAGATTACGAGTCAGGGGGGCTGAAATCCAACACCAAAACCTATTATCTTGGTATTAGAAAAAGTGCAGCTAAAACTTGGAGTATTGGTTGGACTGGAAGCAGAACCAAAACTACAAATTTCGGTTCTCATCTCAGTCCATGCGAAACTTGGAGTTTCGGTTTTGATTTCGGCTCAAGCTGAAATCAGAATCGCAACTATGAATTTCAGTGCAACTGAAATTCCGTCTACGGACCATCCGCGGACCATCCACAGACGATCCGCTGCTTGTCCGTGGCCCATCCGCTGCCTGTCCGCTGCCTGTCCGCCGCCCATCTGCTGTCCGTCTGCAGGCAATCAGTGTCTAATATTAACGTGAAGTTAGTAGGGATCGTGTCCTGCTAATCCTACGGAGGGGGGAGGTGGAATAAAATGGTTGGTGAATTGAAGGCTAAACTAAGTACAATTGCAATTACAGGTAATCCGATTCAATGCTGGCAAAATAAAGTTACTATTTTTGTGTTACCGAGAAATATGCGGGAACGTTGTCTTGCAGCTCATCTTCAATGGCAGTCGCTCCAAGGAGGAACAGATCCTTCTCAACCAGCTCTAATGCTACTTCTAGCAAGTTCTGTATTTTCCTCATGTTTAAATATTGACTTGAGCTTTGCCAGCGTTAAATTCAATAGCTGTAGTTGCAATTGTATTTGCCTTGAATGCATTGGGGGTGCATCGTTCTTCTCTTAACTTTTGCTAGAAGCGGATTGGCCGCAGACAAGTGGCGGATGGGCGGCAGATAGGCAGAAGACAAGCAGCAGATGAGCAGTGGATGAGCAGTGGACGAGCAGCAGATGGTCCACGGATGGTCCGCGGATGGTCCGCAGATGGTCTGCGGGCGAAATTACAGTGCAACTGAAATTTATAGTTTCGGTTTTTATTTCAGCTTGAGCCAAAATCAAAACCGAAATCCCAAGTTTCGCAGGAGCTGAAATGAGAACCGAAACTTATGGTTTCGGTTCTGCTTTCAGTCCAATCGACGTCTCGAGTTTTGGCTGCACTTTTTTTCAGTACCTAGATACTTAGTTTCTGTTCTGGATCTCAGCTAATCCGAAGTGTAATCTGTTACTTTGCATCTCATCTCCTCCTCGGCTCAACCGAAAGCATTTTTTTTTCTGTTAATTTCAGATCTCATATCAGACAAAATGAGACTAAAGAATTCAGGTTGAATTTCGTCCGGCCCGATGTTGGTTTTGACACTTAGTGTGTCGTCATCAACGTTGGGCCTTCCAAAACTTAGCAATTGCCGGTGTGCTTGACCTTCGCTTAGGGCCACGACCAGGCACCAGCTTCTCCCATGACTACTCAGTCCTTTGGCCCAAGGTTTTCGGACACTAGGCTCGTAATTTGCTCGCCCAATGCAGCCATCTGTTGTTCATGAGTCGAGAGATCTATTATCGATGCTTGAATTCCAGGTATGGCATGTAGTAGAAAGACATACTCTGTGGAGGCTCATCTTCCTCTTTCGCAAAAAGATCACCTGTCAGTTGCTTGATAGTCTCGGCGCCGTCGAAGCTGCCACCCGAATTGCCATCGAATTCTGGTTCGCTTCTTCATCGGCATGGGCATGTAGCTCTTTATCTTTGGTGCGACGTACGTATCCTCTCCCCATCCTTTGTTCTAACTCTATCTGAACGAATACATCGCAGCTGGGGCCCATCTCATGGCTCCTCAGCGCAGAGCTCTTTCTGCTCTGGATGCGCGTTCGCAGCATGTCCATCACCAGTGCCTCGGACCTGCCCTTCAAATGCATCGTCTGCGTTGCGATGCCCCCACTCTTCGGGTGCGCACTACTTTTTCCTCGCAGGCGCGGGAGTTCTCTCGGGGCTCGCAGTGTGGCACGTGTCCGTCGAGTCAGGCAGGCAGGAGGCCTAAGCTGCACAAGCTGCTTAACTCGCTTTAGCCGCTTCAGTTGCTTAAGCAGCGGTATGGCGACCTTTGATACTGTTCAAGCTGCTCAAGCAGATTATTCTGCTTAAGCAAAGTCATCCATAGTGTAATTACTTCAGATTTATTGTACTAGGCCTAATATTATGCTTAAGCAGCTTAACCAGGCCTGCACGTCTCAATGTAATTTGCTTAAGCAAACGTGAGCAGGTGACAGGACGATCCTGAAAATAAATGAATAAATGGCAAGGACAATACAGAAGTTATGACACACCGGATGCTGCACTTGTTGGAAGACTGTGGTGCAGCTCAAGTGGACCAGAACTCAAGTGCATGACAATAGCAGAGGTTACAGACAAACTGGAACCAGTTGAAGCCGAGTACAAGATCAGAAGGCGAGGAAGCAGCCACGGAAATGCCGTTTAGGAACATAGACGTAGCGCCGGTGTCGCATGGAAGTGACAGGAGACCAGAATTTGGGTAGGGACACTGGAGTTCATTACCAAATCCAGGGAAACAGAAGAGCTTGTGTTGGAAATGGCCTGTCATGCGCCTCCTTGACTCACCACCCTCTCCGATCATCCTCCATGTGCACCTCGATCCCTAGCTACCGTCTCATTGCTGTTCCCTATATTTACCTTGGACTCTGTCGCTCAAGCTAGCTTTTACCCCCCATCGCACTCTTTACCCCCGTACCGGGCTGCTGTATATATCTCTGCTCAGCGCGACCTTTTGTGTGCCTGTTGACTTTCTCACAGCTTGCAGCATTACCGTTGAACACAGCAGAGACAGGAAAATCACAGACGGTAGCATTGAGGTTGTCGCAGACGTGGCAATTGATCTCGGAGACATGGCAACTGATTGATTTCGGAGACCAAATACTCTGAGTCCGATGCGGTCGGACGAACTCAGAAAGAAAATGACATGTCAAAATGAAAAGCTAGTAGCAGTAGTAGCTTATATGCACTGGGATATTGGAAAAAGGCCACAACTGACATTGCACATCTGAAATTCCATGGTGCAATGCCAAAAAATAATATTATCTGGGTTTAGCATGATGACCAATTATGTATGACAACTTTCTATTTGTGCATGTTAGAAAAATAGATTGAAACCCAAGTTCCCCAGGGTAGCCAAACCTAAAGGTTCAGCAATGATGAGCACGGTCACCGACAATCGTCACCACCACTGAACACTCTCTCGCACCCCAGTCACATCCTATTCCTTTCTTTTCCAGGGAATTGTGTGATTCTCCGGCGCAAATGTGAGTACCAACTGCATGTTAACAAATAAGATCCAAACAGAGGTCCGTCAAAATGGTTCAGAATTGGTCAGAAAATGAACCTCACTCAACCAATGATGTCCATGCCAGTCCAAACTCCACTGGAAAGCATCAATTTCGATTGGATTGATCCAATGTAATATTTTTGCCCTCCAACATTATATGTCTGCCTGCGGCGGCTTTGCGAGTTTGTTTCTATCAGAACATACAAGTGCTCCAGGCAAACTGTGCAGCTGCAGTGACATCAGCTGAAATAATTAATCTAGTGTTCAAATCTCAAGGTGCTGGGTATTACATAATATCATGTTTGATTTTCAACCACTTAAGTTATTTAATCTAGTATACAGTGTGGGCAATATATGCAATTAAATTGCAGGATTAAATCGGCTCGTTGAAGTGTTGGATTAAATTGCAGAGCCAACTGAAGAGATTGCACCTTAGTACAGGGGGGATGATATATCACCAACCTCTAATCATCGGAAAGTCATGATATATCAAATCCACTAGGTCAGATGGCATCTTGATATATCATGGTATGCTGAGCTTTTGGGCTATTGATGAAATTAATTTGTACTGCTGTCGCTGTGCTCCACGACGGCAAGGAATATCTGCATTGTGATGGCATCAATCTCGACATCGCGATCAAATGCGATCAAATGTTGTTGACGTCACCAGCAATGTCAGCAACGGCCTCTGGGTCAGCTAAACAGTGAGCAACCAGGAGAAACCCAGCAGACACTAGTAGCTCATGTGTTCCCCAAGCAGTAAGATCAACTGTATAGTGTCCTCCCTAGGAGACCGTATATCGTAGGTCGGGGTGTGAGGTGGAACCCAGAATGAGTCGAAGAGGGTGTGATATCCACTCAGGTATAAAACCCAGGGTGTGGACACAACCCACAATAAGGTGGATAGGAAGTGGGGCAGGGTGGAAACAATACCTATGTCAAGCCAAAGCAGAAGCCTGAGATTAGACAAGGTAGAATCTACTGTAAAGGGAGGAAGATTCTACTGAGCTTATATAGGCTTCAAATAAATTAAATGCGATCACAGTCTGTTGTGATCAGTTCCTGTACCGCAGCATCAAGGAGTGTTAATGCTGATACTCCTGGACTCCTCTGTGTTAGTCTCCATAGCGTCGGAGGACCAGGAGGCCCGTCTGTGTGGGTTACATAGTCCTTAATGTCGTTCCACATCCAGTGGTTGAAACCCCGATCAGTTTACAACCATTCATGCCTCTCTCGGACATCTCTGTGTCAGCCCCCTAGTGTCAGGGGGCTATGGTCCGTCTGTACGGGTTCCCTAGCCCCTAACATATTCTGGTATCCTGTGGCCCAGACCCCAACAGGTCTGTGGCTTAGAACCCAAGGCTGGGTTCAACCGTGAGAAGGACACATGGTGGCATCATGTGAGTCCCATGCTGCTAGATGTGTCTGTATCTGTACAGACATGTTGTGTGAAAAAAAGAGGAACCTGGGTGATTCATGACACTGATGATTGATGTGCTCTGAACCTATCAACAAAACACCAACCAAAACCAAACCTCAACACAGAAGTGCGTCGGAACGGACAGGAAGTGCTTGAGAAGTGCACAGACAAGTATCAGACCCTGGTACAGGGCCTTATAAAAGGTTGCAGGGAATGGAATAGACCTCGGAAACGAGGAGAGAGCATTGAGTTGTTTGTAGAAGTCCTTGGAACAAAGTCCAAGTACTTGAGCCTTGTACTGAGTGAACCAGAATGGAACCGGAACAGACAGGAAAGCTAGTGGAATGCAACGACAGTGTTGATGTGAATGGAACTCTTGCTGTGCAAATGTTCTGGCTAGATCTGATTGAACGAGGGTAGACCCGAACAAACAGGAAGCACAGTAGCGCGGTGATGTAAAGCTTTGCAGCTATGAGAACAAACAAGAACGAGTTGCTGGGGTTCTCCAAAGCGAGGTGGATGCCAATTCCAAGCGTAGACAGTAACAGACAGTAATGGGTTCCAATCCCAAGTGCTTCAGACAGTGGTGGGTTCTGTTCCCAAGCTCTTCACACAAAACCCAAACAACCAAGTGTGGACTCAGCACAATCCCAACAGTTCCAGTCACTTTCAGACTATTCCAGATGAACGGCAAGTTGGATCTCAAAGATACTGATCACAAAGAAAAGATTCCAAGCCAAGATGAATTCTAAGAGACACCTTGTTCGAACTCCCTGGTATCTGCCCAATTCACAAGTGTTTCCGCCTACTAGCTGTGGGGTGATTCCATGCAGCCGCCCAAGATGCCCCTGCTACTAATTACAAAGCCCTGAAACACATGGAAATGTCCGAGAATAAGTAGATATGAGTAAAATAGTCCATTTATCTGTCCGACTTCTGTGTATCCATCATAGGAATGGGTATCTGAGTCCTTCCATTGGCTGCCCACGTTGAGCAAACCATCCTGGTGCGATCCTGTGCACATGTACAATCGGTCAGACTGTGCCTAAGCCATCATGACGAGCCCCTATGATGATCCTGACTAGATAGTCCATTCCCTCCAATTCCGGTGCCTTCCTGTCTATTGGAATGTCTGGAACAGATGCTCCCAGTCCGTAGCTCTCCAGGGATACTGCATTCGAAGTACTTCCCAGTATGGGTACTTGTTCCAAGAGCCAATGAGTATAGGTCCAAGTGATTGGACCTTCACTTAGTGACCATCCCTTATCTGGAATGCCCGGGACGGCATGGAACCATCAAGATGCAATATTCCCAGCCCCTTCCAGTGATCATCTGATCAGAATGCGACACACATCCCATGTCCAACACACCACAACAGGATTCCAGTCTGTCCCCATCTAGTTCTGTGAACGGGAATAGAGTAGACTTCATGTTCCACTTGTTCTGTGGGCTACACATCTCCTAAAGGTTTCAGAGCGAGCACATGCCAATGGTTCCAGAGTTTTCCTCCCCATTCCCATCCATTACTCAATGGTTCCTGCCCTGCCAGCTACTTGGGAACCTCAGTACTGATGCTTCTGGAGTGTAGCCTGGCATATGTCTTGTCATGAAAACCCGAAAAAGTGAAGATTTCATGGGTGGACAAATCCCATGCTTATCACCGAGACCCCGATAGTTGGAACCTAAGATCAGGTTTCAACCATGAGAAGGTCATGTGGTGGCCTCATGTGAGTCCCATGCTGCTAGATGTGTCGAGCGAAAAAGAGGAACCCAGGTGATTCATGACAGGCAACAACAATGACAAAATTTACTTCAAATATCCGAGAAATCTCGAAAAGAATGTAGCATATGGAGTGTGTGGGTAGGATACATATGAGATGGCAAGTAGGCACAATAAAGATATTCCCAGACATAAAATATAGTTTTAAGTGAAATTGTGTTACATGAATTTGTATGCATTTACGCTGCCAGAATATATGCTGCAGTGATGGAGCAGGCTGTAGTTGACCCATCCATAAGACTGTAGGCAAGTGCAGCACTACCTGTGCACCTGGGCGCCGTCGGGCCACACCTGATTCCAGTGCCACCATGCTGCCCCACCTCAGGCATTGGTATGCACTGCACTCAATTCCAGTGCCACCATGCTGCCATAGCTCAGGCATCATGCTTGGATGGATCTCCTCCTGCATCACACACCCCACACTGCTGCACCTGCACCGCTACTCCATGTCCGTTATCCTTCCCAGTTGCTCTCCCTCCCCCTCCAGCACTGGGTTAGGGATGCAGGTGAAGGTGGTGGCACCATTCCAATGCTTGCATGTCGCTCTGCATCTGCCCATCCCCCAGCACTGCTTCCCAAGCCTATCTGGCAGTGCCGCACCTTGCCACATGTGCCCAGCCAGTGGTCACTGCATCCCTGCATGCTACGCCACTCGTCTCTGCCATCACAACCAGCTGTGGAGGAAGCAGGGTGGCATTGGCACTGCCATTCCTGTGCTGGCACTGCACCTCCTTGACCAGACACAGAAACACACACCCTGGCAGATGTGAATTGGGCCATCAGCATACTCGAGCATACGATGGCCATTCAGAACCAAATGTACCGGCTCTCCATCTCGTCGCATTCGATCTCTGGGGACCATCACACATCGCATCGCTGGGAGGAAACATCTACATGATGGTTCTCGTCGATAGCGGCACATCACACAAGCATACTGCTTACTTGAAGGACAAAAGTGATGGGGATCAACCAACTGCGCCACACTCAGACTCAGACTCATCGGCTAGTGTGGACGAGTTGCGCCACTGTCCCGCCAGTGTGGCAGCACTTCAGTGCGACTTGCGCCATTGTCGGTTGATCCCGAGGGCGACTCGAAGGCCATTTTGGGTTCCAAAAGTTGAAGTAATAATAATAATGTAACTGACCCCCATTGAGCAATTGAACACAGATCTTATTGATTGCCTGCTCTAGTGCGAAGCTTGGTGGTGGATGTAAATGTATTGAACTGATACATGCAGTACATGTACTCTAATACATAGTTAGGTGCTGCCGCGCCGTGCCTTGTTAATGCATGCATCTGTCCACCCCCAGCTCGGATGTGACAATCAGGGGTGTTTCAATCTGCGCAAATCTCTATCTGACACTTTCTGCACACGAGTGGGCCACCTCGAAACACCAGCAAACAGCCACCCCCGTGGATATTGCGCGTGCCCTGCTTATGATCAGATCTAGCAGCAGTGGCAGACAGCAATTGCAGTACATCACACTTTGCTGGAGTATGACCAGCACGAGAGAAGGAGCTCCCGGGCCTGGCTGGACGAGTGGGCATAGGTGGCGGGATGTCAGCAACCATCTCCGGGTCGGCTAAACAACGAGTAACCCAACGAGAACCCCAACCAGGATAAACCCAATAGACGCTAGTAGCTCGTATGTTCCCCGAGCAGTAGGACCAGTTGTACGACATCCTCCCTAGGAGGCTGTATGTTGTAGGTCGGGATGCGAGGTGGAACCCGAAACGAGTCGAAGAGGGTGTGATATCCACTCAGGTATACAACCCGGGGCATGGATATAACCTGTAGTACAATGTGGAGGAAGCGGGGCAGGGTGGAGACAATGCCTATGTCAAGCCATGGTAGAAGCCTGAGATTAGATGAGGTAGAATCTACTGTACATGGAGATTCTACCGAACTTATATAGGCTTCTAATACATTAAGGTGATCGCAGTCAATCGCGATCAGTTCCTGTACCGCAGCATTAAGGAGAGTTAATGCTGATACTCCTAGACTCCTTTGTGTTGGTTTCCATGGCGTCGGAGGACTTAGGAGACCCGACGTTCGGGTTTCCTAATCCTGAGTGTCATCGTATCCAGTGGTTCAAACCCCGATCGGTTTGCAACCACTCATGTACTTCGTGTACGCTTCTGTGTCAGCCATTGGTGCGTCCAGGGACTAGGATCCGTCTGTATGGGTTCCTAGTCCCTAACGTCTTCTGTATCCTGTGGCGCAGGCTCCCCAAGTCTGCAGCTTTAGAATCCGAGGCCGAGTTTCAACCGTGAGAAGGTCACGTGGTGGCGTCATGAGAGTCCTGTGCCACTAAGACGTGTCTGTATCCATACAGACGTGTTGCGCGGAAAAGTAGAACCCAAGTGATTCATGACAAGAGCTCTGAAAGGTCATTCGCCGCCTCCTCCAGCTGCCAAAGAATCATTTCTGCCCCCGAGTTGATCGGGGTGGCCCATGGCACAACATTGTCATCCATAAGGTCCCGTTGATGAATGTGGGGGATTCCCTACAGAAGGAAACCATCAGTGGTGTTCGAGACTGGCTGCAGTCTAGTGGGGTTGACATCGAGGCGATATCACTCATGTGCAGTGAACCTGACCTTGCTTCACCGGAAATCACAGCTCTGCGAGTGTTGTCAGCAACGGCCTCTGGGTCGGCTAAACAGCGAGTAACCTGGTGAGAACCCCAACCAGGATAAACCCGATAGACACTAGTAGCTGATGTGTTCCCCAAGCAGTAGGACCAACCATACGGCGTCCTCCCTAGGAGGTCGTATGTCGTAGGTCAGGATGCGAGGTGGAACCCGGAACAAGTTGAGGAGGGTGTGATATCCACTCAGGTATACAACCCGTAGTATGATGTGAAGGAAGCGGGGCAGGGTGGAGACAATGCCTATGTCAAGCCAAGGTAGAAGCCTGAGATTAGACGAGGTAGAATCTACCGTATATGGAGATTCTACCGAGCTTATATAGGTTTCTAATAAATTAAAGTGATTGCAGTCAATCGCGATCAGTTTCCTGTACCACAGCATTAAGGAGTGTTAATGCTGATACTCCTGGACTCCTCTGTTCAAACCCCGATCAGTTTGCAACCAGATCTGTACTTCGTGTACACTTCTGTGTCAGCCGTGGCACATCTGGGGACTAGGATCCGTTGGTACGGGTTCCTAGTCCCTAACATCTTCTGTATCCCATGGCGCAGATTTCCCGAGTCTGCGGCTTTAGAATACGTGGCCGGGTTTCAACTGTGAGAAGGTCACATGGTGGCGTCATAAGAGTCCCATGCTAAGACACATCTGTATCCATACGGATGCATTGTGCGAAAAAAGTAGAACTCGGGTGATTCATGACAAGTGTCCTTGTCATCCAAAAAACACACTGATTTCCTGGTGCAGAACGGGTCCTCACCCTTGGCTCTCAGTGCCATGTATCCCATTATGTTCCCAAGTCACCAAGATAACAGTCAACGTACCTCATGCTATCCTTTTTCCTCATCCCCCCATTTACCTTACTAGCATTCACATAATACGGGAATCTACCCACTATGGGCTCTCCCCAGGGAGGCTCTTAGCTATGCCGAATTCACATTACTTACATAGATCTTTCAAGTAGATAACCTACATAGTGCAAGAGAGGTCCCCAGCATACCGTACGCGGTGAGGGGGAAATAAATTTGATTCAAGAAAAAAAAAGGACTGCCGCATGGATGGCCATCGCAAACTTACCGTCGATCCAGAACAAGTATAGCAGAAAAGTCTGAGCGGCTGAACCCCTTCAATCGACCAAGGTCGACCCATCTCTTGGGGTCTTCATCTTCATGCTCTGGCGCCGGTTGCACCGAGGGGAGATACTGTAGTATTACGACCAAAGGTTCACGGGCTGTCACCCGTCACCTCAATTGTTCACTGAACTTGGTGTTCGTTGGTCGGCAATGACAGGAATATTACTATATATAGGAATCCGGCTAAGCCGGTCCGAAATTTTTGACGCTTGTTTTGCCTTTTTACAAGGGTATGCCGGCAATTAAAAAACTGCACTAGGGCCGATGTTTTTTTTCGCAGCTCGATGGGTGGACTAACTAACTAATGTAATACCCCATATAGTAACTTATCATGTGTTTAGTTGCCGGCGGACAGCGGGGGCGTCATTTAATGTTTGGAAGACATTAGTCGCTTTCTTGCAACTTTGCGGGGCAGTTTTGATTGGTATCTCCTCGTAATGACTACTTCTAAACCAGAATCATTTTTTCCACCTACTTCCGAGTACGCTTCGCAGGGTGCAACGAACTTGCGGACGAACTTGAAGCCTGGCACGATTGACAGGTGAAAGTGGCGGGAGCGACCACCAGATCGACGCAAAGAAGGTAATACTAGATCAACTTCAGGAAGGCGAGTTATTTCACATAAAGACAAGTGCTTACCCATTGCGTCTCGCAACCTTTCCGGTTGCATTTTACACCACCCGAATCTGTATCCGAGAGGCAAAAAAAAAGAATCGGGGGCAGTGCCCGAAATTGCCGCTGTCGGACTTAACAGTGTCAATCTCGAATTCGGCTGCTGTGTTCGAGGCATAGAGTGTAGAGGCCCGTAAACTCTCGGAACTCAACGAAGGTATGCTCAGAAGTGATTTCTACCCCTAAGAAGGTGGGTTCATTTTTTTTTTTTCCGGCCTGACGGCCGGACTAACCGGCCCTTAGTCGCCGGTTTAGACACCGGCATACCCTTGCCTTTTTAGGCCAGAAAATCGCAAAGTTACCGTCACCAGCACCAAAATTGTTCAGTTCACGGGTGGCTGTCACCCGTCACCTGAACCTTTGATCGTAATACTACAGTATGGATCCCGCGGTGACACGCATGGAAGCGCGCTGAGGTCACGTGCATCGGATGATCTCGAACACGCGCCGAATTTATTTCTGGTGGCCGCTTGCCGGAGGATTGAAGTTGCAAAGAAGCGCAATTACACAAGAGCACGTTTACTTGCAGTCAGGCATTTTGTAACAAGTTAACCTGCGATGGAATATCTCGACCCGGTCACCCGGCTCTCCGCGCGCAGTGATTTAGCGCCAACGGAAAGGACTAGGGCTCTTCAACCGTCCGTACCGTATACGGTACGGACCAAATACGTTCAAAGGACTCGAGAGATTCAAGATGCACTTGATAATGATTGCAGGCTTCAGAGTTCAGGACGGGTAACGCCGACGCCGTTGGCACATTTACTTGAGCCACAGTTTTCTCAACTCAAAACGAACAGAATTGCGATTTCAAACTATATTGCGATGCAAACTATATTGCGATGCCTAGGGCAGAATCTTTTTATCCATTTATTTCTTGGTGACGGTGTCGACGGTGAACAGGAAGCTGTCGGCGTCCCCCTGGGCCTTGGCCTCGGCGATGATCTTCTGGACCGCAGCGTCGGCTACGAACTCGAGCAGTTTTTCCTGGCTCTAAACACCAAATGTAAAGATGAGCAAGGAAATTAGGGACGGAATGCAGACTGACAGCGTAGTGGGTTATGACAATGATGCCTCCAGCAGCAGCGCCGACGCCGAGGCCCTGGAGCTTGGCGTCGAGGTCGTGGTTGGGCACGAGCTGTGCAAAAAACACGTCAATTATGGGTTAAGCATAGAAGAGGCGGGGAATAGTTGACGTACCAACTCGTGCTTGGTGATGGCCGACGCAGCAATAGGGAGAGCAAGGAGGGTGTCGGCGACGCCCTGGACGCGGGCGTTGAATTCGGCAGGGGACAGGCCAGCGGGAGCACGGGCGATTCCAACAGTGCGGACAGACATTGTAGTAATTGGAGCGGAGTTGGGTTTAGTTGGAGGAGAGTGAGGATGGATTTGTGGAGAACTGTGGCGCAGAAAACTAGCCATATATACAAGATTGGAGATTGAGGGACCTGCCTCATGCAGATAGCGCGTTCGTTTGCGCCCGTCTGCAAGTCATCGCCAGCTGCGCTTCTTTTGATCCCACAAGACGAACGAATCTATAGCGTCTTTCTGTTACTTGGCAACGCGTAATTGAACACCGTGTCCTCCGGGATCTGGGCGCTAGAAATGTTCTTCAACCCAACGTGACTCTGAATCAGCACATACCGGTTGATTGATATTCACAGCACCCACCGGCAAGACTGAACCAGTAAGCTCTGCTCAGCAAGAGGAATCCTTTCGAACCTGAAACCACGGAAAGGTGATGACGAATTCGGACCACCGAGATGAATACACAAGTACGGCATGGCAACCGGCGATAAGATATACGGGATGCGCGGTGTGGCGTGCTGCGAAACGCCCTCCAGCGTCAGAAAGGCAATAGCAAGATGATTGTGGCGCCGAGGCGAGGAAACACCGGCTTAAGCACTGTCAACGCCGAGTCGCCGTTCCGTGCTCAACGGAAAACAAACAATATGGCGAATCTCCATTGAAAGGGCTTCAGTGATTCGAATCTCCCGTAGGATAACAATCAGCATCTGACAGAGAAGTAATGTCTAGCTAATTTTCGCCCAAAACCCGGTCGGAGGAGAACCGAAAGGAACGAGAGGTGTACGTCAAAGTGCTTGAATTTTGCCCAGTGGAGACCAACAATTCACGGTCAGAGATGGGAGACTGACAGTGATGGGAGGAGGCAGCTAAGTGAGAGTCGTGGCGCCGAGAGAACGAACAGGTTTCCAGCCAAAAATTATCATGTGCGACAGATAACACCCGCGATCCCCGACCGTTGGCAGTGCACGCAATCGGAGAGAAGTTTCGAAATTCGAGGATATGAATCGATGATTCGAGGAGTCGCCGATTGCTTGCGATTTGTCATTGTGAACCTGATATTCGCCAGAGTCTAAAAGGCGGGAACCATGAGATACTTACTAGGAAACCAGACCACAGGATTGAGCCAGGACGAAAGGACCAAGTGTGACCGTGACCGTAATCTGATGTGATGAGCGGATCAGTCCGGGCAGTGCCTCTTATCCGACGCTCACTTGGGTTCTCAGAGCTCAGCGCCAAGCGGAAGTCTGCATAGCTCTCCGTCATTGGTTTTCGATATTTCCAACTCAGATGTCGAATTTACAATACACCTTAACCAGGAACAGTTTGAATCACGGGAATTTGTAACGCTTACTATATGCCAACTTTTGCTGCAATTCTCGCTCACCTTCTCCGTCAATCAGTAGGAATGGTTAGGAACAGCTACTGGCCAGAAACTTTGACATTGTTCCCGTTTCTCTTTGGTCGCTTTTCTATGGGCGGGACTCTCCCTGTTGAGCCAGCGATTTCGTTCTTCGTTCTTTTGGTTTTGCACGCACTGTTTCTCTGGCATTGCCGATGCACTACGTCAGAACATTGTTCCTCTTGCTCCACCATACGCCCCACCGCGGACACCCCTCTATAGCATCCAATTTGCCGTTTGGTTTCTTGAAGTTCGGATGCTCACCCTTCGCGATTCAGATGGAGGACAAGAAAGTAAAGGTCACTATCCGAATATCTGCATATAACTTGCCCCTCCACTGAGTCAAAGAAAAATGTACCATGATCCAGTCCCTCCCCTTCTCCGTCCTCAGTGGCGACATCCGCCTCGACGCCTCCGAATGCACTTGTTCGGATTCCAAGAATCTCGCGCTCCCGTATCTCCTGCGTTTAGCCTTACTTTGGGAATCCCTCAGTGGGGCAACGGCATTTCCGAAGTAGTCCTCATCTCCGCCCGGACCAACCACATTTTCTCCGCTATCCTGATTCTAATCAATATCGGGGCCAACAATCGATACATGTTGCTGTGGACCCACAAACGACCGGTAAACAAAGTCAAGCCCCCAATGAATTCCGTTCCACCTAATGGACCGCTTTGGAATCGAGCTCAAAGTCGATCTCTGGCTGAACAACTATGATGTGCGTGCCATCGAGTCATCCCCAATCTCTGTTTAGTGTTCTTTAGGTTTTTCGGACACGTCCACGGTACTAGTATCGGCGGGGTCAAAGCCTCCACCTTCACCTTGCCCAGTACACAGCGGTTGAGGGGGTTCAGCTCTCATGGGATGAGACGGGATATGTTTTTGAACGGAATAGCAAGTCTCCCAGGTGAAAATCCCCGGAAAATACTGGTGGATGAAGCCGGATTTTCAATATTCTACAGCGCTGACAGCACATTTCCAAAGCTATTCTAGAAATACGGAGATCACTGGTCGCTGACTACGAAGATGCGGTTAGACGGAACCCACCCAGGATCGAACGATTTGTAAGTTCTCGTGCGGTTCAAATTAGCCCGTCGTCTCACCTATCGCTACCCATGTAGCTAGGCCCTTGGGCCCAGGTAGAGGGCGACGACCATCAGCCGAACTCCCGCTCATACAATTGGACCAGACGTATTGTTCGAATGAGCCGTGGGCCTATGGCTATTTAACTTGAACCGTTCTGACTTCTCAAGAAAGGGATGTCTTCCATTCTGGGCTTCGATTCTCTGCATAAAGTCAAACTCGCGCTTGTTTCCATTCATTCACTGACTCACAGGCCTTCCCGCAGTGACATCCACCGGCACCCTACATGTAAAATGCAGTTGCACTGAACTGTGCCGGAGATGTTACCCGATTATTTTTGTTTCGAACTGACCTGCCTTCTTTCGATCCTTTTGTGGGATGGATTGTTTGGCATCAGCTTTCCACGAAACCAGACATTCACCCTGGCAGCTCACGACGTAGCGCCGGAGAGGCTTTGCAGCGCGCCACGAATTGCCCATGCCGTATTTGGTTGGGTATTCATCTCGGCGGTCCGAACTCGTCATTACGCTTCCGTGATTTGTGATTCGAATTGTGATTATTCTTCTAGAGCAACCGACTGATTCGCTATTTCAGTTCGCGGCGCTGGACATAAGGTTTCGAGCATCCCTATGTGGCGTTTCGTAGCCAAGTGGCGCTGCTCATCAATCTTTCGCCCGCATTTCGCAAGACTGATGACAATTGAACATCAGTCTGATGTTCAATTGCAGCGTTGCCAAGGAACGGAAGGATGCTGTAGATTCTCTTGTGTTGTGATCAAAGAAGCACATAGTCGCGGACGGGCGCAAACCAGCGTGCTGCTGCATGAGGCAAGTGCCCCCCCCAATCACCTGTTGGCGCCAGATCACCTTTACGCCACGCAACTCGCATTTAAGGCTAGCGCTTTGTGCCATAGTTCTGCACCAATCTTCACTCAGTCCTCTTCTCCAACTCAACCCAACCTCTCTCCACTCCACTCCACTCCACTTACTACAATGTCTGTCCGCACTGTTGGAATCGCCCGTGCTCCCGCCGGCCTGTCCCCCGCCGCGTTCAATGCCGTGTCCAGGGCGTCGCTGACATCCTCCTTGCCTCTCCCCATTGCTTCGTCGGCCATCATCAAGCACGAGTTGGTACGTCAACTATTCCCCGCCTCTTCTATGCTTAACCCATAATTGACGTGTTTTTTGCACAGCTCGTGCCCACCACGACCTCGACGCCAAGCTCCAGGGCCCTCGGCGTCGGCGCTGCTGCTGGAGGCATCATTGTCATAACCCACTACGCTGTCAGTCCGCATTCCGTCCCTAATTTCCTTGCTCATCTTTACATTTGGTGTTTAGAGCCAGGAAAAGCTGCTCGAGTTCGTAGCCGACGCTGCGGTCCAGAAGATCATCGCCGAGGCCAAGGCCCAGGGGGACGCCGACAGCTTCCTGTTCACCGTCGACACTATCACCAAGAAATAAGCTCATAAATAGATTACGACCCTCATGACCGTCATGTAGTTGCATTTGTTTGTAATCAATTTTGGAATCGCAATTTTTTTTGTTCACTGAAAAGTCGACTTCATTTGTGTGCTTTGAGTGGTTGAGTCTCACCGGCAGTTCCCGAGTTTCGGGTCGCCCGAGGTTGGTGTTGAGACTAGTGCCGAGAGCTTGAATATCAGGGTGCAGTTCAGGTGCGTCGAAGTTTAGAGGCGAAACCGCTTGAATCCAGATCGTCGGATCCATAGGAGGGTCGGGTCGGGTCTGGGTCGGGTCCGACCCGAACCGCTGACCAATGCTGTGCCGACCCGACCCGACTCGCTTGCGGCTTGATCTCGGCAATGTATTGATGCCAACAAACTGGTGCCGCTACGGGCCGCCTGTCAGTCTAGCGCTGTGTAAGAAAATCAATGATAAATAACACCACCTTTCTAACACTGTTATTAACAGGTAAATTACATTTCTATTAAATTCTTTTGGTAGACAAGCTTGTCATCTCGCTCGACCTCTCCACCTCCCGGTCTACCTTGTCTTCTTCCAATTTACAGGGAAGCAACTCTCCAAATAGCCAGACCCGACATTCACCTCCTCTCCAAGAGTGGCATCCTCGCGGAGCTCGGGCTCACTGAGGACCAGTTCCTTGATGTCGTGCAGGGACATTGAAGAGACAAAAGGCTAGCATATTAGTGATCATGATCAGCAGGACAACGGCGGCAAAAGGGCCGCCATCTGATGGGCCCTGTCATTATTATCTGATTGATCTTATCTGCACTGCCCAGCACTGCCCCAGAGAGTCGGGTCGGGTCGGACCCGACCCAACCCTCCTATGCCCCAGATGGGCTCCTTGAATCGGCTTTAGTTTTGGGCAGGCCAAAATCAAAGCTGAAATCATCTGAATCAGCGTTGATTTCAGGTCAACCTACATCTCATCCGATACTTCAAGCTTTGCCACTAACCTCGGGTGACCTAAGTAAATTTGGGAACTGGGGTTTTTCATTCAAATCGACAGGGGGGATGACGCGTGACCCTTTTTTCAGACATTTCGACACCTGCCAAAATTTGGCGTGACAACCCCAGAAATTTCAACATTTCCTTACAAAAATTTCGCTTTTTTGCATCTTTCAGGCCATTTTAGCCGCGCCGTGACCAGTGGCAGGTTCGACAAGGGCCGCCGTGACGCGTGACCACAACCAAAGTTCGATGTCGACATAGGGTCCGTGACCCGTGACTGTCAATTTGAACGAAAAACCCCAGTATGCCTCGGTCACATCGGTGTTTGTCAAATATTGGGTCTGACATTGGACACGTAACTCGAAACCAAGATATCAGATTCGCTTTAGCTTGTGCTGAATTCCTAATTAATTTCAAAGTTCCCAGCTTTGGTTTCAGCCCTAACCCAGACTGCAATCAAAGCTGATTCCACTAAGTTTTGCATTTCGGAAGACTTGAGATGCCAGCCGAGACTTTACATTTCAACATCAACGTCGGATAACCCAATACTTGGTAATCTCTGCCTACGTACCTCTGTCTGGGGCAAATTGCTGCCCCGTGGATGCACATGCACAAGATTCCCAAATGTATGGCCAACTGGTGCTAATACTGCAACTCAAAGTACACACATCAGAATTCAGTCGAACTGACATCAAAACTGATTTAAACCGATTTCAGTGTTGATTTCAAATTGAAAGGTGATTCCAGTAGGCTCAGGCTTGCTTTCAGTTGAAGTCCAACTTCATACCCAGAAATTTCGAATTAGATTCCCAGTATAATCAATGTCGGGCCGCCCAATATTCGGCAACTTCTGGTGTGTGTTGGCTGGCAAATTGGCTGTGGACAGGCTGCTTGTGGAGATTGCCAAAATTTCGGGTAACCGAGGTTAATTCTGAAATGCTCAGGTACCGAGTTGCATTTCAGCTCATCTGAAATTCTAAAGTCGAAATTAGTTCAATCAGTTGGATGTAGATGGTATGGGCTATATATTGTACAATAATTTGGGGACATAATGAAAAAAAAAAGCACACCCCGAAACAAAATGGAGCACGACTTTCAAAAGTGGCCACTTGAAGGAAAAGCAACACAACTTAGACTTGCGCATGGCTTTGATTCAAATTCTCGGTCACGGAGTTGTATACTTACAGTTTAATTGGTACCGCATCCTGTCTACTCCTAGATTGCACCTAGATCTACCGCTTCTTCGGGTATTGAAAACTGAAGCCATTGAAAATACTGTTTTGTATTTGGATCATATTTGCAGAGAAGCTGGTGGGATACCCGACGAGCGTTGCATTCCAAGGCACTCTGCCGAGATTGCGGAGTCTGATCGCGGAGTCTGATCGGGCTGTTGGTGCATGGGGTACGGCAGAAATTGATGGCTCACCGAGCTCTGCCCCGTGCCGCTCTGCCGAACCACTAGGTTGTCCTCCGCTTGAAGTTCTGGTTCCTATTCTTGTATTGTCTCTGGGGTGGATGTTATTTCAGATGGAACCGAGTGTGTGTCCTGTTTTTCTGGACAGATGATGTGAATTTTGCAAAACAACGCTGTACACGGTGTGCGTTTCACCCGAGACTTCCAGTCAAGTTGTGCTCTTTTTTTTTTGGCACCATTTTCGGGTCAGTTGGGCCATTTTTCACCAAGTTGTGCACCTTTATATTTTTTGTACAGTATATGTGCCATAGGATGGGACCGAAATCGAAGCTGAAACGAAAATATCACTTAGATTTCAGCTGGAATCCAATGCGAATCTGATGGGCAAAGGGATTTTGCCGCGAAGTGCCGCTGGCCGCATGCAGGCGGCAGGTTTCAGCAGCAGTCAGCAGCAGTCAGGTTTATAGCAACACATTTTCAACTCAACCTCAACACGGTGTTCTTGGCATTCTGATCACCCAGAGGCATACTCGGGGACTTAAGATCCATCCCTCAGCATCGACTCTGGTGTGAATTGACCATCGGGCACGAGGTTAAGACATGAGTTGTAACATCTTGCAGGGGCAGTCAGCGGCAGTTGGCGGCAGTTAGCGGCAGCCAAACACAGTTAAACATTCTGCAGCGGCACTTAGCGGCACTAAGCAGCGGCAAAATTGGCACTTTGCAGCGGCAGTACCAATTATGTGCGCCGCAGTCATGCGGAAATCTAGCGCCTGTCTGCGGCACTCAATCGATCAACAGACAGCGGCAACGTCATCCGTCCGCGGCACTTTTCAACCCAAGCACTGAAGGTTGGTCACGGGTACAACCGCGGGTACCGCAAGGTCAACCCGCACCCGTACCCGCCAAACCCGTACCCGGCGCGGGTCGGGTACAAAACCCGCAGTTCTCAAAGCGTCGCGTACCCTTTTGAGGGTGCCTAGGTGCCAAAGTAGTGTTTGTATTGCCCAGTAGAGGTAGATCGCCGGACGGAACTTTACGGTAAATTAAAGCGGCTTCCATGGCGAGTTTGATGCACAGTCCGTAGCTGATGATGGAGCTCGGCCACCGTGAGACCAACCGTTCAGAAAGTGTTTGGGAGCGTGGAGGGAAATAAGAGCAAGACCATAGGAGTAAGTTTATCCGGGGATATTGCCACAGCATTTCTACCATCTCGTTGAAGAACGAATAATATAGAGTCTGTTAACCAAACAAAACCATCTTGTTGGCCGACCCATCAAATTTTTTGCGGCCTTGCTCTCGGACAACCTTCTCAGGCAATATTCTGCAAATATTTGAGCATGTAGAGGTCCTTCTAATGAGACAAACCTTCCATTGCACCTAAGTGATTGGTGCAGCTATTGTGATGATATCGGATACATTTGCAAACAACAACTTGTGATGGATGCGAGAAGCGTCGAGGTCCGGCACGCGTTTTGGGGGGGGGGGTCACTCGCGGAGAACTGGCGTAAGTGGTAGATTGACCGAAGAATGTAACTACAGACAGCTCAGGAATTTATACTACGAATCAGAGGCAGTGCATGGGTTTGATGAGAGCATATGGTACTGTAGATACTGTATGTAGGCAACCGTCACGGTAACGGAGGGGTCTGTTGCGTTGCTCAAACCCCGCTTGGTCACGGTAACGGTCGGGTCGGTTGCCGAACTTGAGACCGTGACATAAATAAAATAATATTTTTAAAGTCAAAAACCGCTCAAACAAAGCTCATGAATCACAGAATCTACTTCAGCCCCTGTTCTCTGTGTATTTGAGGCTTCAATCCACGTTTAAACCCCTTGGAGGGGGTGTTGAATATTTTTTGGTTGCCCAATTTTCAATGGTCACGGCAAAACTTGTGCTGGTTGCGTTGCCCAAAGTTTTTTTGATGGTGTAACGGAGGTCAGGCTGGTTGCCTACATACAAGTACTTACAGTATATGCGACGGCACAGGCATAGGCATGGCATAAAATCAGCATAGTAAGCAAGAAATAATCATCAGGCACCCCCACGACCTTACGAAGGCATGTTTCCATTACACAACTTATCTATCATTTTTTTGCTTGATCGTGGATTGAAGGATTGGCTAGCTAAAACACTTAATTCTTGCTGGAGGATATCATCCATCTCACCTCATGAAGCTGCACAGAGTGTTTTATATATATTCATGTTGTATTCATTGTGTACGAAGGAAAGAAATGCCTGTGGGCACAGCCACCTGATTGCATAATCAGTCGGTCGGCCAACAACATGATCGTGTTTACTACAAGACTAGGATGTACCCTCGGTGACGCGTAAGGAGACGAGCTGAGGGTGAGGGTGTAATTGACAGACGTATATAAAGCATCCGAATAAGAAACCCGAGAAGGAAAGATGTCCGAAATGGAACGAGATTGTAAAAGAAGTACCGTAATTTAACAAGATAACCATCAGTAGAACTGCTTGCTCAGAGATCATGAGGTCACAATCACGCGTCCTTGGTCTGGAAATCGGCCCGAGTTTCGGCCGAGAAACCGCGGGTTTACGGGTCGGGTAGGCGGTTTTACGGGTTCAACACTCGCTCAACCCGTACCCGTACCCGCCATACCCCAGGTACAAACCCGCGGGTGAACCCGCATACCCGTGACCAACCCTACTCAAGCAGCGGCAATCTGCTTTCATTTGCGGCAGTCATGTGTCTATCTGCGGCAGTCTAAAACTTACTTCAAGCACAACCATCGGCTGTCCAATAGCTCATAGCAACATCTCGTTTCCCAAGTCACCATCACTGCTATTCCCCCTACGCTGCTGTCCTGACGTCGCCTCCCAAAATGAATTTTCAGATTTCTGTACCCGGTAAGACCCATGGATGGATGGATCAAGCCTCTGATGAATATGAAATTCCAATCTTTAGCTCAACTCAACTGACCAACAACTTTGTCTCACAACCGAGTCGAACCGACGGTGTGTATTTCACTGTCAGTCCACTATATGTTCAAATTCAACAACCAGCGGTCTTTTCAACCTCCAAAGGGCGTAAAGCAATGCCTATCTCATGTTCAATGCCAATTCTGATTATTCTGAGCTGATAGCCTGCCACTCCTTGGTAAAGTCAGCGTCGTGCACACGTCTGCGGCACTTCTGCGGCAACACAGCCACAATGCAGCGGCACTTTGCATTGCTGCTGCCTCACCATCCAAGAATGTATTTTGGATTATCGCACTCAACGACTCTAGTCCATAAACTATACTCCTGGTAAGTTCAGAAACCCAAATTTTTACCTTGTAGTCAAGCTATCCGCAAAGTTGTCCGCAATGGAAAAACACCGACCGCAGCACAACAACCGTAGAACCGGGTCAGTTGCCAAATTTCATGCCCACAGACAATCTAAGTACCCAATTTGATGGTATGGTCACAGAAAATGCCGCTATGAGCATCAATGAGCGTGGTTTGTCACTCTCATATCTGAGGCTCTTCAATTTAATTTCAACATTCATTGTAGGCTTGCCAATATGTAATTGCCGGATTCAGCATACTTCGAGAGCCGCAATGGCGAAATAATGGTCGCCTCTGAAGGCCCTGAACTGTATTTGATCCCCTTTCATCCAAGTTCGATGACTGGTTCAAACACGGATTCTATTAAAACTGCGTACTACTTCTCACCCCTTATTCTGACCAGAGATTCACACGGCAGCTTACATTCCGATAACTGTATTGCGGTACATCCCAGTTCAATAATAACTGCCACTATCTGTCACCGTGTAAGGTCCGTGGCATTGTTTTTCGGCCGCGCAACAACACGATGGCAAGCGGCACGGGTTTTTGCGGTTGCATCAACGATATCAATGTTGAGCGGACTTCGGGAACCGGCTGCTATGGTATGACCGTCTCAATGCCCAAACACTCAAAAATTTATCCCCTCACCCGCAATCGTCGTACAATGTCAAACCGCGTTGATACTGAACTGGCCGATTACGGCTGGTTCTACGTGACCGATCACGGTGTTGACAGCTGTCAGTGCACTTTCTTTACTTCTCCACCACTACGCGTCACCTCCCTTGCCAGAATCTGCATATTTTGCTTGTGCTTTACTCCCTGACACCCTGCCTTTGCCCTTGCCTTGGGAGCATGTCAGGAAGTGGGATGGTACCGCTCTCATGCCACCGGGGCTCCTCCGAACTTCAGTCCTCAAACTCATCCTCCGGAGTCGTGCTCCCCAAAGTCCTGTCGACACCTAATTCTGGTCTGGTTGTGCATGGTGTATTTCATCGCCATAACTGCTCGATACCCTTCCTTTGCCCTTCGCCTTGGGAGCATCCATCAGGTGGAAGAAATGGATCCGATAGTGTTCCGTGGTGCCGCCGTTCGCATATGCTCGTGTTTTTCTTTAAAATAGGTGTTGGCGAGATAAATAGGCTTTCAGAGTAGAAAGTGGGTGTTTGGGCCATCAATAGGCGTTCGCGAACGCCTAATGATACTAATTGTGTCGTGCCTCCGTATGAAGTTGGGATGCGTCTCCTCAAAGCGGGCGAACACCTTGAGGAAATTATCGCCCATGCGACTGCGCGAGGCGTTGAGAATCTTTCGGCGCTCGTACTTGATACGTTCCACGTTGAATAGAACTGGGGTGATTTCCGCAACGGATTCACCAGGGCCGTCGATCCCAGGACGACCAACGAGGAGTTTCAGCGGTCCTGCAGTCCGATTCTGCTCCAGATCTTGCTAAACTGGTTCTGCTCTCTTCTTCGACATGTGAAGGCGAACTGTAGGACGTGCATGGGAGTGATAGCCACCGTTCTGGTAATGCACCCCGCCCCCAAAGGTGTGGAGAATGGAGACTATTTCACATGGATGGTGGACGCGGGCAGCACCGCACGAGCATGGCTCCGTCAGCTTTTTCAGTATGCCCTTGGCCCGTGTCTGTGGTCGAAGGATAATGGTACATCCCGATTGGTGCACTCAATAATACCTTGACAGCTGCGACGAGTCACTTTCCCCTCTTTCTAGGTATTCGCTTGAGCAGAGCCCCCAGAGCCATCCAGTGTTTTACAAGCCCAATGAACCCGAAGATTGTCATGAGCCTCGACGAATTCCAGGGTGAAAGTCCGAGAAAATCTCTATCAGGCCAGGCGTCCCATTCTGGATCCAACTGGTGTTCCGAGTTGCGTTCGGGATGGCCAGCAGCAATCTGAGAGATCTGTGGAGTAGAGGCTGCTTCTGGGTGTTGTTTTCCGAGACGTGGGTGGTGCGCGGACTGTGTGGTCGTTTCGGGCCAACGAGGAGGCTAAATTCGTTGGCATGTAAGGGTGCGCACGGCGTGTTTGCCGCTCAGAACGCTGAACTAGAGATGGTCCTGGTCGATCCCATAGTCGATTTGAATTAGACAAACTTAAGAAGAGGAAATTGGCCTGTCGACGCAAAAGTAACCGTAACGGAACTCTATCTTCGTCTCCGACATACGCATAAATGATCCCGGCAGCATCGCAAAGAGGAATAACATCGGGCCCAAGTTCCTTGAACTCGTCTACATCGACTGAGTGTCTTTTCAGGTGATCAAGATCGCTGATACTCCACCGATACTCACAAACGGGTAGTGGATGCTCTGTGTTCTCCCCAAAGCCAAAAACATAGCGAGTGATACGCCTCAAACCTCCTACACAAGTTTAAAATAAATGCCTCATACTGGAGCCTCTGAGTCTCGCCATTGGCGGAGCGCAAAGCAGATAATGGAGTCGAATGTCAAAAGGTGAGTTTCAAATTGGCGATCGGTTTCTAAGCATGCCATCTGTAACCTAATCAGTGCTAGATCTGCCTCAGGATCGTCCAGGAGCTCTTGTCGTGCCAGAAAGTCCAAGTCCTCCGGCTCATCGTGCGGTGGTTGGCCTTGATTTAATGTCATTTAAGCTTGAAGCATTAGAAAGAGGAAAGACATTACCATGTGTTCCTCCGTCCGGAGCGACATCCGACACAGTTTTCTCAGAACTGCCTGAATTGTCTACGAATGTCCCAGCCTACGTTGCAATTAAGGGTGAGAAGTAAAGACATATCACCTGGATTCGACCCCATTTCGAATCGCTTCCACTCGATGTCGAGGAAGCAGAGGCGTGAGACTCCTGAGAGGAATGAGCAATGAAAACAATGCCAGACGAGAAAATACCGACCACATGAAAGGGTGAGTCACGGAGGGAGATCGGCCGCTTCACGACGTATTCTTCAAACTCCAAGGGTTCGCGTGGGCGATATGTTAGCGAGTGTGTATATCGTGGGTACGTGTGATTCCCAGAATTAACGAAAAAAGCTCCACTACGATATAAGTAGGTCGAGTACTCGATTCCGCAAGAGCGCAGACGAGTAGCTTCACCGCACAAACAGGTCTTTTGAAGCTGCCTATGAAGATCAACGCCGCGAGCCGCGGGAGCAACCTGCAAGTTAAAGGAACAGGATGGGGAGCGGCACTCCAGGACCCCAATACATCGACGGTGAATTGCCTTCCCTTTCTACCACGTCAAGGCCGTCGTGATCCTCGATGGCCCGGGAGGGTTCGCAAACCTAGTGTATGGCAAGTTGGTTTGTATCCCTGACCTACTGCGGGAGGAACTGACACTGAAATCGACCGTCCGGCCATCCATCCCAAGTCTCGGGAGTGATGTTCGCCGGAGTGGAAGAAACGGGCTGGGGAACCGAAGTGTGCAACCGCCGAGATGCTAGACATCTCAATCAGATAACCAGCGGAAGAGGATTGTATTTACTGACGACGAACAGGTCCTCCATCCACATCTGGCATGTCATTATTGGGCGACGGGCCTTTGTTGCATTACTCCAAGTATTCACGGTTACGCAACAAGTACTTACCATGCGTAGTGGGCTCTAGCTCTTCCCGGGAATTACTAGGAGGGACTCTGACCATCCCTATTAATTGTCCTATGGATTTCAAGTCAATGGATCGCTTCGAAACTCGGAAAAATAGAAGACGAGATACACCAACCTTGCCGATTGAAATACGGGACCAAACGTGGATTGCGCAGCCTTGAAAAGTACACATGCAACCAACGGAGACCTCGAATGATTCGCGTAAGGTTCGTAGCACTGCGGTAGCAGCCAAACAGAGAATGAGAGCGAGATAAATCGGGTCGATCATGGCGGTCAAGAAGAGGATACGCCAAATAGGGTCTCACAAAGACCGAAAACAGAAATGAATTGATCGGGTTTCTCGGAGTAAAATTCCGAACCCAGCGAAAAAGAGGAGGTTGCACAATTTAGTGAATGTCAAAACCAGAGTGTCGGCCGCAGTGGGATTGTGTACTGTAGCTTTTCCAAACTCACGCTCGACCTCCTTTCACTGCCATGGCGGATGAGTGCGACACTCGGAATATCACTGTTACAGATGATCTTTTTGCGAACGTGAGCATTTTCTTCTTTTCTTTTTGATTGGTATCTTCGTTTTTGTCTGAACCAATTTGCAGGTTGAGGACTTCAGCGCGGCTCAACACAAAGGATTCATCTTCGGATTTGTTGATTTCTGGCTCAAGCGCGCTCCCAACGAACGCATCGCTGAAGAATTGGTGGACGCTGCCGTGAAGTTACTGAAAGGCACAGCATTTTCGAAGCCAGATAACGCGAGTCAAGAAAATCAGCGGTGTTGTAGATCCCTCCAAAACAGACATTTTCGAAAACTACGCCCGCGCTTCTCCAGTGCGGCACGATTGACGAATTCAATGATCTTGCGGGCAAGTTTATTGGTGACTTCCCACGCGCCGAACACTGGATTCGGTGGTGGATGCTTCCGGCGCATGCGTGCATGGTGTTCCCCAGCTTCCGTGTCATGGATGAAGCACTTTGGAATTCCATTCCAGACACGACGAATGCCGAAGAAGCAATGCATTGGAAGCTGTATGCAGCGATTGGCCGTTTCACTGCATTTTGACAGGTTCTGGACCCAACTTAGCCGAGATATGACGAGCCGGTCCCGAGGTGCCTCGGCTGACCTCGACACAGCCGTTCGAGGTTAGCCGAGGCACCTCGCGACCGGCTCGTCATATCTCGGCTAAGTTGGGTCCAGAACCTGTCAAAATGCAGTGTTTTCTTCCCTTGATGGATGGACTGAGGGCGCTTTACAAGTTTGCTGGGCATTACCAGCAACTTTCCGATGCGGCAACTCGTGAGTGGTGTGACAATCTGACCAAAATCGATTCCCAACCTTCTATCTCAGATGGAATCAAAGTCTTCTACGGAACCGACCGTCAACACTGGAAGCGCACCGCCGAGAAATTCGGTTAGACCAAATACTCGCGCCACCATGGTACTGGTCCTTCTGGCAGGAAAATCAAAAACGATGGGTGCCCGCCGGATACAGGCAAAGCATTGATTGGCCCTAAACGACAGCCTCGGGAACCGGTGGCGGAGTACGAGAAATCCTACCGCTGGAAGGACAACTCTTGCTGGCTTGATGCCAGTCTCACGATCGTAGCTGTTGCGGCGGCGGGGACTACTTGCAGTCTATGGAACCTATGTTTGCGGACCTCCCAGCCAATAATCTCCTTGGGGACCTACGTCAACTGGTGTACACGCGTCTGGAGACTGTTGAACTGGCCGGGTACGAAGCTGGTGGATGTGCTCTGCTGAGTCAACAGCGGGACGGTGTCATGAATCGTCTTTTCATTTTACTTCCAGAACCCGAACAACCCGAAAACCCGATCATTGATCAGATCAACTATCTGATCAATCGAACTTGGATACCGTTTTAGGATCCCAAACGGTTATGATCGGTTTCCCGACCTTCGGGTTCCCGATCACCCCTCTACGTTCCTATACCCCTTCATTTACTTCGCATTAATCTTGTCCGTTGTCATTGGACACTGTACCTTAATTTACAAACCCCTAGGACTTTAGTATATAAACCGTAGTTATTCTCCTGTACTTTACACTATTCTAGTCTAAACTCCAGGCTTATTCATTGGAACTCTTCGTGCTTCAGTCGCCCTCGTCACCTCAGAACCCGGAATCTGCTCTGTGCTGACAAAAGAATAGTGTCTCTACACGGCGTACCCGACTGGACGTAACACGATGAGCACCGAATATGTGCTCCCCTCGATGGAGAGCTTTGGCGCCCTAAACGGCGAGGAGAGGGACAGCGTCCTGCTGCAGGCCCTACACACGCAGGAGGGCAATTCGGAGTGATGCAGGAGGAACTGGGGAACCTGCGCGGAGAGAATCGTCTGCTCCGCGAGGACAACGTCCATTCGCAACAACTCTTGCGCGATGCCCTCGTCGCCTTGGGAAGAGCCTCTACGGGAGGGCCCAGGGAGACTAAACAGGTGAAGACGGCCCGTGTCGCCGCCCCTACCCCGTTTAAAGGAGACTCCGAATTGGTGGACTCCTATCTGGCGGAGTGCTGGTTGCACTTCCTGGACAACCCGACGTACGAGCGGGACAGCGCGAAGATCGCCTTCGTCCTGTCCTACATGAAGGAAGGATCGGCAGCGGCATGGGCCAACAACGTTGTGCAGGCCATGCGCAACCCGAGGGACCCCGATACCCCGCTGTATCGGAGTTACGAGGTCTTCGAGAAGAACCTCATTGATGCCTTTAAAGGAGGGGCACAGGTGGAAATCGCGCAGGCTAAAATCGAGAAGCTGCGCCAGGGTGCGGGAACGGCCACGGAGTACTTCACGCTCCTGGACACATACAACAACACCGCGGGTTACGACGAAACCACGCTTATCCGTCTCCTCAAGCAGGGGATCCTGAAGCCGGTTCTGCAGTCCGTCTACGGACAAACCGCACTACCGATCACCTATGCCGACTGGAAGGTGGCGGTCATCAAGCACGACGGGTTGCGTCGCGCCTTCCACGTTATGGATGGCGCGCTTCGCGATCGTCCCGTCACGGTGCCTAAGGTGCAACAGAACCAGAACCCGGGGAACTTCTTCGCAGGAATGAGCAGCGCGCTCCAACGAATCCCCCTGCGGCCGTCGTTCCGCCCCCGGTCGCCACTGGCGGGGCCCCTAGCGCAGGGCCCGCGCCTATGGACATAGACCGGACGGTCAGCAAGAAGCCGGTTCCCCGATGCTACCAGTGCGGAGAAGTCGGGCACATGGCCCGTAACTGCACTACCCGAGGACCCACCAACCCGCAATTCCGAGCCTTGATCTCGGAATGATGGAGGAACGCCTCGGGAAGGAGGATTTTCCCGAAGAATCCGAGTGAAGACTGTGCCCTCGGATTCTCGTATACCCCCCCCACCTGTAACGACTTCGAACAATTCATTCTCTGTTTTGACTATCGAAGAACCCGGTGTGGGGGAAGACACAGTGGAGATGGAAGGAGAGGAGCGAGGACTCCCTCTGAGTTTGAGAAGAGTGAGGGAGCCGTTTCTCCCTCTGACTCTAAGCGAAGGGGCAAGAAACCCCGGAAGCCCGAGCGGGAGAAAGCGGAATGGCGCAGACTCCCCCTCGGAAGCGCGCGTCGGGTTGCAACCCGAGCGCGGGCACAAGAATGGAAGGCGCGGGAGATTATTACCAAGTGGACTCACCCGGCCAGAATACAAGAGTGGACGACGAGATGGTGGAAGAAATCCGGACGGCTTACTTCCCGACGCCCTGGGCATACTGGACAACTTGAAAGAGCCACCACAGTATATCCGGGCCACTGGGAACTCCATGATGGTTCCAATGACCCTTGAAGGGCTGAATAACCTTAAAGGTTATACAGTGGTCGGGTTACTGGACAGTGGGGCTACCAACGGATTCATGCCAGCGGTTCGTCGACGAGCACGGAATCGAAGTGGAACCCCTAGCCGTAGCGGTTCCGGTTTACAACGCGGACGGTCCCTCAACAAAGGAGGACGCATCACCCACGTTGCGCGCATGCGTCTCCGAATGCAGGACCATGCCGAAATCTTCTCGTTTGCGGTAACGGATACTGGGAAGAGCGACGTGATCATCGGGTTCAATTGGTTGAAACAACACAACCCGGAGATCGACTGGCAGAAACAAACCATTCGTTTCTCCAGGTGTCCTGCCGCTTGCAAACGAGCCCGCTTATGGGAGGAGTGGGAGGAGGAGGACAACGCCGACATAGGAGAGGGAGACCGCATCTTCGTCACGAAGATGTATCCCGAAGACGTTCTGGACACCCGGGATGCCGAACACCTCCGCGCTATGGGTAGCGTGGCTACTAAGCTGGCGGCCGCTGCTCACGAGGCCAAGGGGCTAAGACGCTGGAAGAGAGCGTCCCCGCTCATTATCTGGGGAATTTCGAGGGGTCTTCGAGAAAAAGACTTCGATAAACTACCGGAACGGCGAAAGTGGGACCACGCATAGAGTTGAAACCCGGCGCAGAACCCGTAAAAGGGCGGAGTATTCCATTGTCCGTCCCGGAACAGGCGGAATTGGACGCGTTCATCAAAGAACATGTGGAAA
Source organism: Mycena olivaceomarginata (assembly GCA_029378375.1). Taxonomy (NCBI): domain Eukaryota; kingdom Fungi; phylum Basidiomycota; class Agaricomycetes; order Agaricales; family Mycenaceae; genus Mycena; species Mycena olivaceomarginata. The sequence continues at coordinate 91,306 of JARKIC010000177.1, read as the reverse complement.
CCGGCCGTATTCGCCCCTCGAAATCGCCATGGGCCTCTCCTTTCTTCTTTGTGAAGAAGAAGGATGGGAAACTACGGCCTGTTCAGGACTATCGGAAGTTGAACTCCCTTACCATCAAGAACCGGTACCCTCTTCCGTTGATCTCGGAGATCATGCACATGCTCCGTAAGGCAACCTGGTTCACTAAATTGGACGTTCGATGGGGATACAACAATATCCGGATCAAGGAAGGAGATGAAGAGAAAGCCGCGTTCGTCACAAACCGAGGGTTGTGGGAACCGTTGGTTATGTTCTTCGGCCTTACGAATTCGCCGGCCACCTTCCAATCCATGATGAACGACATCTTTGCGGATCTTATTGCGGAAGGACGGGTTATTGTTTATCTGGACGATATTCTCATCTATTCGGAACATCTGGAAGAACACCGCTCCACAGTCAAGGAGGTCTTGCGGATTCTTCAGGAACCAAGTTGTTCCTGAAACCCGAGAAATGCGAGTTCGAACAAAGAGAGGTCGAATATCTGGGAGTTATTGTCGGCGATGGGAAAAATTCGTATGGATCCCATAAAAGTCGAGGGCGTTCGACAATGGGCAACCCCGAGGAATGTCAAAGACGTACAAAGCTTCCTCAGGTTCCTCAACTTCTACCGACGCTTCATCAAAGGATTCGGGGATTACGCGAAGCCTTAACTCGTCCTTACCCGGAAGATTACAAGTGGAGGTGGGGAGAACTGGAAAAGAACGCGTTCGACCAATTAATATTGGCCGTAACTTCGGAACCCGTACTGCATTTTCCAACGGACGATGGGGAATGGCGGGTGGAGGCGGATTCCTCGGATTACGCCACGGGGCCTGCTTGACGCAGTGCCAGGACGGGGTGTGGGTTCCGATTGTTCATGTCCAAGGGACTAACGACACCGAGCGGAACTACGACATCCACGACAAGGAATGTTGGCGATCATGCGGGCCCTTACTACGAATGGCGACACTATCTACAGGGCAGTCAGCGAAATTCGAGATCTGGACCGACCACAAGAATCTGGAGTACTTCACCACGACGAAGAAACTCAATAGACGACAGGCTCGGTGGTCTTTGGAACTCAGCGAATACGACTTCGCGCTCATTCATAAACCCGGGAAACAACACGCGAAAACCGACGCGCTTTCGAGGCGAAGCGGTCATGAGAAGGGGGCGCAGGATAATTCGAATCTTGTGCTGTGCCGGAACAGTACTTCCGGAGGATGGACGAGGAATTTTTGAAAGCCATGCCGGCGGTCTTGGACGACACGGCGGGGATCAGTTCATAGGACATCAAGGGTGGGAAAGCCGATTGGGAAGATGTGGTGAAGAAAGCGCTAGAAGAAAAGGCCGAGGGCTGGGAAGAACACGAGGACGGGTTCGTAACCCGGTATCGAACCGTATATGTTCCCCCACTGGAGATCTACGACACCGGATTCTACGAGCACACCACGACGACTACATTTCCGGACATCCGGGACAATTCCGAACGGCGGAATTAATAACCCGGAACTACTACTGGCCCTCTCTGCTATCGGACGCTAAACGATATGTCTCGGCTTGTCCCGTGTGTCAGAGGACGAAGCTCTTTCCCTCTAAGCTCCGAGGACCACTACACCCCAACGCGGTTCCGGAAAGGGTTTGGCAGAATTTCAGTGGACTTAATCACCAAACTACCCGTCAGTAATGGGTACGACTCTATCGCGGTGATTGGATCGACTAGGGAAAGGAATCCGGGTGGTGCCTTGCACGAGCACCTGGGAGGAGAGGGGATGGCGCGCATTTACCGCGACCATGTGTGGAAAGACTTCGGGTTGCCCGAGGTGGTGATTAGCGACCGTGGGACGCAGTTCGTGGGGACTTCATGCGGGATCTGTTGAAGCTCCTGGCATAAAGTCGAACGCTCGACGGCCTACCACCCAAACCGATGGACACCGAACGAGTCAACCAGAACAATCGAGGCAATACCGTCGGGTTTTCAAAACCAACTTCTTGCAAGGACGACTGGGGCGGACTGGTTGACTCTGGCGGAATTCAACCACACGATCAGGTTAGCAGACTACGGGGTTCAGTCCCTTCTTCGTGACATGGGGGTTCCACCCGCGGAAGGGGACGGAACCACGTCTTGAAGTACCCCCTGAGGATGCGACGAAATTTGCAACCCGGATGTCGGAAAACTTCCGAGAGGAAGCGGGGGGCCGCCATGCGCGCACGCAGGAGACGATGAAAAGGTTCTACAATGCCAAACGGCAGGCAGACCCTGACTACAAACCCGGCGATAGGTGTACCTCTCTGGAGCAAATTTGGTCACACATCGCCCGACGAAGAAGTCGAAGCTCGGCGCTATGGTCCCTTCACGGTCGTCCGTAAAGTGGGGAGCCATCTCTTATGAGCTTAAACTTCCCGATTCCTGGAAGGTTCATCCGGTCTTCAACACCGTATTCCTTCGACCCTGGGTTCCACTGGTGGCGGCTCATCAGCATCATGACGATCCCCCTCCGCCTGACGTGGTGGACGGGGTAGATCTCTATGAGATTGCCGAGGTACTGAGATACGCCTCAACAGAAGCGGAAACGCTTGCAGTACCTCATTCGATGGGAGGGTTATGGACCGGAGGATAATACCTGGGAACCCTTGAACACTTGGGGGATTCTACGGAATGTCTTGAAGACTTCTACGAGAAGTACCCGGCGGCTCTAAAGGAGACCGCACACGGACGGAAGTGGGTCATCACCGGCGAGGACCTGTGGAACAAGAAGCAGCGTCGATCGTGAAACCCGAGGCGGGTTCCACCTAGAGGGGGGGTAATGTCATGATACGTCTTTTCATTTTACTTCCAGAACCCGAACAACCCGAAACAACCCGATCATTGATCAGATCAACTATCTGATCAATCGAACTTGGATACCGTTTTAGGATTCCAAACAGTTATGATCGGTTTCCCGACCTTCGGGTTCCCGATCACCCCTCTGTGTTCCTATACCCCTGCATTTACTTCGCATTAATCTTGTCCGTTGTCCTTGGACACTGTACCTTAATATATAGACCCCTAGAGACTTTAGTATATAAACCGTAGTTATTCTCCTGTACTTTACACTATTCTAGTCTAAACTCCAGGCTTTTTTCATTTGGAACTCTTTGTGCTTCAGTCGCCCTCGTCACCTCAGAACCCGGAATCTGCTCTGTGCTGACAGACGGGTTTCGCTCCACCCTTCGAGGTGTTCGGGGAATACAAGCCGGGTCAATGATGGGGTTCAATACGATGTTTGTGAGTGGATCTTATACCCAAGTACGACCGCAACTGGTTAACCGGATTCCTTCTTAGGGGTGGCTCTATCGTATAACCGATTATCGTCATTATATCCCCGACTACTATCAGCGCCGCCGCCAGGCTCAGCAGCGGTTGGATCCGGCGATAGAACGTGCTTGTTCCTACTTCAGAATGATGTCGGCGAAGCTCAAGTCCTGCACCGGCGCAGGCCAGCATCACTGGCAGCTCCATCCAATCACACTGCGAGGTGAATGTCAGTTGGGGTACACCGCCTGCGAGAAATATGGGGGGGGACTTGCGAAAATGGTTTCAGGACCTTGTTCGTGTGACCAAATCGGAGTCTCTTGCGGCGTGTTGGCAGACTCGCGAGGGCGTTCAACTATGTGACAGCAATGCAAGCGAACAGGAGGTTATTCTCAATATCCCTGTTATCCTCACCATTGAGATGGGGGAGACGAGAGCATTCCACTGGAACATTCCTGGAGTCCTTTCTCCCTACGCTAGCAATCCAGCAGCGTCCGTAGCAGGGGTGAAGTATAACATTGTGGGCCACGTCTACTCCAGCGCGCATGCGGAGCACTTCATCGTGTGTTACCTGTCGATTTCCGTGTCAAAGAAGAGAGTCTTTGACTACGATGGGCGGGAACACGAGGGACATGCCATCCGGCGTCGGACAACAACTACAAGAGGCACACTCACCGGCCCCTCTCAATCAATCGAAGGAGTGCCAGATGGATATGTTTCTCTACGCCCTGGTCTACCATCTGGAAGGCGGCGAGCAGGCTCAACAGTTTGTTCGAAAGGAGCAGGTTGCTCAGGCCGAAAAACTCACTCTCGACCCCACAAGTAAGAACGGCTTGCCTTCGGCTTGCGAGTTTCGCCGCCCGAACATAGTTCGCATCGCTGATACCGGGCAAAGTGAAACTGACGCCAGTGACGCCCTTTGACGCCCTTTGCCGTGGGGGGCGTCAGTGGGGCGGCAATGCCATACATTATTTGGTGTGGGTTTCCCTGTAGAAGCTTTCCGTGTTGTATAATAGTTACCGGTTCACCATATTATGGTTAGTTTTGAGTGTATAGAAAATGTTTTAACGGTCGGACAATATTTATTTGTGCTTCGATTGGCCGATTAATCTCCGTTCCCGGGCCTCAACCGTGACGTTGCCACGGTTCAAAACGAATAATTCAGTTCATCAACGGTACAACAAGATAATCTAGAGCATTTCCAGTTCGCTTGTATATTTCACTTATCAGTTTAACAGTCAAGGCCACCCGCAGTGCGGAGGGAAATGGCCAACGCCGCCGGCAGATGCATCTGCTGCATTCCAGCATCAGAGCAGAGCTTACTTTCCAACTCTCAGTTGTTCAAAATGCACATCAGGCACAAGTTTCTCGCTGTATCGCTTGACGCACAACGGTTTTGCAGGGTTGAAGTCCCGGCGTGCGGTTCGGAATGGGGATACCAAGTGGCAACAAAAGCGTGGGCGTGTAGAGTAATGAAGAGGTCAGAAGGAACCTCTAAAGGAAAAAGGTACGTATCCGGTAGGTATACGGGGTGAAAGGAATGTGTACCAAAAAAGGTAATGTTATACGTCTGCAGTTTTGTAGGCAAAACTCAGGCACGGGTAAAGTAGAGGCGTTGGGTCTAGAACGTAAATGTTCTATACCCGGGTTGAAATTCGATGGCGGTTCGTTGAATAGATTTGAAGAGGATCGGGTTCTCTGCGCAAAGCACGAGATTGCTGTCTGCGTGAAGCACGACAGGAATAGCCTTGACAGCTAGCGCGAATCTAGCCAAATGAGGTCGAGGGATTGGTCCGAGGGGCCAGAGAAGTAGTAAAACGATGTTGGGACAGGAGACGAGACGAGTGTTGACGCTGGATGAAGCTCAGACGAGTGCCCGGTGGCGGTAAAGAGCAAGCAACGAGGTGATTTATTTACATCCAAACAAAGTTTACATAATCGATCACTCGGCGCGTCCGTTCTCAAAGACCGCCGGGGCTGCACTACTAATTAAAAATGCATACTCTAGGCCCATGTCAAGGCAATAGCCAGAGGAACCGACGACCCAATAATCCTTCCACCCAGGGCATGCAAAATATGCAATGGCTCGGTCGAATAGGAGCATCAAGAGCAAAGGGGACTGCCCGCCAACAGTCCCGGTGTCGGCCCGCAACGACACCCTCAAGAGCGCGACTTACAAACCCTGGGCTTCTGCATTACCCGGCCGCCTGACCCCTGTCAAAGAAGCATATATGTAAGGTAAAATAAAGTGTAAAACCAACCCAACAATCCATCTAAGAATGAAGACGTCCGAGCTCGTAACTCGGAGATGTCGAAGGAATAAATGGAAATGAATGCCTGTATATCGTCCAGGGCTTGCCTTGTTGTTCGCGTTCGTGTTGCCGTTCTTGATCTGCGCGAGTGGATCTCGAAATCCCGTCTATCGGACACTAAGTCCGATAGACGCCGGTTAGGCGCCCAGTACGAATGAGCCGAAATCTGGGTAAAACATTGGGAGGAAAGAATATAATCAGTACGTTCAAATAAGTCGTAAAATGGAAGTATGTTCATAGATTGGAAAGTCGATGAATTGGAGGGAGTAAAAGAAATTAAAAGTCGAAAATACCACCACTGCAGAGTAATCTTCCAGCCGTTCGTGTGGTATCGTTCCGCACCTCGGCCGTCCGACCCTGCAACAACGGCACTTATAACATTGTTTAGAGGGAATAAAGGTCCATTACGGAGCGAGTCGTGAACATTGGAAGATGATTATATGATAAGTTTTCAACCAGCGTTGTACTAACTATTATCCAAATCTCTCACTCGGTACATGCTGAGACTGTGTTTTCTCTCTGTGTAACAATATATAACACTTTCAGCAATTTATAGCGAGGTTCTGAAAATCTGCACCAAAATTAATGCTTGACTAAAATCTGTGGGGGCGGCACTCCGTGCGTGACGTGACAGAATTGACGCCCCAAAACGGGTGGGGGCGTCAGTCAGGGGCAGCAGGGGGCGTCACTTGGCGTCACTGGCGTCACTTTCACCGAGCCCGCTGATACCGACAAATTCTGGCTTGTTACCAAATCTCCTGCAGTTCTCGACTACATCTCCACATCCCACCCCCGGTCTCCGAAGAAAGCGTCTCCAAAGAAGGCCATGGCACAAGTAATCGTGCGAACCTCTCCAGATGACGATGGCAGCGACTCTGATATGGGAGATGCGCCTCCACATTCTGCGACACCTCGGTTGTCTCTCGAGGATGAGATTGACCAGTTATTGCTGGATACAGTTGCGTCCCCTGCGGAGAGACAGCGGGTACGCAAAACCACAACATTCACTGGGCCGTTCACCTTCCAAGAACAACACCCAGAACAGCACCGGTTCTCGTTCATTATCACCATCTCCAATTTGTTGCCAAGGTTGCGGCATGCAAGAACCAGATGGCGATGACGACCCGGAGGAAGTGCAGTGCCAGCAATGCAAACTCTGGGCCCATATTAAATGTTTGGCTGCTGACGTGGATTGGAACGACCCCAAGGTCGAGTTTATCTGCAGGATATGCAATGATCCCCTTGTTGACCTGTATGCTCCGTTAATTTAAACACTCACGCCAAAGCTAACCGTATCTTCTAGCTTCCGCCCGAATCAAATCGTCTTGGTTCCGTCACCTCGCAACCCAAACTGGAAGGCCGCCAGCGTGCTCTGGTACCCAGCCATATTTATTCAACGCCACGAGAGTCGCGCAGGGCAGAAGGACGAGTATGAGTTCCTATGGCTGGAGTGCACCGATGGCTCGACTTACATCTCGACGACTTCGGATCTGCCACTCATGATGCAGCGGAAATTTTTCCGGGCGCGGAAAGTCTGCCAGGAGATCGACGAGGTACAACTTACGGCAAAACAGGTGAGGAATTATTATTCGGCAAAATGAATTACACTCACAACTGAATTTAGTTGGGGAAAATTCGCATGCCCCGTTACATGGACCCGAGCTTTGGCCACCACGACAATCCTGTGCTTGCGGCCATTTTCGACGCAGCCATCTCTACTATCGCAACGATCCTGCAAATATTTGACGACAGCCATCCGGTGGTGGAGCACTTCAACGTGTTTTTCAAACCAATTGTCGTCAAGGGTGGGAAAAAGAAGTTGAATCCGAGTCGTGATGCAGACCAGTGGATGCGCAGCTTCGGTTTGGTTCCCACACCTGAACTTGACGCTGTTCTGGAGCCCGCGCTGGAAAATCTAATGCGGCATACTAAGCTCGCTGGTCTTCCGGATGACGAGAGGAGCAAACGGGCACTTGGGGTGGGTTCGGCACTGTTTCAACTCCTGGCGGTTCAGCAACAACTTGATGAGGCACTGGATCTGAATGGCGACTTACTGGCCGATATCTTAGACGCTGGAGTTGTCCGCTACCCTTACTACGGGGATAGAGGCCTCGAGGCCATGTTTGCCTTAGCCAACGTTTGGGGTCAAGTCAGAGCATGTGATCTGGGATGAACAGTTCAGGCCACCAACCTTTCGCCGCGACGAGCCCTCCAAATATGCACCCAGAGCACCGATTCCAGTGATACTCAGGCGGAAGGGCGATAACGAAATTTTGGGCGAACCACCGATGAAGCGCGCGAAGGTTGATGTGGTGAAAAAAGCGTCGAGGGTAAAGGCGGAGCCGAAGTTCAAGTCAATGGGGAAGGCACCGCCAAAGTTCGTTTCCGCATGACATCTACGTTCGAAGAAGGCAGTGTAGTTTATTTTGTTCTGCTCTCCAGCAAAAAAATGGATAACTTCTCTTTGATCATCGAGTAAACCTTCATTCAATACTAATTTTTCGTTAGCTTCACTCAATCCGACCTACGACCCGATATTTGAGAGGTTCATGATTCGAGTTGTAACAATGGCAACATAAGAGCGAGGATTGGGCAGCGACGGCAGTGTTGGCAGCCATACACAGTGGAAGGTGAAGTACCATGTGTGGCAGCGGCAGCGACACTGCCACGTAAGAGATTGCCGCAGGTTTGCGCGGCAGTTGCATGCTCAAGAACAATTGGTAGCGGCAGTCAGTGGCAGCCTGCGGCAGTGCAAAGCAGTGCAGCGGCAGTTGAACTTGTTGCAGCGGCAATTTGCGGCACTTGCAACGGCACAGCGGCACTTTCGCCATGCCCCGAATCTGATACACCGTATTTCAAGTGAAGTATCGTAACCAACCTCGGAGGGACCGAAATTCGGCAATTGTCACTGTGAGTGGCGGTCTGATCGCCAAAGCGAATTTCATATACAACAAGGTGGTCGGCGGCCTCCCCCCTTTTAATACAATGTGTACCATCGGGGAGGATGGGAGCCGGCTGCTGAGGTTGAACCCGGAAAGTCGTCATCGTCAACTTAGCCCAGTCCTTTACAATGATCACAATCAATTCCTCAACATTTATTCTGGTTTCAAACTCATCCCTTCAACGTGCAGTGGAGGAGTCAATCCGGGAAGATGTTAAGATGTCAACAATTCGCAACCCGGATTCGTGGATGGCCAAAGTTGAGCTGCTAATTCAGTGAAACCTGAAGTGAGGACCGACCACATTCTGATCCAGAAAGAAAAGAGCATGCCCATGGAATTCAGTGCGCCATATTCAGGATGAGGAAAGCAAAATTGTTTAGGAGTTGATCGTGATCATGGTTGAGAATGACAGATGATAGGCACTGAGGTCGATCAGGGAAAACATTGAGTCGATCATGTATAGGACAACAGTGAGAAAGAGTTTGCATCCTTGGGAGGGACATTGATCAAGTGAGAGTAGACAGATTTTTATGCATACTGTACAGTAACCACAAAGTCAGAAGTTGCAGATGTTGAGGAGAATGATCGAATTCAGACATCAGAAGTAGAGGAGCCGATCGTCGATCGAGGTTGAAAGATGCGGAAATGAAAAAGAACTCGCACCTCAAAGTCAGACACCCAAAAATTTTCTAAAAGGTTTGATGAAAGAATGTTTCGCAAATACGTGCAGCGTGTGACTTCCAACCAAACAATTTTTGCGTGCCGTATGTCGCACGTCCCATCAACATCATCGGCTCCACCCGACACTGCCCTTTGCCACTCCCGTTCATGTCGCTCGAGTCGCGCTCGGTACTTCTGCGGCTACTCGACCAAATGATTGCTACGGGCGTATAGGGCTGAATTGCAACTCCAAGAAGTCTTTCACCCTCCATACGTGTCTGCGGTATCGGATCTATGGACCATGCCCCGCGATTTCTCTATCCAACTTTGGATCTCCTGATGTACACTACATGGACAGCGGTAATCGTCAACGATCCGCCATACAGCTCGCCGCACACCAGGTATATTCTGCGCCTCGGTTTGACCATATCAATCTGAAGCACCCGTGCCGGCACACACCGCCCGAGATGCTCTTTCCGCTATACTTCCAGCTCAACGCTCATGGTCTTGTCACTTTTTTCCTTTCCATTGATCCCTTGGCCGGCTAAACTGAAATACGGCGCTTCTATTATTCCCGGTACCACAGTGTGAACACTAAAAATTGTCTCTGTTCTGCGTCGAAACTTGTATCTCAGCCGACATGATTTCTCCAATCAACCGGTTCCTCTACTTCGCAGGGCCGATATGTCAGCAACATTTGAGAGCAGTCGCTGCCCAGCCAGCGCGCGAATGGCAATTTCTTCCGAAAGAAGAAGGTCCCCCTGCGGCATCACCCAAGCAAGATTAGAATCACCACCACAGCTCCCGACATGCAACCGCACATACTTGGGCGTCTCACCGATTTCTCCCGTCTCCCTCACGACACCACGGGCTTGGTGCCCTCCTTGTTTTTTCTCCATGCCCGAACTACCTATTGAGCTCAGGCGACTGAGCACGCAGCAACGAATCCAAGAGTCGCCAGTTCACTTTGGCGCCATCCGTTCGGACCCCTCGCAATACTCTCTCGTCTCCGAACCCGAACCCGACCACTCCCCCTTCGGACTGACAACCGAAGCCAGAGCCTCCCGCGTCAAGCTTCCAACTCTCAGCAGCCCCGACCACCTCAAGCTCACCCACGCCGGCGAATATGACGAAGGCTCCAAGAAACCCGAGTTCCCCACAGCCGAAGTGCACGACCTTGCGCGGGAATTCGCACGCCGGAGCCAAACCTTTCGCTGGAGCGTGCACGTCCACCCCGACGGGCGACACATTGACAATCCACTCGATCCGCGCCCAGACGGCCCGTTTGATCCCCTCTCGCCGAAATTCAACGCGCGCAAGTGGACGGAGGCGATTGTGAGGCAGAGCCGGGCACCGGGGCGGTCTGCGGGGGTGGCGTTTCGCAATCTGAGCGCGTACGGAACGGGCTCGGCGGGAGAGTATCAGAAGACGGTCGGGAATGTGTCGATTTTGGGTGGGTACTGTGATTCATCTGTGCAGAAAAAGGAGACCTAACATTGCGATAGCTGCTCTGGATCTGTTCGCTGGCAAGACGCATCGGGTAGACATCCTTCGGAGCATGGACGGTCTGGTGCGGAGTGGAGAGATGCTTCTCGTTTTGGGACCGCCCGGAAGGTGAACACCTGCTTATCCCGTCCAGCTCATAACCTTTCTAACTCAAAACCAGTGGCTGCTCTACTTTCCTCAAGACGATCGCCGGAGACACCCACGGCTACACCGTCGACCGGTTCTCTCAGCTCAACTACCAGGGTAACATTCCGACCCTCCACATGTACGACTTTTTTTCTGACGAGTAGCTTGCAGGTATCAGTCCCAAACAAATGCACCACGACTTCCGCGGCGAGGTCATCTACAGCGCCGAAGTGGACGTCCACTTCCCCCAGATGACGGGTGGGCGACACCCTCTACTTTGCCGCCCAAGCGCGCGCACCCCGCCTCGCACCCGGAGGCATCTCACGCAACGTTTACGCCACGATGATGCGCGACGTGATGATGGCCATTTTCGGTATCAGGTACTTCCTCATTCCGTAGAGGAGGACCTTATTTCTGACTTCACTCCGTCCCGCAGCCACACCGTCAACACAAATGTGGGGAACGATTTCATCCGCGGCGTCTCCGGGGGCGAACGGAAGAGCATCACCATTGCTGAGGCAGCGGTTGCGGGCGCCCCCTTGCAGTGCTGGGATAATCCGACCCGCGGGTTAGACTCGGCGAACGCCATTGAGTTTATCAAGACGCTGAGGATGAGCGCTGAGATCATCAAGACGACGGCCTGCGTCGCGATCTACCAGGCGCCTCAGGCGGCTTACGATGTACGTCCATGCGGCTTCGATCAACTCGGTCGCTCAATGCTTTCTTGCGCAGCTCTTCGACAAGGTCACGGTGCTCTACGAGGGCCGGCAAATCTACTTCGGTCCGTGCGACTTCCGCCAAGTCCTTCTTCGTCAATCGGGGATTCTACTGTCCGGAGCGCCAGACCACCGCCGATTTTCTCACCTCGCTCACGTCCCCCCTGGAGGTGCGGGTCCAGCCTGGTTGGGAGGTCCGCACGCCCACGACCCCGGACGAATTCGAGCGCATGTGGAAGGAGAGCCCGGAGTACCATTGCTCCTGCGGGAGATCGACCGGTACAAACGCCGAGTTCCCGATTGGAGGGGCGGCATTGAAGGAATTTCAAAACAGCCGCAGGGCACAGCAGAGCAACAGGCAGTATGTGTTGTGTTGTCCGTTGCAGTGGACCTACATTCCAGACTGACGGGCGCGGCGTAGACGCCCTTCGTCTCCGTACACCTTGTCTTACGGCGAGCAGGTGAGACTTTGTTTGTGGCGAGGCTTCCAGCGGTTACGCGGAAACCCCGAAATCACGATAACTGGTGTGTTTCCTTTTCTCAAACTATTTTTTTTAGTCACTGAAGTGCGCTCGAAGCCCTCATCGGCAACGGCATCACTTCTCTGACCATTGGGTCCGTCTTCTATAATCTCAAGCATAATACCGGAAGCTTCTTCTCTCGAGGTGCCCTTCTGTTCTTTGCGTTGTTGACGGCGGCTCTTGGAACTTCGTTGGAGGTGTGTCTTCAAACCCCTGCTGAAGCAATACGTTCATACTCGTTAGATGTTAGCCCTGTACGCCCAACGACCGATTGTAGAGAAGCACGCGCGTTATGCATTCTACCACCCATCGGCCGAGGCAGTCGCAAGCATGCTCACGGACATCCCAAGTGCGTCTATCGTCTTCATTCTGAATCACGTCCGCTGAAATTGGAACTCGCGCAGACAAGATCGCTAACGCCATTGTTACTACCCTGACGTTCTACTTTATGACTAACCTTCGCCGCGAAGTTCCGGCCTACTTCTTCTTCCTCCTCGTCAGTTTTTGCACTCACGATGACCATGGCATGTCCACACGTTCTTTTCCCCGGCCATCATATATACTGATTCAAATCCAGTCCATCCGCTTTGTCGCGAGCGCATCTAGGACGTTATCCCAAGCCCAAGCTCCCGCCGCCGCTTTTGTTCTAGGTTTCACAATCTACTCTGGCTTTGTTATTCCGGTTCGCCAAATGCACGGCTGGTCGAGATGGATCAAGTTCGTCTATATCCACCTGTTTGATTTGAACACTCATGATATATTTCCAGCTATATCAACCCCATTGGCTACGCCTTCGAGAGTCTCATGGTACAATCTACGCTTGACCTCCCTATTTCATGGTGCTCATCCTGTTTGCATGATAGGTCAACGAGTTCGTGGGCCAGGACTACTCGTGCTCGACTATCATCCCGGCGGGACCGGCGTACAGCAACGCAACGGCCACCGGGCATGTCTGTGCCACGGTCGGAAGTGTGGGCGGGCTCAAGTGTGGTCTCTGGGGCAGCATTCATCGAACGGAGTTTTTCACACGTGCCGTCGCACCGGTGGCGAAATGTGGGGATTATCCTCGCCATGGGAGTTATCTGGATGGTTTTCTATCTCGCCGCTGCTGGTTCGTCGATGTCAAGCTTTGGCTCATCATATTCTGACCTATATCCAGAGTACACCAGTGCCAAAAAGTCAAAGGGCGAGGTCCTGCTATTCCAGCGAAGTGGTCGTAAGCCCAAGAAGCACCATGATGCTGAGCGAGATCCAACGAGCAACAGTGGGAACGACGTCTCTGCAATCGCCCAGCAAACAGCCATCTTCCAGTGGGAAGATGTTGTCTATGAGTACGTCGCCACTTGTACCTCTCTTTACACGTCGAACCTCATCTGCCCATAGTATTAAGATCAAGGGCGAGCCTCGCAGAATTCTGGATCACGTCGATGGCTGGGTAAAGCCCGGAACTCTGACGGCGTTGATGGGCGTCTCACACGCTTCTTGATGTGCTCGCGGGCCCGCGTGACTGTGGGTGGGTGTAGTGGGTGGAAAAATGCTTGTCGACGGAAAGCAGCGGGATGTCTCTTTCCAGCGCAAGACCGGATATGTTCAGCAGCAGGATCTCCACCTTTCGACTTCCACCGTCCGAGATGCACTCACTTTCAGCGCGCTTCTCCGCCAGCCAGCCAAAGTGCAGAGAGCGGAGAAGATCGCCTACGTATGTGCCCACTTCATTGATTAATACCCCTATAACACATAGATAGGTTGAGGAAGTTCTCCGACTTCTTGAGATGGAGGCTTATGCCGATGCTGTTGTTGGTATTCCCGGAGAAGGTATAGAATGTTTAGCCAGACGGAAGAGTCTGCGGCTAATCGTCTTTCAGGGCTTAACATTGAGCAGCGCAAGCGTCTGACAATCGGAGTTGAACTTGCTGCGAAGCCGGATCTGCTCCTCTTACTTGATGAACCGACCAGTGGGCTCGACTCTCAAATGTCATGGTCCATTTGCGACCTCTTGGCCAAGCTTACACAGCACGGACAAGCGGTACGTGCGATATCAACGTTTACATTTCCAGTAAGGTGATGTGAGCTGCTTAGATCCTTTGCACAATCCACCAGCCTTCGGCTATACTCTTCCAGGTGCGTGATATTTGAATTGCAGTGGATGCAAAATTATTTGATCATTCCCTCTCACAGCGTTTCGACCGCCTACTTTTCCTTGCTAAGGGAGGCAGGACCATCTACTTTGGTGAAGTCGGCAAAGGGTCACATATTCTCACGAAATACTTCGAGCGCAATGGAGTTCATCCATGCCCCGAGGGTGCTAACCCAGCAGAATGGATGCTTGAGGTACGAATAGTCCTCATATCTGTACCTCATCTTCACCTTTACTTTCCAGGTCATCGGTGCCGCACCAGGCTCTCACACAGACATCGATTGGCATCAGACCTGGAAAGATAGTCCAGAGCAAGCGGAGGTCAAAAGAGAGCTCGGGCGTCTGGAGGACCAGGGCTCAAGGATCGACAAGTATGACCCAGACTCGGCCGCTGACGAGACGGGTAAATATAGCGAATTCGCAGCTCCGTTCGGAGAGCAGTTTCGTCAGGTAATGGAGCGAGTCTGGATACAGTACTGGCGAACGCCGTCATACATCTACGCGAAAATCGCCCTCTGTATCGTGTCGGGTGTCTTCGCTGGTCTCTCATTCCTGAACGCGACGAGAAGTCTGCAAGGCTTGCAGGATCAAGTGGTGGGCCTGATGTCTTGGAACTATTTCCCGTTACTTATTGCATCGGTCTAGTTTGGCATCTTCATGCTCAGTATGTACATTTCCTCAGTACCATCGTGCTTTCTAACCCTGTCCCAAGTGACCATCTTCGGAAATTTGCTCAGCCAGAACCTCGTAAGAAGCGCACCTTGCCACAAACCCAGAGCCTGACCCTCCCTTCCCATTTCCTAGCCCCATTTTGCCCTCCAGCGCTCTCTGTATGAAGCGCGCGAACGCCCCTCAAAAACATATTCGTGGAAAGTTTTCATGTTGAGCAACATTCTCGTCGTATGCGCTTCTCCTGGGACTACTACAAGCACTCACGCGGTACCAGGAAATCCCATGGGGCATGTTTTGCTCCGTGCTTCTTTTCATCACTATGTACTATCCTATCCTTTTCGTTCCTATCCTTTTCGTCATGCAATTCCTGCTATTCGTACGTCCGAAGTCATGAACCGTTTACATCTGGGGTTGACTGTTGGTGGCATCGCAGACATCGACTTTCGCGCACATGATGATTGCTTGGCTCGACAGCGTTGAGACAGCCGGAAACGTGGGGAACATCCTGTTCTCTCTCTCATTGATCTTTTGCGGGTAAGCAGCGTATCAGTCACGAAATCCACTGAAACCTAATTCTAAATAGTGCTCTCGCGGGTCCGAAAGTTTTGCCCAGATTCTGGATTTTCATGTATCGTGTCTCGCCTTTCACGTATGTGTCTGCTGTCTTCGGTGCTCGACGCCAGGATTGATGACTTGCCCAGTTATTTCGTTGAGGAATTGCTTGTCAGCGCACTTGCAAACACGAATGTCGTCTGTGCCGACTTCGAACTACTGCACTTCAATCCACCATCCGGCCAAACCTGCGCTGCTTATATGAGCACCTTCATCAGCCAAGCTGGCGGCTACCTCACGAACCCGAACGCCACGACCGACTGCAATTTCTGCGATTTGTCGCAAACGAACGATTTTTTGGCCATCAACTCCACCAGCCACAGCAATCGATGGAGAGACTTCGGAATTCTGTGGGCGTACATCATTTTCAATGCGTGTGGTGCGCTCTTCTTCTACTGGCTCGCCCGTGTGCCCCAGGCGCAGAAGGACAGCAAAGTTGAGACCGCGGTTCGTGGACTGTGCTGTCACTGCTTATAATTTGCCTGATTCCTCTTTAGTAATGGACGGGCCTTTCCATTCCTGCCCTCGCCTATGAACATGCGTTCTGCAAACGTAGTTTCATTTAATATTTAATACACCAGCTAGCTCTTGAATTATTCGAACTCACGCTCTCTCATGATTACATTCGTTAACTTTCTCGCATCTGGAATGGATCATGATATTCTTGCGTTGGATAGCTATCCTGGCTAGCGCTGCCTTTAAAACCCTTAACTCTTTCTCCACTGCAATTCGTCACTCAGGATCGCCGCCCTTCAGCCGTGGACTGCCTCGTCGTCATACAGGTACCCTGAAAATATCCAGGCGGTCAATCCGTGATTATGTTGTGCAGGCGAGACCGTCGCATGACGCTAGAGGTTCAGATTTGCCCGTGTGGAAGTTAACATGATTATGCCGCTCATGACAGGTCACGGCCTCACGGCAATCAGGCCACGCAATCCCGGCCTCAGGCGATCTGGACGGCAATCGGCCGCGCGGCTTCGGCCTGAACACCCAAAGTTCGGCAATGTGACGCGCGTCCAAGATCTTGGGGGAAGGAACGAGCGGTTCACATGTGCTCGTTGTCCTCTTCGCATTCCTTCGCGATCTGCGCTGAATTTGACTTGTGGCGCTACACAATCCGCGTGCCGATGCTGCTTTGTAATCGTCACCCCAAGGTCAAAGTTCGGCAGAAGAGTAGCGGATTTCGCTCTGAATCTTGGGCGAATACGTTACTTTCCTTCGTGCCAAACACATTGTATCGATTATATTTTGGGTACACCCATCGGTTCCATGGCTGTGTTTGCAGTCGGTGCGAGGACGGA
Organism: Mycena olivaceomarginata; assembly: GCA_029378375.1. Lineage (NCBI taxonomy): Eukaryota > Fungi > Basidiomycota > Agaricomycetes > Agaricales > Mycenaceae > Mycena > Mycena olivaceomarginata. The sequence continues at coordinate 74,488 of JARKIC010000177.1, read as the reverse complement.
CTGATATCAATCAGATATGGGCTAGCGGCCGCAAGGGTACCCGCCACGCTGAACACTCGCATGGGACCAATACCAAGGAGATACGCATGAAATGCGGCCACAATGGGGTACACCCGCCGCACGCCCCTGTTGCTCAGCACTGACGGCCGCGAAGCCATATAGGCCTAGGTGAAGAGGAAACTGCCGAAGTGATCGCTTATTTCAACCCTTTCTCTCCCTCAGTCCTCGCGGTCATAGCGACCGCCGGTCCTTCACTCTCTCTTCCACCACAACACCAATACAATGAACTCCCTCCATGCCCTCTCAGAACGATGGGGCTCAGACAACTTGCTCGCCGCCGGGGTCGTAGTGGCCGCCCTCCTTGCCTTGAAATCTTACCGGACTCGTCAAGCGAACAAGGGTCTTCCTCCTCATGTCCCATACACCGTATTTATCCGGATTTCCATGAGTTCAGAGGTGATACTGAAATGAATTAGAACCCGATTCTGGGCAGCACACTTGATTATATGCACTGTACGTCCAGTCCAGATCTCGTCTTCATCTGACGATCTCGAATTGACAATGATGATCTCGAATACAGCACCACACGAGTGGCTGTCCAAGAATTTCGACAAGTATGGGCCCGTCATTCGAGCGAGTCTCTTCGGTCGGGTAAGTATTTATGCTCGCTATATTTACCCCCATTTTTGCTCACATGCCTTGCAGGAACAATATCTGGTCGATGAGCCTCTCATCCCGATGCGATGAAGCACAAAAACTTCAACTCTGAGAAGGGCGCGAACGCTGTAAGCCTCCTCCCGCTCACCCTTCAACGGCTGTTTATATCTGAGTAGATCCAATTCCTGGATATTCTTGTCGGTTTGGATGTCGAGTACCATATGGAAGACACACACACCACCTTGTCCTGAAAGCGTTGAACAACAAAATGGATATCTTCGTAGACCGCAGTGAGTCAGAGATTCTATGGATTCCGATACCTGCCTGACAGCACTTTTCACTAGTTCGGCCGTACGTTTCCACAATTATCGAATCGAGGATCGGCACGAAAGGCCCTAGTATGTTCCTTGAATACTTCTCGACGTCTTGAAATAATTGCTGTCGCAGTGACTCTGGACGATCCGTTCGGCTTCATCCGCTCCATCATCGCACAGGCCATGAGCGACTCATTTGTGGGCAAGGTACGTGGGTGTCAATGAAACCACTAATTCTCACTCACCCACCGAACTTATAGTCCTTGGGATCTGACCCGGAAATGCTCCACGTCTTCACAAACGTCACAGAAGTCGTCGCAAAACTGGCCACTGCCGGCGCATCTTCGATTGTCGCACTGATCATCCCTGGATTCCGCCGCTGGCGTTCAAAGTGTGTTTTCATCTTTTATTCACCTCGTCTGATATTGATGTGATCCAGCTGGGAGGTGAAGCATCGTAAGATCCTGAAGCCCTACACAGACATTCTGGAGCGCAAGTTGATCCCGGAGCTCGAGGCGCGTGTCGCACTCCGCCAATCCTGCGGGACATCCGAGGCAGAGTGGGAGGGACGCAAGCCAGTGAGTGATAGTTTCCAATTATCCCAAGTCAACTCACCAACCTTAACCCAGGTCGACGTCCTCCAAACCATCCTCGACGAGCGCAAAATCGATCTCACCTCGCTCCCCGGGACACTCGCCCGCCTCGGAGAAGTCATCAACCTCCTCCTCTTCCTCATTTTCGCGTCCGTGCACCTCACCTCCGTGCACATCACCTGGGTCCTCAACTCCATTGCCTTCCACCGCGAGTGTCACGGCGAGCTGCTGAGCGAGCTCCGGCTCGTGCTCGCTTCGCACGCGGCGAGCTGAATGATGAGGCGCTGCGCAACATGCCGAAGCTCGACAGCTTCATGCGGGAGACGTTCCGCACGCGCTTCGACTGTATCGGGGGCAGCCAGCGCGTCGCGGAAGAGGACACGCTCCTCGAGGGGAAGTACCTTATTCCGAAGGGTATGTGCTCTTCGTCATGCTCTGGTTCCCTTCGCAGCAAGGGTTGATATTCGTCCATCACAGGCGCACTGATAAATCCTATTACCTTCCGGACGCACCAGTCCCCGGTACACTGGCCCGACCGCAAAGACACACTCGAGTTCTCGCCCTGGTCGCACGACGAGCCGTCCTCGCGGACATCGCCCGCATATCTTCAATTCGGCTTGGGTCGGCACGCTTGCCCCGGGCGGTTCCTCGCTATCAGTGGTACGTCCACTCTAGACAAAACTTATTTTCACCTTCGTTGACTGTATTCCGCTCTGAAGAGGCTAAACTCATTGTGTGCTACCTCCTGGGCCGATATGACGTCGCGCTGGGCGAGCCGGAGAAGGGCATCGTGAAGCCCATGCTGGCGTTCACGTTCAGCATGGCTCCCACGAGTGCTATCGTGCTCACCCCGCGGTCCGAGAAGGAGGTTGCTGTCTTGGTGTAAGGTGGCAAGGTGTTGAGTAATTTGAGCTAATTGGGCTGGGGGTCCGGCCGTATAAGTTATTGTATCTAGTACAGTAGTATAAAACTAACGCTGAATTAGACGGAGTGAGTGATGACAAGTGGCGATGAGAAGTTAAGCTGTACTTGCCAGAGTAAACAAGGGCCGCGACTCATGTAGAGCTCACAACGAAGGAAGATAAAAGGGTATCATGATTTTCTGACAAAAGTACAAGAGGTTTATCAACAGGACCTTTCCCTCATTCAGCGGGAAGATTAAACTGAGCCGTAACCCTAAACATTAGAATGTGACACACGGATGTAGCCAGGTAAATTGGACCGTAAATCCACGACTCCAGCCGTCTGCTGGCCAGGACAACTCCGCGGGGCCTGGCACTTTTGATAGCTTTTGATGTTGATGGTAGCAAATACGCGGATTTCGTTGTTGAATGCGACCCATTGATTATTTCAATATGTAGCGAATACCCGAGCCGCGGCGGGATGCCCGCCATCGCTGGCGCGCTTGCCGGCTGGCCAGTTTGCCGCGCTCGATTGTTTGCGCATGTTATCGTCCTATCAATGCCGATATGTGTCCCGCGCACACTGCTCGGCTGCCTGCGCCCGCCCTCCATTTACACGCCCTGGCCCCTGCTCCTGTAGTACCGGTAAAAAGGTACACGCCACTTCCCGTCACGTCCGCGCCGCGCTACCTGCCTTTTCCACCGCTCCCGCATGTCATGTGGCGCATTTTTGCGTACGCTGTGCCGCCCACCCGCTTGCGTTGCCCTTGCACACTCCCCGAAACTCAACATATATTACTGCAGCTATGCTTCCTGTTGTATACACATGCTTTGTTTCCTTTTACCTTTGTGCACACCAAATGTATTATTATTGTATTTCTTACAATCAATTCCTTTGATTCATATTTGGCTCTACAGACTCGAGATAAGGGGCCAATATAGTGTAGAAGACGGTCGATACTGTGCTACCAGGTCGGTTATCGTTCGTTGGGAGTTGAGACATACTTGCGAATTCTTCTCGCGAACTGACGTTCGGACTTGCGGGCCGGCTGGCGCTTCACGGGCGCTTACAATGCAATCGAGCAATAGCGCAAGGGCTAGGGCTAGGAAAAATCCAGGATTATTCCAGAGAGCTCCATAGGATGTATCTTCATCGATGAGAAACAATCTCACCGGAGACTCAAGTTATTAACATTGGTCAAACTTGTGTGACATGTTCATTACGGTTTACAACATTCAACTACCCCACTTTTCGAGTGTATTCAGTCAATGATCATCCCAGAAGATTAAAAACCCCGGCTCTTTCGATCATATAAGATACATATGACCTTCTTGTTCCCTCCAGGCACTACCAGTATGATAAAATGAGCCCTCCATGCCCCGAAAAATCGTCAAAAGGGGTGTTCTTGAGTGAAAAATAAACTTGTTCTAATCGTCCAAAAATTCGGATGGATATGTAGGCATAGTTATACTGTGTATGAATCTGAATCGATAGGCTATAAATGTATTGCGTTGCAACGAAATAAGCCTGGTTATCAGACCCCAGAGAAGCCTGTATCATCGTGCAGGACTTTGCTCCACCCCTAATTCATTTCTTTTCGAATTCCTGTGAATAAAGTACACTCTTATTCGAAGAAGATGGAATCAAATATGGCTATGATGGAAGGGGATTCATGAATTCTGCTGCAGTAGCAATTGAGTGAAATCTCGACCAGAAAAACCGGTCAAGGCCTAATTTCTCTTCCTAAATATACTTTTTCAAATAAGGATTGCTATTTGAAGGACTCCTGCAGAACTATCCCACCTATGCTTTCACAATTCGCAAAATCGTCGAGGATTCAGGGGGATCAATCCCAATTGGGTACGTCGATCATGTCAATCAGTGGCTGTACCGCTCATTCTCACCATCATCTCACGCGCGTGATGCTTTCTTCAAGCCCAGTCTTCAGGTGCATAATGCCTCTGTTTGACCGTATTTTGCTTCCTTACCCTGTAAAATGTATTGTACAGATACACTGCATATCCTACAATATTTTTGCGATTTTTGAAGCAAATTTCAGTATCGTGGTTGGTATCGTCGCCAACGACATCGAGGACATTTGATCGTTATTGATCACGGCGTCAAGATGCTTGGATCGCTAACCGTTGCATCCATCAGATGGATCCGCGGCAGCACCCCAGCCGACCCATCAACCAGAGGGAGGCGAGGCGAGGACATGCGCCGCCTGCTCCCCAAAAGGGGAAAAGGAGAAGGCTATTGGGCAACGGCACTAGCCGTGGATGGCTGGAGTCGTGGATTTACGGTCCAATTTCCCTGGCTAGTGCCGTGACATGAGACAAATGGTTACTGACACGGGTGTTAAACTGGCGATAATTTGACATACGGAAAGGACCAAGGTTGGAAACGTGGTTCGGAAAGGGTCGTCATTTCTGGAGCTGGGTCGTATGCACGCCCGAGAACGAGTTCTTCGACTTGGCCTTCGTTCGTTCGCAAGTATCTGAGTTTTCGTGCGAGGTGCGGAATGACGCCACTTGGGCAAGAATGAAAGGAACTATGAGCGCTGTTTGCAGTATGGTCCTGAGAAATGAGCTAGTCAAAGAAACTGCAAACGCGAGAGCGGTGCAATCGGCTACGAAACTAATCTACAGAGAGGACGTTTCGACTGAGTAAGGGGACACTTACAAACTCGTCAGTCAGTCCGTATTATCTTGTTCGTCAGTGCCGTTGTTGATCTTCGTCAGTGCCGTCGATCCTCGTCATTCTGTCGGGATGTTGGCGAGTCGGCAACGATCTTCCGACACTCACTGGCTTTGGCATACCCATCTTCACGGTCACGTGGAATTCCTTCTGCAGGTCGGAGATGGTCTTGTTTGACTCTCATTGCAACTCACTATAACGATCGTGATTCAGAAAAAGCATGGGAGTTGAGTCAGATTAAGCAACAAATAAACTAAAGATTATCCACAAGATATGCATATGCAGGCCATTCCAACTTGAAATCCTCAGTGTTCTCGCGCCGCGGTGAGAACGGGACTAGGAATGGAGATGCCCGAGTACTCACACAGATTCCCACCCCTCAGAAAATATATCAAACCGCGCGAAGTCCGAATATGGTGTCGAGCAACCGGTACTAGATCAGAGCATCACATTGTGGTGAGAGGTGCGCACCTGGAAGTAGCATGTTGGTCATTTCTGAGCACAATCTGTCAGTTTTGAATAATTCACCACCAAAAAGAACAGTGCACGAGTAATATACAGGGGAGGAAGTTGAGGAATGCGAACCACTGGCATGCTGATTGCTCCGGGTGGATTGATGGATGTCTGGGCATGAAAATGTCGGCATTGTTGTGGAACATCCCCGCTGCAAGGCATACGTAAAGAAATCGAGCTTCTGATCAAGGGCGGCCAGTTGTGGCGAAAATTTCAGTGGTTCGGCGTACTGTGCACACGAGAGATTGTCGGAGAAAGATCCAGGCTCAGTTCCAAATGCCAGACGGTAGCCATCGTTGTGCGGCTGATACGGCATCGACTGCGCAAACGCGCCCGGCAACATTGTAGGACAGTGGGCCGGAGAGCCGAAGGAAGGCGCTGCATTCTAGCTGGGGCCGACGGCTGGGGGTGACGGCGGTGATGTAGACGGGAAAGATGTGGCAGAAGCTTGCCTTCAGGAATGGTGAGAACAGGACAGGTCACCTTGAACATGTGAACGGGGCGCATACATCGGATTGACCATCATGGTTCCCTCCCGACCCCATTCCATCCCGACGTGTCGGTGCCGCTGACGTTGCCGTACAGCCAATGCGCGCTGGTGCCGTACATGTGAAGATCAGCTGGGAGAGGGTGAAACTATTGGCACCTGTTGGGCTGGAGGAGGCACCCGTACGATCTGTCGAACGTGCGACGCGCTCCTTGTGGGGGCGGCGGTGTGGAAGCAAAAAAGCAGGTGGCGGGATCACACGGATCCGCGGCACCTACTGAGTTGGGATGATCTCCGCCGAGAGATCGCGACTGACGAGCTTGCACGATCGGCTCTATCGAGTGACCAGGATTCAAGCTCGGCTATCCAGACTGATGAAGATGGCCATCAGTCTGACGAAGGTGACCATCAAACTGACGAACATCAATATTCACTCTGACTTACGAACTTGTATACTACCCCTGAGTAAGGCAATGAAATATATGAGATCAGCGAGAAAAAACCCACAGCGCGAACCCGACAGTACCAGCAGCCTTGCGGAAGTCAAGAGCGTTGCCGCCACGAATAGCATTCTTCACGTTCTGGCAGCACATAGTCTCTTGTAGCCAGATGCTCTATACTAACCAAGCTTGTACCTCGCTGTATAGTAGAGGTAGCACAGAATGGTGCTGGATACACCGAAGAGCAGAAAAGCACGCCAGACTGCAGAGATACTGGAATGTGCGGGAAAAGAGCGACATGCTGACAGTGCGACCACGGTGATTGTAATTGACGCAAAGAATTCGGCGAGAAAGACTTGGAGAGCTGGATGAATGGATGACATATGTTCGTGAACCGACTGTGGCGAGTTCAGTTTTAGCTAAACTCAGTCAGGAGACATTCACTTGCCGATGAACGGGAAGTTAGATGTGATTTCGATGGCCTTGTGCCGCGATCGAGTTTTCAAGGAAACATTGAATTGGAGACAGGCGGCTTGAACGTTGAACGTCCGAGAACGGGACAATCCGGGACACGTGTAGATGTTGTCCTAGGACAGGTAGAAGAGGGATCCAGAATAGCAAGGGCTGGATGGGTGTCTAGAAGAGCTTTAGGGGGCCTTCGCCACTCAGGTATCAACAACGGAAGCCGACCGACGGTATGGCCTGGCTCGGGCACGGCGAAGTCCGAGTTTCTCTGAGGGCCCCTAAATGCAAAGCGGCGGTATTCCAACCGTTGAGGCGGAGGGGAGAACGTGGAATGAGAAGTATTTGACAAGACGCATTGAGTATGGATAGAGCTTTGGTAGAACTTCAGCGGAAAGCGGGTTGCAGAAAATCCTCGAGACACGTCGGCGCTAGGCGGCTTGTCGTTGGTGGTAGATTCTTTGGCAGGCCGCAGAATCGCTCAGTGATCGATCCACGAGGGTCAAGCCGAAAGTTCACTGCCCTTCGACGAGGTGTTCAGTACGGGATCGATTGATATACACAGTAGCCACGCACCGCTACTCAGATATGTTGCACCGACCTGGATCAAAGACAGCAGACGACTGTTTTTTCGGTTAGTTTCGATTTCCTGAACCAGCGGCAAGCACACGACCACGGGCGTATCGGTCTCGGTCTCGGAATCGGTGTAATTGTAATTGATTTCAGCCATGGAGCTGTCGTTCTAATAGCGCCGAGATGAGAGAGCGAAAGAAGTGATTCCGAAGTTCGGGAACAATTGGACGATCCGCCGATGCAATCAAACCATCATTGCCTCTTGCTTCTTGCCTCAGCGAAATTTGATACGATTGGGAGTTTCGTGGACTTTCCCTTCCTTGGACGATCAATCAGTTGTTTCAATCTGCCTCCCGCCAAAGGTCCACAAGTGCATCTCGTTTGCCTTTGCATTGAACTGACGCATCACACCTGCAGAATGCAGGCACTGCCGAGTCCAGTTGCGTTTACCTTCGGCGCTATCTTACAATACGGCGCCTCTGGCTCATTTCGGGCTTCGTCTAGGCTACACCTACCCGCGAACTGGATATCTCACCGTAACAGGCGAGGCGCGACGTTTTTTTGTTGCGGCGTCTATCTGTCTAATCAAATACAAGGGACTGAATGCTATCAGACTATTCAACCGCACTCGGCGACGGCAAGCCTTTGAAATCGGGCAACTGTAATTTTATGAACATGCACTGCCGCTAATACTTGGTTATTACTTCTTGCTCTCCACCTTGCCCAACGCTTCAAGCCCGCTAAAGACCTTGCAAGCCTCGGCCCATGCACCATCCCCCCCGTACAGCTGGCTTCTCAAATACGCCCAGGTCATCCGCTGTACCGCACCAAGCATCTGTGGGCTTTCGTCCGTCGTCTCTGCAGCGTCCCAGCCAGCAATGCCCCCCAGCCCGTGTTTCCCGCTCTTCAGCCAAACCAAATCCTTCGGGCCAGGTGCCAAGGTGTATGCGTCGGCGTGCCAATCGGCCCCGCGGACCGTCAGGTGCGGTCCAACGTCCTGGTCGCCGCATACCACGAGTAGGGGCCGCTCCATCCTGCTGAAATCAGGTCCGAAAAAGGGCACCAAGACCGTCCTGCCCATCTCGGAGAGGTCAGCGCCGCCGTTCCCCACCCCGGCAAGGAACACACCGGCCTTGACGCGCGGGTCGGGCTGGTACCACGTCGTGCCGTCGCGCGGATCGGTGTTGCTTGCGCCGAGGAGGCTGGCCACGGTCCACGAACCAGCGGAGTGGCCTGCAACGGTGATGCGCGAGCGATCGAGGCGGCCCCTGAGGCCGGGCACAGCGTCCTCGATGACATCGAGGTTGTCGAGGATGCGCACCATGTCGGTCGAGCGCTCCTGCCAGAATAGCTCCTGGCCCGGAGGCGACTTGAGGCCGAGGACCCTGGAGCTCAGATGCGTCGGCTGCAGCACGGCGAACCCATGCGCGGCCCAGAACTCGGCAAGGGGGGCGTATCCCTCCAGCGAGGAGAGCCAATTGCTCATCCCTTGGCCGTGCGCAAGGAGAACTATGGGAAGCGCATCTCCAATCGCGGGCACAGTTACGCGCAACTCGAGATTTACGGCGCGTTCTGGGGTGGAGAGGACAACGGGGCTAAAGGAGATAATAGGCTTCGCGTCGTTGACGGGGATGGCCGCAGCGGCTCCAATGAGAGAGTGGTTGTGACTATGCATTGTGTTGATTCTGTGATAATTTGCTTTCCATCCCGCCGCCTTTATATCCCTGTCGCGATCGGATTCACGCGCTTCGATGACGCATCTAAGCGACGGGCTGTCTTCCGAGCATCACGTACACACAATTTGGTCTCGGATGGGTTTCCGAGTACTGCTGATTCCGTCTCGTGACTCCGACTTCTGAAGCCATAGATTTTGAAGGAATTGTGGCCAGAGTAACGTTTTTGGCAGTTTTCATTGAACTTTGAATGCTGGTTGGTCCAACTCTCTGGGCGTGCGTGTTGCGCCGAGCGACCAATGCTCCTGCCTGGCGAGGGTATCAGTTCTGGCGCCCGAGCCACAGACTTGCCGCGGCGTCTCCCTTTCTTCATGGCAAACATTCAACCCATCTCGCCCCACACAAACTTCATCACCTGCGTCGCACCACCCACTTCCCCACCATCCGCTCCGGCAATACCCTGCGCAGACACGACGAGTGGTAAACCCACGCAGGGCGGTCAGTAATCGCCCTTGCATCCTGCTCAGGCGTCTTGATGAGACGTCCATACACCCGTCAAGATTTTCCCTGCTAGGCCAGAAAACGATACCATAGCGCACTGTGTGGATTCAAACCAACGGATCAGAAGCCACGCTTGGACCCAGGAGCAGTCGCCGCTTGTTCCAGCGGATGAAATTCACGAAGCTCTTTGGGTGATTTATTGTGTCTGTGGGAGTGAACGGAAGATTTTCCCCACCTGTAACTTGAACTGTGCGTGCCAAGTTCCACTTTTGAATGAAAACAATGGCTGTCAATGGGAGACTTTACAAATTGTCATTCCTTCCTCCACACTCTCTATATATGCGGTCTCGTTCGAGTGTGGCACTATCAGGAAGAACCTACCAGTGGATCTTTTGGTCGGGTCGCTCTCGAAAGCGGCGCCCAAATTTTGGAACGACTTCCGTAAAACGTGAACAGATGGTAATTCCACTAATTCGAGGGACAATCTGAGGACAGATGAATGGAAGAATCACACCGAGCCATGGAACTTGCCTCAAACAACTGACCACGTGAACACCCGGTAATGCTGCTAATTTCGAGGACAAATCTGACGCTAAATGAGTACACCTATAGGCTAGTAGTATTCCTCAGATTTTCAGTCTGTTTCTGCGCTTGCTGATAAATCTTCCATCGGCCGTTGGGAGTATACGACTGATGAATGAAATTCGAGAACGATGCCCTTACTCGGGTGGACATGCTGCGATAAGATACTCGACGAATGGTTTTTCCGTAGCAATGGCAATCCACTGCAAAAGATGAGATAAGACTCCTCTGTTAGAATACAAAACCTACCGGGACCGAAACGTCAAGGAGATGTTCAAATCTGACAACGGACTTCATGTAGTTCTGATCCAGCGTCATAATGAACTCTCGCCATGACCCAGTCAAAGTCGACCCTGCCGCAAGATCTAGTTTGGAAAACCGGTGTTCGCCAAAAATGTGCGGGCGTGGCTCACTTTCGAACAGTTGCGAAACGACTCTGCCATACTGACTCAGTTTGAGGGTGCATATGCACGAGGTGACTGAGCGCGGAGTCTTGATCTGCACGACATTTGAGGGCTTGTTCTCGAAGCTCTGAAACTTCTTGACGGATCCCGAATCAGCTTCGCGTAAAATGATTGAACCAGGCATCTTGGAGCGGTATCGAAAAGTCTCTTCATCGCAACCTAAGGACAGCCGCTGTCAGAAACGCGGGGAGCTGATACATTCAAGAATGACGAGTCCCTGAGTCATCGAGCCGGCTGTCGTGAAGAACATGGAAGCAGAGTAAAGAACCCTCACAGATGGCGAGCCGAGGCTTCCAAAGGGAGTAAATCACATTCAGACAGTGTCGTTCGAACTGTCGTGTACCCGACCAGATCTTGGAATTGTCAAGGAATCGGTATTTTTTTCAAACTTTTTTCGTTTCTCGTTCGCCAGGGTGGACGGCGGAGCCAATTTGCAGTGAGTGCAGATCAGCATGAGCTGAGACGGCAGGATTAAGCCTGGAGATGCGGTACATGCCTGTGGCTACCCGGCGCTGAGAAGAACATTGTGGTGCGAATGCAAAGTCCGGCAATTCCCACGTCACGGTGATGCTGGCATGATGCTGCTATCGAGCCACTGTTTAGCCTTGGAAAGATTGCGTTGGGTTGAATTTCGTCGCCCGCGGATTGACCGCAACTTGAGGGTCTGCAGATTCTGTAAAACCGAGATCGAATCGCCGGAGCACGCTTTGTTAGAGTGCACGGGAGAGTTGGAACTCGTTCAGCTCCGCCAGGACTTCCTCGTTCGAATGAGGAAGGACTTCTCACCCTGATGCGCAGATGGTTGGTTCTTTCGTGATCCCTTCCAAAAGACTATCTACATTATTTGTCTGCGGTGCCTGGAATCGGCGAAATCACCTTTCCTGCCACAGTGCTGGCATTCTACAGACCTAGACGGGCTCAGGTCTTTCACGACAATGTGTTATGTCGGACATTAATATTTCGAGTTACGCGGGCTTGATGATCAGCAAGCAGGCCTCTACGCGAGCGGCAGCCTGCGGCCCTTTCAAGTAAGTACGTCCGCTCGCGGTTCCACCCACTCCATCCAGAACGAAAACGATCCCCCTTCAGGAGAACCTTTGATCCCACAAGTGTACACCGATTGTGGAAGTAGTGGACGCAAATTGGATTTTCCTTAGGCTTCGCCGCGAAGCGCTGGCAAGTGATACGACCATTCGCTGCAATTCGCCGCGTTTAGGCTTGCGCCGCGGCAATTTTGGCGCGGCCATCAATTTTCCGTATGATTCGAATTTCGAAGACGCCCACAGGCGGTCATAAGGCTGGGTTTTAATTTCCCTCCATCTTAACGGTTCCAGCCTCCGCACCGTCCAACAACAACAAGGTTATGTCCGGCGTGGAGTCTATCGGGTACGTGTTGTCTGGCTCCGAGTTCTGGGTGGGCCAGTTCTAATGTCATGGGCATTCCAGCCCGTTCATCGTTTCATCATGGCTTAATGTGCGCGTCTTCCAAACTCCTTCCAAAATAACCTCCACTAAATTCCATCAGGTCGCCATGTAAGCCTTCGAACTTGTGCTGTGCGGTTTCTGTGCGGTTTCTATTTCAAGCGCCGCTCCCGGCCTTTACTGCACAAACTCGGCGTTTGGTCACTGATCTTCGCGGATGGCGTTTGTGTATTGGCGGTAAACTTCAATGTCTCCCTCACGATCACGGGTGCAGCATTCCGGAACCCTACTTTTTTGTCGCGCCGATCACTGCTCAGATTATCACCACCTACGTATCAGCGGTGATAGCCCAGCTCTTTCTGCAATTTATTTTACACGTTGTGAGTTTACCAGCTCACATCAGTAATTCCTCTGCTCATGGTTCACGCGTATTTAGAACACATAATATTCTAGTCAGCGGAGTCATTGTAGTGCTTATTACCGTGCATGTGAGTACGAACATTCCTGGTACGGTACTCTCTGACTCTGGACAAACCTGCAGCTTGGGATCTCATGGGTCTCGGCAATCTTGTTGCTACTAGACCCGACGGCGACTTCAGGGATTTCTTTCACAACCACGACGTACGATTTCCCCCTCCCCTCACAGCAATAACATGATCTCTGCAGAGTCGGTGCTGTCTCGTGTGCAGCCACCGACATCACCGTTTCTGTGTCTGGCAACGAAATTTGGAACCCTGATGCGAGAGACAATCCCCGGACACGCAACAAGGAGGTGCCGTTGCCTCCGGTTCCATTTGCGCAACTATCGCCCTTTTAATGATGATACTCCTGTTGAAGAACAATCCTGGTGCGTTCAGGCCCCTCGCATGGTGCTCAACATTAACATCAATGTTTCATAGCATTTACGTTCCTCTTTGTGCTCCAGGGACGCGTGTACGCGCTCTCCTGCTGAGCATTCCCACTGGTTCAGTGGCAGAAACGACCCCCAGCGAGCGCTTCGGCTCGACCTTCAGCAACCCGGTTTTCCACATTCCGGATTCCACGATCCAGCGTTGCTCGTGCGTCGAGGTCGGCGACAGACGAAACCCCGGGCATCAGCCTGCCTTGCCCTGTGAGTACTGCTGCACAATCGGGGGCGCGGCGAACTCATTATACGAACTCATTATAGCCATATGCCAGGACCACGGCGAGGAGTCGTTCCACCTTGATGATCTTCCCTTTGCATCTCCACATGGAAAGGCCGATCCCGATGAGGGCCAGAGTTCTTCTGCCGATATATAGATCTTGTTGAAGCTGCATTGTATAACACCAAAATAGATGAGCCGCATACGACACGAGACACTGGAATCGCCATGCACAAAAACTTGTAGTTCTTGAATGCTAAACCGAAAATGAACCACAAAGCCTGGGTACGGCAAGGTGCCCATGAGGGCTCCTCTTAAACCCTATGTGAATCTGCCATTGCAGGCTAATTTCCCTCGCCCATATTCCGCATTTGATTGAACCACCCGTAAACTTTTTTTTTTCTTTCTTTTTTTTGGAACCTTTGGAGTAACGAAACTCAGACAGCAGAAGCATTCCAAGATTCATCTGCTGGGGAACTGGTATGTGGACCAGTAAGGGCCGGGGACGGTGTCCCAGGGGGAAGTGCCGTTACGCACTCATTCAAAGATAGTGTGCAGCTAACGGTGTATTCAGACTAGTGTTTTGCACAATGTGCAGTACTCCTCCTAGTAGACCCGCAGAGAACGAGTGGGTGATATCAGAGATGTCAAAGGGCGTGTTGAACGTCTCGTGGGTTTCTTGTTCCGTTGTAATCTTGAATATCGTGACTTTGAGTTCCAGCGCTATGTGGGGTTCTTATGTATTGCATTGTTCTCGGGAGAACAACGCCATGATGCATCACTGACTGTCAACAGAACAGCGGCATGATGCATCACCGAGAAGAAAAACGATTTGGGTAATCCCCGCTGATCCCCCGAGCAGGCGCGCGCGCGCTCGCTGGGTCACCGCCACCCGCCACCGCCCATCCCGCCCTGCCCCAAATGGCAATTTCCCCCCGGCGTTCCCCTGGCTATTCCACCGGTAGGATCATCAAAAATAGCAAGTACTCACAGGGTATCGACCTACACGCCCCCGCGAGGCGTTCTCGCGCCTTAAACGGTCATACGCTCACCCAGGATTTGGCAGGGACGAGCGATGTTTGTCACTGTTATTTGTTCGACCCTTCGGGATGCCCCTCCTATTTCGTTGCTTCCGCGACCTCTGCACGGCTTCCTGCCCGCCATCCCTCCTACATTACCAGCCTAATTACTCAACGTTCAACTTCCATTCCCACCACCACTCCCCACACCTTCCCGCTCATTCCGACACCCTGCCTTTCCCTGCCGCCGCCCCGCCCTTTTCCGCTTTTCCCGCCGCCGCTTCCAGGGGCCTCCCAGTACCAATTCGGCGCCATCCAGCGCCCTTTCTCTCCGGCAGCGAGCTTGTAACCTGCCTGAATGGAAGGCAAGGCTAGGTATGATAGCGTAGGCCCCGCTGTGCAAGGTACGTCACGTGCCCTCGAGGGTACTTGTCCCGTGCCCTCGACATTCCTGCTCGTCCCTTGCTCGTCCCGTCCTCATCAACACCTTTCTCCAAGCTCGCTCGTCGTCTCCCGCTTACCACCTGCTCCGCCTTTCCCGCCGCCCGCCCGCCTTTTCCCACCTCCCGCTTCCAGCTCTGCCCCTCCCAATCTCATATCCAGTACATATGGTGCGTACTCACTCTTTTTCTGTCTTCAATATCGTGTCAAAAAAATCCCGGCCTTCACCACCGAACTTCATTTCGAACAAAGTCTGAAGTCCGTACCAAAAATCTAACACGCCCTGCACCAATGGTATCATACCTTTGCCTATCACTTTGAATGTGTTGGATGGTGTAGTGGTATCTTCCTTCGTATATCAGTTTATCTTAAGTGTCGTATGTTCGAACCCCGAAGTGATTTATCTTTTTTGCACTTAACACCGACCTTTCAATCTCAAACCACCAAGTCACTTTTTATTCGAAACAAATCCGTCAACGCTTCGCAATTCACTGAAGTGTTCAATCTCCATTCTTTTCCAAGTCCTTTTTGCAGCGCGAACCAGATAATTGATTGCACTCCACGACACATGCGACTACAGACGACTACCGACGACGCAAAGAACCCACGACACGGAACACAGGGAAAGAGCCACCGTTGAAGGTGACCTGAGACAATGAGGCGCCCGGTTGAGCCAGCCCAGCCCCAGACGCACGACGCGTACCTCCCGACCTAAACTAACGGCGGGCTTTTCTGAAGTGGGAAGTGAGTATAGCACAAAATCTCAAACACGAAACACTTACTTGCGCTTGGCGGCAGCCGGTGCATCCGCCTTGCGTTTCCCAGTCTTCAAGCTCGCCAACAGAGCTGCATCCGTCTCCGCCTGTCTTGCGTTGGGGTCGGCGAGGGGGACGGCAAGCTGGCTCCCTCCCATGTCCCCCCCGTTTTTTGGTCACCTCGCGCACAATAGGGCTCCCATCGGGATTGCGCGCAGGCACCCGTGAGCGCTGGGGACGGGTGACGACCACCAGGTCAGCACCTCCTGCAGGATTGCGGCGGCGCGTGCGCACGGCCTCCGCCTCCGCAGCCTTCTTCTCCAGATCCTTGGAGAGCCGCAGCTGCTCCGTCCTATCGCGACGCAGGCGCTGCTCCTCCCCACGAAGACGAGCCGACTCGGCCGCCGCAGCTGCCCCGGTCAATGACGCAGGCGTTCCTGGCGACGACGGCGGCGGCGGCGGCGGCGGCGGCACCTGCACCTCTTCCTCCTCTTCCCCCTCCCCCTCCTCCTCCACCTCTACCACTGCGCCCCCATTCTTGCGAGGCCTTCCCCGACGGCGGCCACCAGCCTTCTTCTTCACCGGAGCCTTCTTAGGCGCAACTTTCTTCACAGGCGCCAGAGGGTGGCCGCGCGGTACGTTTGCCCGTGGCCGCGACTCAGGGAACTCAGGCGCCTCGGGAGAAGAGAGTGGATCCTCGCGGAGAGTCGAGGAAGCACCGTTGGTGGTGGGCGCAGGATCACCTGTACGCGCGCGCTCGCGTTGGCGGGCATTCCAGACGGCGAGAGCAGCAGCCGAGCGAGGCGGGCCCTCATCTGGGGTCGATGGAGTCGGAGTGGGCTCGAGGGGAGTGGCAGCGAGCGTCGTGAGGGTAGCTGATGCAGCGAGCGCAGGTGATGTGGGCGTCGTTACGGTAGCTGATGCGCAGGTGGCCGACGTCACGCGGAGTGTTGCCGAGCGCGCAGCGGAGGCGGGAACAGAGCCAGAGTCCGGCGCAGAGAAGCTGGTAAAATCCACCGTACCACGCGGCGCACGGCCAGGACTACCCCCAACGTCTCGGTCCACCGCGAAAGGGGCACCGAGATGCATCGGGCGCGGCACAGGGCGAGCACGTACGACATCCTCCTCGCCCAGAGTCGAGGGCAGCGATAGGCCGTTCCAGGGCGACGCCGCCTCGGGATCCTCCGCGGGGGGGCACAATGCCGTCCCAGCCGTCAGCCGGTCCCAACGCCCACGCCGCATCCTCCTGCTCCGTGGTGACACCGTTGATCCCATTGAGATTGGTCACGATGTCTTGGATGGTGAGATCGAAGTCGTCGGGGATTGGGAACACGGCATCCGTCGCCGGCGCAGACAGCGCCGGTGTGGGAACTGGACGAGCACGGTGCCGGCCAGGGGAAACAGCGGCAGAAACAGCTGCAGCGAGCTTCTTGCGACGCACACGCTTGGGCTTGACTTTGGACGGTGCACTCGCAGGCGAAGCTTCCTCTCCTTCGTCGTCGCTCTCGTTGTCGAGGTCGCTCTCGAACTGGATGAGTCCCCCAGGGACGGTGACAGCCTCTGGCTCTGAGACGATTCCCCGCGCGTCACGGACGTCGTGTGCTGGCAAGAAAGAATTGGTAAGTGGTTTATTCGTTGACAAAATGTACTTACGGAATGCGCGTTTGAGGAATTTGCCGAATGCGCCCTTCACCTCTCCGAAGTTGGAATGGGACGCCGCGAAGTCAGCGCCGTTGGGAGTAGTTCCGAAACAGAATCTGTCAACAGTCAAGAGAGGAAATTAGTCAGATCCAGATCCAGACAGTAAAGCGCCCACAACTTACGTTTTGATAGAAATCGCTCCATCACGATTCGGCATCGGTCCTCCCGCCATGAACAACCCCATCCACCCAGTCTCCTCCTCGATGGCCCCGGTGACTTTCGACACCACCTCTGGCAGCTGGTCTATGGCGCTGAAACTCGGCATCAGCAAGCACTCTGTGATCTCCAAGCATCAAATGAAAAACTTACTGCTGGTACTCCTCTGGCACACGCGTTCCCGAGATGTCGTCCCTCAACCCCAAAGCACGTTCACCGTTCATCTCTTCCATCTGTGCCAGCACCTCGGCCCTCACGTCCTCTGGCTCCGCGGCGAACAACTCCATGGCGGTGGTGCGCAACATGCTCATGCGCGCGGCACGATTCGTACGAACGCGCTCCACCGCCTGGTCCTCGACCTTCCGCTCCTCGGCCTGAGCCTCCTCCGGCGTCATGACCGTCACCTCAGTGTCGGGGTCACGCGCCAACGCGACGCGCTCGGCCTCTGCCTCCTCATTCAGCAGCCCATAGCCCCGCCGCATCACCTCGGTCCTGATCTTGGTGCGGTGGATTTTCTGGTACACCTCCAAGGCTCGGAGGGGGGCGAGTCTTCTTCTTTCTCTTCAGTATCTGGAAGAGAGTCGACCGTTTGCTGATGACAGCGCGTGGCTTGGCCCGCCAACGCATCCAAGTACGCAGACGCTGTAGAAAGTCAGTATATATTTTTGTGCCAAAGCAAAAAAAAACGGCTCACCTTTTTCATCTTCGTGGTCGCGTCACCTATGAGCTTGAGTTCGTCAGGGGTGAGAGGCTCTGCCCCCGGACCGCTGACGATAATCCCCAGTTCAGCTTCGACCGGATAACGCGAAAACCAGCCATCGTCGAGCAGCAGCCAGAAACGCGCCAGAGATTTTTCTTTGACCCCGGCGCGGGCATCTCGGTACTTTGGCAGCATCGTCCGAAGATATTCAAGCTGGGGCTGCGTCGCCCATTCTTTTGGAGCCATCGCAGCAGAAATGGGGAGGGAGTGCAGGCGCACGTGAAGACTCGGCTCTCTCCTTTTGAGTGTTTCGCATTTTCGCCCGGATCTGCCCCCGATTCCTCCAGTTAACTCCCAATTTCGTAGCCTTTTCCTGTTCCCAATTAAAATCCACCGCGTTGCCGGGGTAAGTTTTCGATTTGCGTCACATCCATCCTCAAGGGTTTCCTCATCATGTCTCATCAGTTCCTCAAAAAATCCTCATGCTTCCCGACCTGTGGGACTTACGCGCGCCCCATTCGTCGTCACCAATAACGCCACCATCACCCTTTTTATCCGATCTAGGATCTCCCATGATTTTGCGGCTTCTTCAAGTCTCGTGCCTCATCAAGCCCATTCTCACTTAAACCCAACGCCAGTCGAATCCTTCATGCAACTCCCCTCCACTCCCACCAACATGAACCAACCCGCGCCTGCACCTGCTGCCCCCCTTGCCCCCGTCCCCGACCCGGCTCTCCAGTCGCCCCCGCCCAACCCTCGCCGCGAGCTCATGGCCGTGCTCGCCAACGTCGACCACCTTGTCGTCCGCGCCCGGAAGCTCACCCGTGCCGCGGAGCAGATACAGAGTAAGTTTCTCTGCTCCGCCGTCCTCTCAACCTGACTTTCACTCACGTAGAGGCACTCCCCACGATCCTCGATCGCCTCAACGAGGAGGAGGCTCAAGACAGTACGTCTTTTTCCTCCTCGCGCCTCCCTGCTCATCCCCCCGCTTTCTTTCTCCAGATATTTGGGTCCGCGCGGTCGCCAAGACCCCCGCAGAAGTTGCCGCCGAGCAGGCCAATGCTCCCGCCGGCACCCAGCAATGGTGGATCGTATACGTTGGGCGCGAGCCCGGCCTTTATAGCACCCTGTAAGTCCTGCCGTTTTATTTTTGCTATTATCTCTCCTATCTGTGCTGACCGCCGTTCAGCGAGGAGGCCGTGGCACAGACCATCAAGTGCCCCAACCAGCAGTGGCGGAGCCGGAAGGCCGACAAGCGCGAGGCCCTCGACTACTACCGCGCCCGGTACGAAGCCAACGAGGTCGTGAAATGGGTGGAGCTGGTTCCGTAGTGTAGTCGCACCCGTAGTTTTTTTTTCGTCGCGCATGTACACTCGCGCTGTCATGAAACGCACCATTTTCCCTCTCTCCCTCTGCGCGCCAAAGCCCCCCAAAAAATGAGAACCAATGAGGAACAATTCGGCTACTGCCATATCTCGACGATCTGAATTAGCTTCCACGGGGATAAATTCCCAGCGATCTTTCGCGTTATCGCATGGGTCCAGCTTGCGTGATTGACAGGTACTGCTCGGAACTAACATTTGATCGCTCCCAGCTCCCATACGGTTCCTCAAGGTTCCTCATCACCGTTGTTATGTTGCTCAAGGTGTTTTGCACCCGCGTAGCGTATTCATTCGAAAACAATTTTATTACTCCCACGCAACATCACTCACAGTATATCACTCGTCGCTATGAAAGTACACCGTCAGTCGGAAAGTCTTACATGAAACATTTCACATTACCTGCTCGGATAATCCGGAGCTAAGCTGCTCCACGCGTCTCCTGAAGCACCGGACGACTGTCGTTGTGGTGGCTGATGCGTTCGCAAAAAAAGTAGCGAGGCGGCGGCCACCGTATCTGCCGTGTCGTGGCCGTCCTTCGAGATGCCCAGAAGATCCCTCAGGGCTTCGCTGCGAGAAAAAAAATTGAGCATGTTTGTTGGAGAAATGGGATCAATGAGCGTACTCGTGGGTGAGACGCACCGGTCCCCCCATCTTCCACGTCCAGGTCCAGGTCCGGCGTTCCTGAGAAGTCGCCTAGTTGCCCTTCACCGTCTGGTTTCCTGCCCACTATTAGCTGTACTGAAGCACAAGCTGAACGAACCACTTACCGCGCCGCTTTGGGTGGATCCCACCGACGCCGTGCTAGTTTACGAGCTGCCCTGTATCACTAGTTAATGACACCTGCGGAAGGAATGGGCTGCACGCACCCACCTTTTTTCCGCCATTTTGACACGCTTTTTCTCCTTGATCTCGGGGTGCTTGAGGTAGTAGCGAGCGGACGCGGCCTTCCACTTATCTCGCTGCGCTTGGACGGCCTCGGCCTTGCGGATGCGTTCAGCCTCCTCCATGTCATGCCGCAGGCGCCGCGCCAGCTTGACGTTTCTTGCGCGCTGTACCTCCTCGGCATCCTGCCGTTTGCGGTGTTCCGCCCTCGCTGTCCTACGAGACAGCAGTTTAAACAAGAAGGAAAGAAGCAGTAGCAGCGACGTACCGGTATTCCCAGTAGGGCCCGTTGGTAGCGAATCTCATGGTCAGAGGAGGAAGCACATGCGGCGAGGTCCGAGTCGGTGGTCATGGTCAGGAAAGGATCGGTGGACATGGTGGGGAAAGGAATGATCTGATTCGGTTACCTGACTTGGCTGATTTACCCGACGCCAACTTTCAAAAATTCTCCCTGACCTCCCTGCCGCACATTTGAGCCAGAGACTTTGCAGATGTCTGCGTTTAATACAAACGCATCGGGGAATTGATTTTGAAATTTTCCTAGCCAAATGCGTAGCGACGTCTGAGTGGGTGGTCATGGTAGGAACCGGAAAGATCTAATACAGCACCGGCTACTTGCCTGATCAAACCGCCGCCCAGCTTCCGAATTTCTTCCTGACCCTCCTGCTTCACCTTTGAGTCTGAAACTTTGCGAAAGTCGACTTTCAATGCCAACGTACGAGAGGACTTAAAAAACTCAAGTCCCTGGCCAAGATCTCCTGCCGTTTGAGGGTCACCGACGTCAGCGACATTCTGCGTTCACCACAGTGTTGACTGGCCACAAACCTTGGGAAGAACGCGCCCATTATATGCGATTCAGTGATCCTCACCCGAATTTAGGTTCAAACAGACCAAAAGCGCCCCAGGACAAAGTGATATTTGGATGCCATCACGTTCCTCAACCAGGCATGCGTAGAAAAAAATCTCCTGATCTCCCTCGTTCGAGTTTCGTCCTGGTTTTTTGTGGAAGGCAGGAGGCAATAGGAACACACCTGAGATATTAAATCCAGCGGCGGTGAGGACAATCTCCGTCAGTGATATTACTGTCAACGTCTGAGGTGTTTCTCGCTCCCTTGGATCCCACTTCTCAAGCCCAGGCAGAGGACGATTTGGCTGCGGCCCCCCATTCAGAAAATGGCCCTAACTCACAAAACGGACCACTCTGTCGCCCGAAAAGTTGTGGTCATTAGGATCCTCAACTATTTATGACGACTCACAAATTACCTTGACAGGTATTCACCGGCTTTTGTTCCTCTCGACGAAAATCTCTATGAAATCGAAAACGGTTCACAGACGCCCTAGAAACTTTCGCAACATTAGAATCCTCATCAAAATTCTCGCATTCCACCCCAAACTGACCACCGATCAAGACGGTTTGTTCGTCCTAGTAAGTTGGTCCATTCAGAAACGTGGGTGAGTGGCGCAGACGTGCGGGGCAAGGGAATGCAGACTGTTCCTCATCCGTATGTGGACAATGGAAGGCACGTGTATTTTCTTTGTTGGGATCAAACACAGCCACCGACATACATTCCTAGCCTAAACTCCCTACGCCAGTCGCATCAAGTCCCCACCTCTTTCCTGGCTCTATCGCATCTGCAGGGCTCTCCTCAAGCTCGCATCTTCTGTCTTTGTCTTCTGCTCAGTCTGCTTGGGCCTGGTAAGCGTATTTTCTTTCTTGGGTGAATCGCATCCTCCTCGTCGACGCGCCCGCCCTGGCGCGATCGTCAGCCCGAACGCGCTACGCTGGGACAGACCAATGGCCCTACGTTGAAACGAGCTCGCTGGCGACGCGCTGCGACGAGGTCGCGTCTCCCGTTCCCTTGTTTTTTTCGTGCGTAAAGTGATGACTGATTTACTCCTTCAGTCCGCCCTTCATGGCGCGTCGGACGCGGAGCGGTGCCCAATGGTCTGCCTGGGAGCTCGACGAACTCCGCACGGACCCCTCCATCGCGCCGCCGCGCGTCGAAATTGTCCGTGCCCGTGTCTCGCTGGCGCCGTATCTTCGTGATGCCATGGACGCGGCCGAACAGTGCGCCACTGTACGCGACGCCGTGGACGGGGGAGAAGAGGATGAATGGGAGGACGAAGACCCCGTCCTTTCGCGTCCACCCACTCCCATTTCGCGCCCACTGACCCCGCTGCCACTGACGTGGTCACGCTCACCTTCGCCCTTATCCGACTTGCCGCCGAGTCCGTCTGGGTCACGCTCGCCTTCACCATTGCCCCCCGGCCTCCCTCCCGCCGTCTCCCGCCGGAAAGAGCGACAGGCTCAAGGCAAGAAAGCACGAAGGCAGCGTCACCGGGTAGCCCAGGCGAAGGACGCCGGTTTCGGCCCGGTTCCAAAACCTTGTCACTCTCAAGACTACCGCCAGGAGGAAGCACACCGGACGACGTGTCACGCTGCGCGCGACCTCCCCTCTTCGGCCACCGGGAACTGGACAGGGCCCCGCGCCTCAAAGAAGGCCAGGCTGACGCGGGCAGCGGCTGCGACGCCTACGGGCGCTACTGGAGGACAATTGGGACTTAGTGGAGTGGGATGGCAGGTACGTTTTTTGCCTCGTCTACCTCCCCAGCCTTTCGCCTAACTACATGCGTAGGGACCCTAAGCTGATACTTGATGCCGACGGTCGCATCGTCGCGGTTGCTTCTGGGCCGACCGGAAGGCGACGACTGGGACGACGTGATCGCTGAAATGGCACGGGTGATGGATGGGGTGCGGGCGCGCGGGGTCAAGCGGGGAGTGTTCAAACGCCAAGAACGCCGCCACCGTCGCGGCGACTTCTACGTGCTCAAGGGAGGCCTGACGAAAGGCCCAGGCCAAAAGGTTTGCGCCCGTGAAGCGTGCCGTAGCCCATTGCTTAATTTACGCCTTAATGATGCTAGAGGCCTGGCAACCTTGCGCTCTGCAAAGAGTATCGGCGGTTATTGGAGCTTATCACCGTCAACCCCGCCATCCGCCGGATCGCCGGATTCCAATCCAGTGGGTGATGCCCCGCCGTATTCTCATGCTTAGGGCTGATTTGGACTAGGTGGTTTGGCGCGATACCTGCCTAAGCTGTACCAGCACTACAAGACGACCATGCAGAGCATCTTTAAGGACCAGCCCGAGCTCGCCCAGCTCTTTCCCAACTCGATCTTCCCGACGGCCACCTTCAATCTGGGCCCTGACGTCGTCACCCCGGAGCATCTGGATATGCTCAACTATGCTTATGGGATGTGCGCCGTGACGTCGGCTGGCAAATTCAATCACAAGCTCGGCGGGCACATCTACATCGAAAATCTCAAAGTGGTGTGCGAGTTCCCATCGGGCGCCTCCGTCCTCCTTTTGTCTGGTGCGTGCCACCACGGCAACACCCCGATCGCTCGGCGCGAGACCCGTTACTCGATGACCCAATATGCCGCTGGCGCCCTCTTTCGGTGGGCCGCTTATGGGCACCAGAGCGTTCAATCCTTGCTCGCTCAGAAGGGAGGGGCAGCACGCAAGGCGGAGATCAATGGGGACCCGGGCGCGCGGGCTGAATATGCACTGGGATTATTGTCGAAGGCTGATGAGTTGGATGCGGACCGTAAGGAGGTATTCGGCTGGTGATCACATTCGTTTGTCTTTTGATACCAATTCATTCGCCTTAATCCCTCCATCTGCCTGAAGCAATGAGCGAGCCACCCGACGCTTCCTTGAATGCAGAAACTCGCGAGCCTGACGCATCGGCTTCTAGCAGGTGGGTTGGACTCTTTCCTAAGGATGTTACTGCGCTAACAATCACGCGCCAGTGGAATCTGGATGATTCGAGATTGCGACGGCAACATCGTCTCCATCCTCAATAGCGAAGGGACGCATTTGATCTGGAATAAAGTCGCCCACCAGCAGATGTGCCAGGGAGGGAAGTGGCACGGCCAGGGGACGGATGGCGAAGCCATCGAGCGCGTATGGGCGGGGATGGCCAAGTGAGGCCGATCTTCAGGGCATGCCATTCGGATAGCCGAGTCTTGGGCCGGGATGCATGCGTACGGTGCGGTTATCTCTGATGTAATGCATGACTTGCCTCCCGCCATGAATTCCCTCCCTCCCCGCAAGAAGAGACTGTTTTCGCCCAGTAAGCAGAACAGAGTGGACGCGTTGATCTCCCTTCACTGACCTGCGCGACAGAGGCTGAGGTTCGCACGGGGCTGCTCGTTTTCAGCAATTTCCCGTCCGAGATCATACGCGATGTTCCTGGGTTTCACACTGACCAGGAACGACGCGCACATATACGGCGCGTTCTTCAACAACGCGAAGCATTAAGGCAAGCTGCTGGACATCGCCGCATGATCCTCCAGATCTCTCTCCTGGACGAGCTCATTGCTCGCGGCCGATCCGAGCACGAAAAGGCCCGCGCCATCTTGCGGCGCGAGCAGAAGGAGGCCCAGGACCGCGCGAATTACGAGACGTGGCGAATTGCGCACCCACCGCCGCCCCCGACCCTTCGAATCGTGCATCGCCGTGGGAAGCGCGCCGCGCGTCCAGAACCCCTCGAGGAGGACGACCTGTACCTCGACGATGCCCGCCCTGGCGACATATCGTTGCCCGAGTTGGAGCATACCTGCCGCCTCTGCCTCAACGCCAAATCCCACCCCGTCAAGTAGCCTGCTTCCTACTCGTTCCCATCACCTCACTGATTTTCGTACCAGGTTATCCTGCGGTCACAGTGCCTGTTTCGTGTGCGTACGCCTTCTGCTGGAGACGCAGTGGGGATGCGACGAGTGTGGCCAAGTCGTGACGCGGCGGCCCCAGTTAGACGTGGAGGAGGTTGCGACCATCGAGCGGGCTTATCCGGGCTGGGACCAGAGCAAGATTGCGTTCGGGTGGGAGGGTTTGAGCTTCCCGGCTGCACGGCGCTAGTAATAGTTCATTTGTGTCCTTACCACGAACACCATTTATGCTCCCTCATTTTGGAGTACCCGTGAAATGATCAAGAAATTGCGGGCACGAAGCCTTTCATTGCAATAGAGGCAGCAGTAGAGTAGGTTATTTACATATCGGGTACGGTACGCGAATAGCAAGGGGATAGAGGACATACAGCAGGTTACGGTAGGACTAGTGGGTGCGATGCATTGGATCAGCAGATAGGTGGCAAGCGTTCTTGAAAAAGCAGCGGCAGCGTGCATGTAGGCAGATTTCGTGGTCAAACGTCCCAGTCACCCGCCCTCTCGACAGCGTCTGTGTGAGAGAGGGTAGCGTAGATCGTGGCCCAGGGATCGCCCTGACGGCGCCAGGCGAGTTCGGCACCACCGCTGCGGATAGGTCAGGAAGGGGTAAAGTAGGTAGAAATTTGAGAGCGTACGTGGAGGTGTAGATGTCTGGGTCCCCGTCGATCACATAGTAGATCGTTTTGATGCGCGTCGCCGTCTCGTACTTGATGATCTTATCGCGAACAAATTTCTGCTCGGTGCGCCAGAGAAACGCGTTCTTGAAGGGGGTGCAGGCGGGGAGGTACAAGAAGGCCTCGGCCAGCGTTTCTGCGCAGTAGATGGGGTCGGCCCACGGGCGCTCGGCCTCCTCGTCGCGGTGGATGCGGAGGCGATCCCTGAAAGGGCCTATCAGTGGAGGTCAAACGCAACGGATAGCCGACTCACACATCTCGGCTGATGAGGCCCCAACTATTCAGGTACCAGTTGCGGTCATCATTTTCTATGGCGGGCGCCTGACCCCAGAATCGAGTGAAAGCGTTAGCGAGCGAAGCGAGAGTGTTTTGGAGGGCGAGGAACATGGTGGTGAAAGGCAAAAGAGATGGGGCGCGAAAGAGATGGGCCCGCCTCAGCTGCGGCGCAGCAGAAGAGGGCCTGCTGTGGGAGAGAAGAAAAGAAGGTCGTGGCCGAAGGCGGCAGATCAATGATGCAGTACCTGATTAGGTGCGTACATGCAGGCTGTGCAGTTCCCGATCACTTGCATCACACCACCAACACGCGCAGATACACCAAGCAAAATGTTGCGCGTGCAGGGATTTTTGGAGGCGGGGACCGTAGATAGGGATCATGGCGAAAGGTAAGCGTCTGGAATTCTTCCGGTGTGCTACGGCTTATTGCTCCAGACGCGTCGATATGGACAGACTTTACCAGAATGGCGGGTCGCCACTCGGACCCGCCCTGATCTCTTACGACGCGATCTCTTGCGGCCCACCCATCGAGTCGGTGGTGGTCGACCAAAGGTGAGTTTTTATTTTGCTTGGGAGCACATTCTAATTTTCTAAAGACATATGTTGCTGATGCTGCTGTTTATCCATACGTTTATCGACTACGACTTTCGTTTGCAGCGCCGGGACTAAGGGATATATCAGAGGGGATAGCATGAGATTACCGGTTATTAGTTGCGCCTGAATTTCGGTTCTCAATTGCGCGCGGGTGAAAACATGTGAGTGTTCTGATTTTTGAAGCCTCGCCTCCCTAATGGCCAAACGCAAGGTTTTGTACGTCGAGGAGGACGACCTCAACGACGGAAGCGACAGCGATGACTCGCAGGAAGGGTACCTCCCTCGTACACGGGGGCGACGCGTCCACTACATCCCAGCGGAGACCATCACCATGGGCTCACGCGGAGTACGCTCGACCATGTCGTCGATCCCCACCCCCGCCTCCCCCGCCAAAAAAACCAAGGTCACCCTCAAGCCAGACGTCCCAGCAGCCCCGGCTTTCTCGTTTGACGACTGGGAGGCAGACTACGCCGAATTTGACGCCGAGTTTGGTCCTGGAATGCAGACCACTGGTCCGCGAAAACTCAGAGAGTCTGTGAGTCTAGCTTGGCGTTTTTCTTCTTCTTCTTACATTCTTCTGATCGCTGCTTCAGGACGACCCTCATGGGCAATGGGCACGATTGGATCGCGAGGATTTCCTGGATGAAGTGTTGCGGCACGACGGACGTGGCGACTATATCGACCAGACGGTATGTGCAGGGCCAGGGTGCGAGGCCACAGAATTCTCGTACCGCTGCACCGACTGCATGTACGGTTGCTTTTATTGCGGCAGCTGCGTGAAGCGCCTGCATGCGAGCATGCCGTTCCATCGGATTGAGGTCAGTCGAGCCCGCCCAAAGAAGCGATGTGAGGCTGACGGCACGGGGCAGCGTTGGGAGAACGGTTGGTTCCGGCGGTGCACCCTCAAATCATTGGGTGTGCGGATCCAGCTGGGACATCAAGTGGGCGAGGTGTGTCCCAACCCCTCCACGGCAGCGGGCGACGATTTCGTCGTCATCACGACGCAAGGGATCGAAGAAGTCGGACTTGACTACTGCGATTGCGGCACCACCAAGGCCAAGTCCGTGCAGCTGTTGCGCGTGAAGCTATACCCCGCGACTGGAACCAATCCGCGATCAGCCGCAACCTTCGCGTCATTGCGCCGCTTCGCCCACATGACGCTTGAATCCAAGTGTTCGCCGTACGAGTTCTACCACAGCTTGGTGCGGGAAACCGACAATACGGGATTGGAGCCGTCGCGGGTAAGCGTACTACTTTCTGGTCTGATATGTGACTGACCGAGGCGTAGGATCGATACAGCGAGTTTCTGAGGATGACGCGGCAGTGGCAGCATCTGCTGTTGCTGAAACGCGCTGGCCGAGGCCACGACCCATGCGAGGATCGCATCAACGCGACAAAGCCGGGCGAGGTGGCACTCTTGTGCCCTGCCTGCCCTCATCCAGGGATCAACTTGCCGCCGGATTGGCACACGGCGCCGGTGCACCACCGGTACGTCTGAGCGAGCCGCATGGGATGCATGCTTACCGGGTATTTTAGATTCCTATACACCTTGTTCTTGGCGATCGACGCCAATTTCCGTCTCATGCGCAAGGACGTGTCGAGTGAGGAGAAAGATCCGGGGTTGGTGAGGGGATGGGGTTTCTTTGGGGACGTTACGAAGTATATGGCCCACCTCGAGAAGCATTGGGATCAAAAGCAGGAGGTGAGCATGATGAGCTTGTGGTCGAATTGGAATCTGACGCCTTTTTTTTGGTAGAGAAGCACCTGCGTCTCCCACGATGCCGTCGACAAACCGCTTCGGGAGTTCCTGGGGACGGCGTCATCGGGAATTGGGACGGTCGACTGCGCCCGCCACAATATGAAACGCCCGAATGGGGTAGGCGACTTGCAGATGGGGGAACGGTATGCATTTTTATGGCTGAACGAAGCCTCGACGACTAACGGATGTGCCCAGATATTTAAACATGGACTATTTATTCTTCATGAGCCTCGCCGGCTGCATCCTACTGCAATTATTCGTATCCTACGACATCGCATGCCAATGGTACAAAAATATCTGGGAACGCATGCGCATTTTCGACCCCCACGCGCAGCTGAAGGGAGGAAAGACCAGCGTGGGGTTCCTGGTGCCCAAATTCCACCTTCCAGCGCACATCGAGAGTTGTAATCTCCTATTCTCCTTCAACCTGACGCCGTTCGTGGGCCGGACGGACGGGGAGGCGCCTGAGCGTGGGTGGGCCGACGCGAACCGCCTCGCGAACAGCACCAGCGTATCAGGCCCAGGCGCGCGGCGGGACACGCTCGAGGTCCACTTCCAGTACTGGAACTGGAAGAAGATCATGCGACTGGGTGCGAGTTCCTCTTTTCCTGTGCATGGCCCTATGCTGACAGACCTTAGGCACCACCTTACGGGACCGCCTGCAGAAGAATCTCCCGCTGATGGTGGAATCGCGGGAGGCATGGGTCGACGTCGAGGCATCGTTCTCGGCGTCTGTGATCGAAACGTGGACGGCAATGGCGCGCGCGTGGGAGGCGGACGCGGAAAAGCCCAATCTGTTTGCCTCGACCGTCCACTACGACGATCTGACGCAGGTCCGGCTGCGAATGGCGAAGATCGCGGCGGATGATGTCGACCATCTACGGGTGCGGGGGGATATGCATGAGACGGAGATGCTCTCCATGGGACTGCAGCTGGAGGAGTCGCAGTAAGTGATCCCTCATCGCTCCCTGAACGCGGAAAAACTAACCCTTGATCCTAGGCGTGCTCTTGCGACAGTCTTCAAAAACGTGGGCCAGCACGAGACACCCACGCAGGGGCGTGCCCGAATCGAGCGGGAGACCAAGCTGCGTCGCAAGATCGACGGGTGGATCGCCGTCCAGCAGCTATTCATCCCGGAGGCAGCACTGCTGCGACAACGTGAGGCGGCCGAGCGGGATCGGATTGGGGCGACGCAGAGCTTGCCGGGGATAAGGGCGCAAGACATCAAGCTGTGGCTGCCATCGGCGATCGGCATGCTGGTGCAATGCGACCGTTCCTTGCTAGAGTACGAGTACGAGCTCCGCAAGGGCCAGGCCGTCCTAGCCCTCAACGAGATCCGGAGCCGCTTGATCTCCCGGACGCGGGAGTACAAACACCGGGGGAAGGTGACGGGTGTGAGGGCAAAGACGCGATCGGGGACGCGCGTGGCCCACATCCAGGCCGAGGTGGATCGTGCCGCCGACGAGTACCGCGCTGCTCGAGCTGCACTCGTCGCCTTGGGACCCCGTCTCCAGCACAGGGACTACGCGCATTTGCAAGTGCTGAACGCAGCCGACGTGCGCGGCCGACCGAGCGCGGTGTTTGGAGACGACGACCGGCGGAGGAAGGGTGGGAAGAGGAAGAAGAAGGCGAGGAGGATGGCGGCGGTGGATCCGGAGGCGGCGGCAGAAGAGGCAGAGGTTGCAAAGCAGAAGGCGGAGGATGGGATGGAGATGTCGTGGATCTGGAAGGTGGAGGGCGCTACTGGGGAGGACCAAGATGTCGTCGAGAACGAGGGTGAGTCGGATGGATGCCTTGGGGTTTGCCAGCACTGATATTGGGCTTTTGTAGCGCTGCGGATCGAATGGGCGAAAGCGCGCGCGAAGGCGATGCGTTACGCGGAGGAAACGGACCTGCTGGAGGAGGAAATGCGCCGCGTGCTGCAATTCTTCCAGTGGCGTGCCGATGGGTGGAGGGCGCGGGTAGGATTGAGGGCGGCGCGGCAGGACGAGGCGTTACGGGAGGGGCATGGTTCCTACGCGCTGAAACAGGCCGCATGTCAGGATGGGATGCGTGCCGGTTTTGAGGACCAGTGGAGAGGGCTGGCCAGATTGGTGGCGGACGCGCGCGCGGCGTGTGCTAAGGTCAAGGTGGACGACGAAGGGGAGGAAAGCGACGAAAAGGAGGATGAAAGGGTGGGGCTTATGGACCCGTTTGACTAGCACTGCGTAGTCGACCGTATTACTTGCTGCATCACTCATTATAAAATGTATTCTTTCGTGTATTTGGCGGCTCTAGTTAATACAGGCAATTGCCTCTTTGGGATATTTGTAAGCCCGCCCTGAGCTCTTTTGGCAAATACTCGAACACAATGCTGGACACCGTTGAGGACGACGACGAAGACGTTACCTGCGACATTGATGGCAGGCAGGGGGCAGGCAGCCTAAAAGGTCAGTGTTCTCGGTGATGCATCACTGCCGCTGTTCTCGCGAGAGCTGTGGATGCATCATGGCGTTGTTCTCTGGAGAGACGGTGATGCATCACTCCCCCAGACTGTATTGGATTTACTTCATCAAGTCATCAAGGGCACGTTTAAAGACCACGTCGTCGAGTGGGTGCAGGAATATATTGAAGAAACACACGAGTCCGCCGAGGCTGCGCGTATCTTAGCTGATATTGACCGCCGGTACATCGACTTTCTATCCTCTTTCATTCTCGTTGCCTGACTTGAGACAGTATCGCCGTCACGACTCCGTTTCCGGGTCTACGACATTTCCACACCGGCCGAGGGTACAAGCAATGGACGGGGAACGACTCGAAAGGGCTCATGAAGGTCACTTCCCCCATCTCAGCCGTCGTCGCACCATATTCATTGACTCGTATTTGAATTAGGTATATCTTCCCGCCATCGCTGGCCACGTTCCAAGTACAGTGGTCAAAGCTGTCGCCGACATCATCGAATTCTGCCATCTCGTCCGTCGCTCTGTCATCGATGAGGATACCCTTGTCGCGATTGAGGCCGCAATTGCGCGGTTCCATGATCATCGCGAGATCTTCCGCGCCACCTCTCGTCCCGACGGATTCTCGCTCCCTCGCCAGCACTCTATCACGCATTATCCCTCCCTTATCCGGAATTTCGCCGCGCCAAATGGACTGTGCTCCTCCATCACCGAATCCAAGCACATTAAAGCGGTAAAGAGACCCTATCGCCGGACGAACCACTACAAGCCGCTGAGCCAGATGTTGTTGATCAACCAGCGGCTGGACAAGATTGCCGCTGCTCGCGTTGAGTTCGTATCGCGGGGAATGCTAGACGGTGCCCTGCTTCCATTCCCACCACCTCCTCCTCGAGACAATCCCTCCCCTCCACCAGAGGATCCCAACGACGAGAATGTCGACGCCGGAGCAATCGAGGGAGCAACGTGCATAGGAGAGGTCAAATTGGCTAAATGCTACGGTACGTATGCCGCTCTCGTTATTCTATGGCGTCTCCTAATACATCTCCCAGTGCGCAAAGTCCCTCGGAATGTCCACCAGCTGGCCGAATACGTCGAACAGCCGCGTCTCTGCGAGCTCATTAGACGCTTCCTGTTCGACCAGCTGAACCCTGACGCTCCTATCCCCGGCGCTCAAGTCTTAATCGACCAATGCCCCGAGTTCACGACCGAGCGGGTCTTCATCTTCAACTCCGCGCGCACCGTCTTTTATGCTCCCAGTGATTGTAGCGGGGTGGGGGGGATGCGCCATGAACACATCCGAGCAACAAGGTCGTGGTACCGTGGCCCGCCTCGTTACGACTGTGTCTTTCTGGAGCACGACCCCGACGCGGCTGGCTTCCGCGGCCTACACGCTGCCCGTGTACGGCTTTTCTTCCGTTTCAAGTTCCGTGGTGTGGAGTACCCGTGTGCGCTCATCCACTGGTTCTCCGCCCGCGGGGACGAGCCCTGTCTGGATACAGGATTGTGGCGTGTTACACCGGATTTTCAGCGGGACCGAGCCCCAAGTCTCGCTGTGGTCCATCTTGATTCGATTCTTCGCGGGGCTCATCTCATTGGCATTGCTGGCAAGGACTTTATACCCGTACACCATTTCGATTTCTCCGATTCTCTAGATGCTTTTCAAGCTTTTATGTTAACAAGTACGCAGACCACCACGCGCATGAGATCGCATTTTGATACCGCCTGATACTTATCATACATCTCCTGTACTCGTAGCAGTAGTGTAACACTGTTTTGCATACCTCTGGTATGAAAAGGCGAAAAGGAGGAAAAGCAGAATAAGGGATCTCGGCATCCGAAAAGGACAGGGAAAAGACGGAGGAAAAGCCAAAAGGGGGAGAAGGTGTCAAAAGCTCGGAGACAAGGACTTGGCATCTTGCTGATGTGGGCTCCCATCCCAGTCGTCAGCTCCAGAAATCACATAGGAAGGCTCATCTAGGACACATAAACATACCATCTTTATCTCAAGGCCTTCAACTCAAAATTGCGAACAATAAATTGATTTTTTGCAGAGGTAGGGCCTTTTGCAAAGGTAGGGCAATGATAGTAGGGAGAAATCACACAGGTTTCGTAGGATTTCGTTAAAGAACGGTTAATTCATTTGATCCTTTGATGGCCGATCAATATGTATGAAGTCGCACTTTTGATGGTGAGTCGCACTGTTGGGGGGGATGTGTCAACGGCGCCACACACTTAGACTCGTCGGCTAGCGTGGACGAGTTGCGCCACTGTGGCGTGGGTGTTATGGGAGTATGGCGCTAGTTGAACCTAATGCGCCATTCTCGCTTACACGTGAGGAGACTTCCGTTCTGGGCAAACGCCGGTGGATCTGATCCCAGTTTTTTGCCGCTTCCAGCTGCTTCCATGGACGACGACGACGCCCAGCTCCTCGCCAGCGTCGCGGCTGGTGATCTGCTGGCATTCCGAGCTTCGGTGAGCTTGAGTGAATTCTGGTGTCCTCCCTAGGCCTCTACCCAACTGACCATTTCTTTCGCTGGTTAAAGCAATTCCCGTCGGCATTTGTAAATGCTCACCCCAGTATCTTTCTGTCCACGGACTGGGTCCATCCTGCTCAGCTTCGGGTGTTTCTTGCTGGCCGTGACATGTCCTCCTCGACGCGTCCATCAGCGGTTCCTGTCAAACTGGAGGCGTCTCAGGCTTCTTTCTCATGCGTCCCGAGGAACCGCGCGTCAAAACCGAGGATCCTGGTGGGTGTATTATTGATTTAACATCCCCGGCCCGCCCTTCGATGCCTTCGACGACTGTTCGAACACGTCAATTGGTCGAGAATCGTTCCGAGATTATTGAAATCCTTTCCTCGGATGACGAGATAGGCCCGCTGCGGGGGATATTCCACTGCTCGAAGCCTCCTCCTCGGGGCGTGTACTTTCTCCTCGACGCACTGCGCGCACGGAGACATTGTCCTTTGTCTCTGTAGCCTCCACCGCGTCTGACGAGTGCAGTATTACCCAGGTTGCGGCCGTAACTCCGGCAGTCCCAATTGCTAATCCCCCTGCGCCACCCCCTGCGCCACCTCCCGTCGATTTAGCGCCTCCTGCTGACTTTTGCAACGACCTGTCATGGCTCGACAATTTCGGGTTCATGGCCGACATATCCCGTCCCCTCGACGCTTTTCTCGATGACGGCCTACTCGGAAACACTGTCGCAAATCCTGCTGCTGGGCATGCGGACTTTCTATTCGATGGTAATTCTGATTTCAATTGGCTTTCTGCGAGCCTTTTGAACGACGGTGGAGATTTTAGCGTACCTTCCGCCCCATATGACTTTGAAGATTCGAACGGCGGGGAGGCCGGTTATTTAGATCCGTCTTTTTTCCAGGGCTCCGACGGGTTGGCTTTCGATGCGTCATCGAATGTCGTCCCTTCCACCGGGTATGAGCTTCCTCTCCTACCTCTACCACCCGCATCTTCCCCATACCCATCGCCCGCCGCTCCCAAAGTGAATGCACCTTCACCCATCGAAGCCCTAAACGCCGACGTCGATGAGCGCAATATTGTTCACTCCGCGCGCACTCGGCATCCCCCTAAACGTGTGCTAGAGAGCGCTGAATCTTCCGTTCCTACCCAAACCAAAAAAACGAGGCATAAGCGTGTGAGTTCTCTTTTGCGTTGGCCATTTCTCATCTGATTATTCCTGTCACTTCCCGCCAGTAATTTAAGTTTGGATGACGCCTACATGACTATATACATTGCTTAATCAACGACTCTCCACTCCGAGTGTAATTTATTCATACAACAGATGCTTCGAGTGTTCGACTTTTCATTTGTGTGGAAAGGAGCGACGAATGAACTTATGTCAAAGAATATTACATAGTGGCGTAAGCTGCGTTCAAGTGCGCCAGAGTGGCGCAGGATCTGCGACAGTGGCGCAACTCGTTCACCGTTAGCCGACGAGTCTGAGTGTGGGTGTGGTGCAGTTGGTTGATCCCCCACTGTTGATGGCACCCTCAGTGCGACTCGCTTGCCAAGAGTGTGACTGGATGAGTCGCACTCGCACTCTTTTCGTATATGTGAAAGGCTACAGGTCACACGAGGTCTCGAAACACCAAGGTATATTCGGGGGGTAAATAGGTGTTGAGGGGAGCACAGGTAAGTAAGTAGTTAGGCTGATACAAGTCGAATATAAGTGAAGTACGCAGGAAATACAGGGGGGGTAGGCAAGGGAACAATGTCCGGAAGTGAGATCTCCGGAACGCTACAGTCTCTATCTCAACAGTATATACCCTCCCCAGTCGATGTTTCCCCTCTCAGTGGGGCCGTGAGCGCTTCTGCACATTTATCTCAATAAGTATCAGATCAGGAGGTAGGCCATTGACGGGAAGGATACGTGGAATTCGGTGGTTGTTTTTTTGGGGGAGGGGAGGTGGCGTCTCGTGAGACTGAATCCCCTGCTGCAAGGAAGAATCCAGCCCATGGATCCCCTCAAGTCAGATACCGCCCTCTGAGTCAGTTGCCTCTAATATTGCTGCAGGAGATACCGCAGCCGCAGTTGCCCCGTTTTCAGTCTTCATTTCCGAATTAGGATTGAATGTAAGGCTATTCTCGCACAAAATCAGGATCAAGTTGGGTGGTATGTGAAAGGTAACGGGCTCAGAAGTGGCATTGGAATCCCTTTAAACAAAGACCGTGCTGACAGCGAGGCCCACCACCACAGTTACTAGTGCTGTAGAGTCCCAGACTCCCAGGATATCAGCGGATCCCGTTTGACTCTTGCTCGGGGGTGCAGAAGCTGTGAAACATCGTCAGCGCAGACCGTAATATGAAGATGTGAACCGAACGCACGGTCAAATCCAGAAGCTACACATGTTGCGTTATAGAAGCTGGTAGCGTCAGCGCTTGGAATTCCGCAGGTGCCAGTCCCACACGCGAGGATTTTGGCTCGGACCTCCGATGCGGGGGCACAGGTACATTGTATATCAGCTCTGTTCAAGACACATTAGCAGGGTGACTGCTTGGATATGAATATGATACGCACGCAGCACATGGGGCAATCGGAGTGCTAGAAATGCATTGGTTCATGCACGTCGCTTGATCTCCACTGAGGTCTTCAGCCGCTGCAGCACGAAGCGCACATGCGAAGAGGATCGCGCTAAAGGTGTTGAACGAGGTGCGCATGAGAAAGTAATGAAGAAGATGAAAGTCGAGAACGGGAAGAAATAATTTGAGGGAAGACAGGGACAGGGTATGATTCATTTCGTTCACCGTTCGGGTTTTATATCGCGAATACTGTATTCTCCGCCTGCCATCAGCGCCCGTTGTCGTTTACTACCCGTTGTGCCCGGCCGGGTTCCGTTTCACTGAGGTAGAACCCGGTGATCCGGATTAATGCCCTGCCCGCTATCCACCGCAGATCACACTGCCACACCATAGGTTCACATTCAAGAAGCCATCCGCGCGAGTGATATTCGAGAAGTGGGCATGAGTTTAAGAGATTACAGCGCTATTCATAATTATGCGGACAATCACTTCGGATAAGAAGTGCCAGTGCCGAGCAATGCCGATGGTTGACTTGTTGCATTGACAATCGAAGCGAGTCGCACTTTTGATGGTGAGTCGCACTGATGATGGCACCCTCAGTGCGACTCGCTTTCCAAGAGTGTGACTGGATGAGTCGCACTCGCACTCTTTTCGTATATACATCAAGATATACATCAAATCAAGCCGTCCAAGCCCGCACAGCCAAATTCAAACTCCGCTAAGCGGGGCCAGCCGTTTTGATAAGGTCGTCAACTAAGTCTGCTGATTCGAGTCCCCGTCCATGAGTGCAAACTGAGGGCAACCGCGAGCTCAACTCGCCTAAGATGCTAGGATGTTAATTATGGCGTTACCAATCGCGTCGCCCACAGCACCAGGCGCGCCATAAGTGTCGTCGCCCCAGTTGTGGTCTCTACCCGAAAAATACGAACTGCCTGGTCCTCAGCGGATATCCATTCGGAAAGAAGGGAGGCGTACGGAGAAAAGTGAATGTGGGGCGGAGGGCTGGTCGACTCTCGCGATGAACTTGCACAGAGCTGGATCGGCGACGAAATCTTCAAATCGTTGCCCGTGCCCGGGAAGGGGATAACAAAGCCGAGTTCGTACTTGCAGTCGGTTGAGTTTTTTTTTCGAACACATGTAAAATCTAGAAATCTTACCCGCCAATCCAGGATATCCGTGCTATGCGCTGGTGGCAAGGGAAACTGCAATTCTAGCGCCAACCGGACCGAACGCTTCCAAACCCCGCGATCCTTTTCTTTCGGGATCCACTCCGGTTCGTCCACCACCGCGTCAACTTCGGATAGTGATTTAACTCGCGCAATCTCGGTGTTGTCCAACCCTCGCGTCATTGGGAGGTCAAAGGTATCTATCTGATGTGCAACTTTGTCTTGAACCTTGATATTAGTGACGCGACGAAGAACTTGCTTTAACTGCGATGAATGGGTTGGAGGTGCCGGGAACAACGACTTTCCTTTGTTCTCTGCTCGATCAGAGCGCGAAACCGACTTTGTTTCCGTCGAGATCTGAATGACGATCGGTATGGGAGTGCAAATGGGATAGGATGGTAAATCGGGGATGGACAGCTGCAAGGTGAGTTACAACCAAATATATCGTGATAAGAGTGAAAGATCGTACAGTTGCACAGGCTTGGGAGTAATCACCCCACATTCCCCGCCGCATTTTCTTTTCTTGCGTGATATCCCGCCATGGCCCTGTCCAACTCTGCTGCAAGGATTCCTTGGCCCGTAATCCTTCTGCAGTCGCCACAGGTACGACTGCGAAGACTCTACGGATTTGGTGGTTTGCCCGCCGACCCTCTCTTTTGGCCACCACTTCGAGAGAGTAGGAGATTGCCGCAGCATGGGAAGGCTCAGCCGTACAATGAAAAGACGGGTGTGAATCGCCCGGAAGTTGGAATTGAAAAGGACAGGAATGAACTTGAGACCCTCCCTCAGGAAATGCACTCCCTGGCGTCCAGAGGGACTTTTTATCCTGAAAAATCTGGTTGGCACCCAAAATTAGTGAGATAACACACCAAAGAGAACGACATGGATCATACGACGATGGACTGTGTGCGCGGTACTTTCTCATTGCGAACTAGGATTTGTCTAAGACGCCATTAGCTTTGGCCAGGAATGTAAACCAGTGCGTACGTCTTTATGGCTCCTCTGCAATTGATCCACAGATGGTGAATGTGGAGTTCTTTCACCTGCGCCATGTTGAGATCCACATGGCCTGCGATTGTCTCGCCTGCAACACGGACACGATCTTTGAAGTGGAGTTTGATAGGCGACTGGAGGTTGCTGCTAGAGGCCATGAGTCCGTCGAAAGTCCACCGGGTCCTTTATACAAGGGCCCGATTTGCGCGAGCGTCAATCTGCCAAGAGAAAGGTTGAGTGGCGAGTAATATCAAAAGACACGCATTGTTGATTGCTTTTCATAGCGCGATCTCGCAGAGTTTCGCTTTATTATTCCCGACGGAAACCCCATTTTCGGCTCAACAACCTATCTGCATACGGCGGCTCAACCCATGTTACAATCTTTAAAAAAACGAAATATAGGAGATGGAACCAAATGAATGGATGTATAGACACTCTCACTCACTGTCATGATCAGCTGCCAGTGATACATATCACCGTGGGTACGAACCGAAAGCCGTTCCGCACAAAACGCGCCGTTTACCGGTGGCCGAGGGTAAGACCATACACAATTGTTTCTGAACCTTGACAAAGCAAACCTGCAAGTGACAGTGCGAGTGACATTTACATGACGAAATGCAAGTGACAAAGCCTTCTCCGCCGTGTTTGAGTGCTTCTACAGCTCTCCTGTATCTCCCCTTTCCCCATACTGCTGTGCTTTCTTTGAGACGACATTTGGTGATGCGACTGCGAGCTCTCGAATTTATATGGGTGTATAGCACATATAGTGTGCAAAATGCCCGCTTCGCGGCGCGGCACTTGAACGCATATCCCTGTTTAGTACGCGCTGCCTTGTACGACTCGTCCGTGGTCTGCCGAGAAAGTAGATGACAAGTTGGTGGTGACCGCCGCCGGTTTCACGGCCTTGGCTTTGGAACTCTTCTTGGTCTCATTTCGTATGTTCTTTGACTTTTCCAGAGGAGCGGAGGATACCGGCTGCGAGGAAGTCTTTCCCCGAGAGCTGCGACGGAGAGGTGGCATAGTTGGAGCAGGTAAGTTGTGCTGGCCCAATCAAAAGGCTCGTGAGTAAGCCGAAAGGACTTGGAGCGACGGTGCGTAGCTTGTGTGGATGCTTCCAAGTTCAGAAATGCAGAAGAGAAACAGTTCACATTGGACTGTAGCAATTGAACAGCGCAACTTAATTGGGTACTGTTTAAATCTCACACCCCGCTTCACTAGATCTTCCAGGACTATGACCTACATAATCGACTCGAGCCTGAGCATGCTAGAAGTAGTTACATGGTTTCTCTCTTTTATTCGCTTTTCCCTGCTCCCAATTCAACATAAATACTGGGTGGAATGTACAGAAGAAAAGGCAAGGCTCAGAAGCGCGGGGCGCACCTGCATAAAATCCGTGATTGGAGTAGACTTTATAACAGGGGGCTCGTTCGACTCGAGCCTGGGCCATAACAACGTATAGGAGTTTTTTTTTCTCTCTCTTGATTTCACCTCGTCTTCCTGATTGATTTTGTTCAGCTCAGTGAGTCGGGTCATACGAGCTGAGGTGATCAAAGGTGAGGGAGTGAAAACCAGACAACTTTAAGAGACAAACTGCCCCCGGAGCTCGGGTGGGCTTGCACAATAATCCGCTCAAGCCAGAGCCATACCAGACGTTCGTTTTCCCATTTTTATCAATTTTGTACTACAGTCTACTTTGTCCGCTGCCCCGGTACCCTCTGAAATTGCATCAGCGGAATATAAACACTTACAGGAAGCTTGTCGAACCCGGGCCCGGGCCATTCGGTGTGAACTCTGTCTCTTTATTTTTCTCGCCACTCCGATGGGAGGTCAACCAGGAAAAAGCTCAGAAGCGCGGGGTACACCTACAGAATGTTGTGGTGACCTCAGATTTTCCAGCAGGGAGCTCGTTCGCCTCGAGCCTGGGCCATGCGCCACAAATTTGTGTTCAACCCTTTTTGTATTCATTTCCTGACAGCTCAGTACTCAGTCGGGTTGAATCGCGAGAAACAAACGGCCCGGAGGCGCGTCTTGTGCATTGTCTGCATTCCGTAAGACGTGAGGTCAGTAGCGAAGTAGACTCGTTCAACTCGAGCCTGGGTCATCGGGCAGTCACCTGTTTTTGAATATCTACGAGATCATCTTGCCAGGGAAGTACAGAGTTGGAGAGTTTACTGATATAGTTATCGTGCTGTCCGCAAAGTGAACTATTACTTTACAGATCCGCAGAGGTAGTCACTGCCAACAGGAACTCCAGCAACCCCACAGACGGTTCGTCTTGATTTTCGCACTTGTTCTTCTGCCAGTCGAGCGCAGACGCCATTTTCGCCGCCGGAGATATCCACATGTTCGGACGCGTCATTAAATTGCGGGTGAGCCGCTGCTGGCCGTACACGAACGTGGCTTCGATGAACGTATATTCGCGTGGATTGCGCCGTACCCTGCAAGTATAACTTGTTTTCAGCACGAGCTCGGAAAATGACCTTGACGAACCCACATTTTGATCATCTCGTCGTTCTGCGCCTGTACGTTAGCAGGATCCATCGCTCTATCACTGACTGGCGGGAAAACATAGGTTTTAATATTCTTCAGCGAGCAGGTACCGGCGGGATATATAGGGTTGGTGTAATCAATGCAGATGATCAAGTTTTCCACTGGCTCGTTCGGAAACTTTCGTTTCGCCAGTTTCTGCAGATGTGAATGGTGTATTTGAGCGTCGGTGCCGATAACTTCACGGAGAAACTGCGCGTCTTGATCGGAGAACATCATGCTACCGCCGGCTGTGAGACGCTCGGAATTGAGTTCATCACCGACGAGTTCAGCATCAGCACTCACTGGTTGGCGAGCTTTGCTTGAGTTTGCACATCTTACGGTGGATCGGCCACGCCTCCTTTTGGCACGTCTTGGAACAGTAATAGACGTAGAGGCATCCAGCGCAACGTAGCAGCTCGGTTTTCTTGCCTCTCTTCGTACACTGCAAATCGATTGGTTTTAGAAAAACAGAGGAGAATCAAGACTCGCCGTTACACAATCGCAAGAGACGCTCCCTCGGCCTTTGACCTCCTTTGGAAATTTTGCAATGGTGCCGCGTAGGTGCAACAAGAGAACCCAGGCCATCCATTCCTCGCGAAGGTAGCTCTTCATAATTTCCTTGTCGATGACCTCCCCGTCCATCTCCTTGTGTTCGCCCTGCATCACCTTGATAACAGAGCGATACATCATGCTCTGCGGCAAGATTTCCCGCAAAATGTGCGTCAACACGGGCTTCGACTCCTCGAGGTCGCCGTCGAGAATCCGACTGAGCGCGCAGATTGTACGCAGTAGTCCGGCATCAATTGCCTGGCAGACCAAGCGTGGGCTGTCGTATTCGACCATCGCGCCTCTGAGGAAGGTGATACCGATCCGTATACACTTCGAATAGGTTTCACGCTGCTCGCCAACAGAGGAGCCGATGGAGAGCGAAACAAGGAACAGCATACGTGCAACAATCCACGTCGCGTTGTCCGCTAAAACGGCGAACGCAAGGGAATGACCAGGAAGTGCAATGACTGTCGTGAGGATGCGCGTCAGCGTGAACGCGTAGTCCACACGCAGGGGCGATTGGTTGACGGTGGTTCGGAGCCTGTCCAGTAGCATTTTCGCGAAGGTCTCCGGTTTCCCTGCCACCGCGCAGACTGCATCAATATCTTCCCATGTACTCGAAAGGAGGGTGGAGAGCGGAATGAAGCCACCGATCGGCGAGGCTGGATGCAAGCACAGATGGGTGCAGAGCTCTATGATGCCGGTTGTCGCCCTGACGGTGGCCCGGACCTCCGTATCGATGTACAGCCCGATGATAATGGCGCAGATGGTCTCTATCGTATTTTGCACCGTTGCCGAATTATTTTCCCGGGGAACACGCTGGGCATAGAAATAGCAACACCACTTGAAAACTCCGGGCCACGCGGATATAAACTGGGTGCGCGTGGTAGGATCCAGCGAAAAATCCGACGAGAAGATTCCTGCGAGGCTGTCGAACGAACGCCAGGCAGGATCCGACTCTACGAGCGACTTGACGGCTTTCGGGACCTTTTTTTCATCAAGATGCGAGAGAAGAGTTTGCAAACCTTCAGGGGAGACGTTCGGCCGTTTTTTCGGTCTCCAAGCCGGAGTCGGAACGAGTATTTCCTGTGCAACATGGCTTGCCAAAGTCATCAGAGACTCGAAGCATAGCTCCTAACCTTCTCTCGTTTATCGCGCACTGGTTCAGCAGCCAAGCCGGACTCCGTGACTCCACTGGAGGACATGGTCGTTCAGGGGAAGAGGTGAGCGGAGTTCGAAAGTTATCGCGATTTGCTCGCGATCGATGACTGATCAAATCAGGCCGAATTACGGCACAATCTCTCTTCTCTCACACTGCCATCATCTTCAAGTTGTGGCGGCGATCCTCAGCTTAGACCGGCGCACTACCCTTGTCCTTCGCTCTCGCTCATGGCCACAGTGCCAGACAACTACCACCCCGCCTTCTCAGACCCAACCGCCGATGTGGTCCTGCAATCTCTTGCCGGTACCATGTACCGCGTCCACAGCTTCACCCTGCGCAACACTTCCGGTTTTTTCCGCACCATGCTCTCGCTCCCGCAACCTAACGACACCAAGGTACCGTACGAGATTCCCGTCGGCGAAAAGACCTCGTCCTGGAGCGGGTATTGCGCATGATGTGCGGCCTCGAGCTCCCCCGCTGGACCTCGTTCGACGAGGTCGAAGCCGTCTTGGAACTCATCGAGAAATGGGACACGCCCGGCCCGCTCTCCGTCGTGCGCACCGCCATCACCGCGCCGCTGTTCGCGGACGACCCGCTCCGCGTGTACGTGCTGACGACGCACTTCGGGTGGGCGGAGGAGAGCGCGGCGGTGCTCCCCCACACGCTCAAGCTCCAATTGCTGAGCGGATCGCACGACGACGTACTTTGCCGGCTCTCCTCGCGAGGACTGCTCAGCCTCATATCCTTCCACGACCGCTGCAAGACCCGATTTCGGGACGCGCTCGACGGGACGGATCTATTCGCCGCCGGGAACGAGGAGCCGCGCCAGTGCGGTTGTGGGAAACGGCGAGACAACTTCCCGTGGCGTGCTCTCAAAGCAAAAGTAAGCTCTGCCTCTGTGTATAGCATAATTAATTAATTCCCACCGCCCAGCTCCTGTCCGAGTTCGACCGCCGGCCCCTCGGCGACCACATCCTGGTGGACATGGCCGGCTGGCCCGAGTCAGCCTTGTGCTGGGGCGCAAAGTGCGCGTGTGGAAGTTCGTATTACGACCAGGTTTCCACTGTGGGCAACATTAAAGAGTCGATTAAGAATGCTATTGGCCCGGCGGAGGACGCGATGTAGTTCCTCCTTCCTCGTTTATACTTTCTAGTTCCTTTTGCCATTTACTCCACTTACACTTGTGCGGTTATTCAATACATACCTAACACGGAATCATTCTGGATCTACACGTGAAGGCAACCCGTTGTGTACCTCTACCCCCACAGCCACCATCGCTTCCGCCATGAAGCCTTCATGGCGCACGAACCCGTCATGGCGCTGATCACGGAATCGGTCCGATCGTCCCGTTCCCAACGACCATCGCCAGTTACGTCTTCCGCCGCTATTTTCATTCCTCACAACCCTTTCCCTACAGCAAGTTCACCATCGTGTTTCCTGTCTTCTCTTGTGTCCAGAGCCCTTCTGCTTCCAAATTCCATACCTAGAAACAAATTCCGTTGATTACACAGCTGGAATGTTCCGAGAATGGAATTATTCGAGTATTCTCCTTTTATTTATTATAATATTACACTTTTACTATATATACTTCTCATGTATTCTGCTTCTGGAGTTAAAATATATACATCGCTTTTTGCACCACAGTTCATATGCCAACAACTTGAGCCTTCGCTGCAGCTCATGTTCGACTCCGCTGTCCCTCGTCATTCACCTCGTACTCGCTACACTCTACGTCTTCGTCGTCCCCGCCGTCGCTCGTCACCTCTCCAACGCATCGTATTCCAGCCTTCCCGCCTTCACTGCTATTCACACCCAGCTGGGTTCTGGACATGGATTGACGCCCTCACACACTAGCATTCCGGTTCTTCTCGGAGTGGTGATGCTGGTATTTGTATATTCCGCTCACGCTCTTAGACACGCCGCATGCGTATCAGCGCATGAAGGCGAAGGTATCTTCACGCGCGGCGTTTGATTACTGATACAAGATGTAAATCAACCGACTCACCAGTACCTTCTCCAGGATACTCAACGCCACCATCCAATCCATGGGGATCGCTTGCGGGCAGCATTTTTCCAACGGCTTCAGACCTGTCGAACACATGAAGTTAGTGTCCCGAATATCCG
This sequence comes from Mycena olivaceomarginata, assembly GCA_029378375.1. Lineage (NCBI taxonomy): Eukaryota > Fungi > Basidiomycota > Agaricomycetes > Agaricales > Mycenaceae > Mycena > Mycena olivaceomarginata. The sequence continues at coordinate 30,025 of JARKIC010000177.1, read as the reverse complement.
TTCAACGGCGGGACCGCACGCGAAGCACCTGACAGGCGCACCTTCTGCCGGAGAAATAGCTGCAAGTCAGCATCTTGATTCTCCATCAGAATACCCGCCCAAAACCAACACCTATAATATTCGGGCACAAATGGATATACATATTAACTCCTCCGAGTCCGTCCCCAGATAAAATCATTGAACAACTTCCTCGAACACGCTGGCATCCGATCCAACCCAAGTCCAACCGCCTCTTCCCTTCCACAGACGACCGCTCCCCTGCGTCCTGCTTCCTCTTCGGCGCCAGTGCTACGCTATCTCTACAGCACCAGATAGACACATCTACACCACATACTGTACTTGACAAGTTGATAAAAAGTATCAACATGGGGGGGGGATGCAGTTCGGCAGGGCAGGGCATAATCAACGTACCCCGCTTGTGGACGTGCTGCAAAAGGTTTTGCACGTGTAAACACCTCAGATTGTCTCTTCCCTCTGAGTTTGCGGTGACATAATGAAGATAGTTGTGCTCCTTTGACTTCGGAGGATCCAGGTTTCGGGCATCCTGACTGTCTCTAAATTCAACATTTCGCCGACGTTCATGATCAGCTGAGGAAGCGGTCCAGAGAAGATCAATTTTTGGCACCATTCTTCAAATTTCACAGGGCGAGCACCGTAATGACCTTCGACCGACCGCACCCGTCAAGGAGTCCCGCTGCAAGCTTTGCACAGGTTAGTTCCCAGAAGTTACTTTTTTTTACAGACTTATTCATCCTGACTGATCCCGTACGCTGGATCTTTCACAAAGAGAGTATTGACCTGAAGTCGATACAGGCGACGGGGTGGTTTCTGAAGCACTGCAGTCATTGTCCATAGCGGTATTACAGAAGTGTTATGCCAATGTGCCTCTCTTCTCTCCCTTTTTCGCAACATCCATGACCGGAACATGATGCCCTTGCAGGATATGGTGGCCCTTCTTGGACGACCAGCCAATCACTGTGATGTATCCAGTTACTGCATTCAGAGTAATATGCTCGCAACTAGGAATTCCACTGGCAGCCCCCGCTGGCCACTGGTAGTTGTCGGCAGCTGTTCATCATTCCCCGCACCGACATCCACCGAGAGCCACTGGAACTCGCCGGCCTATCGCTATTGTATCAGTATGTTGGTCAGTGGAATCCATCGGATTCCATGTAGCAGTCTGTCCTTACAATAACATGTGTTGCTGATTCCTTAATTATCAGTGGATATGCATTTGTCATTGCATGATCGGTGGACTAAGTAGCACCAACTCCATAACCTCTCTATTATTCAAGCAGTTTAACGGGTCGAAAAGTCGAATGGTATATTCCACAGTCCCACACTCAGTGCGATTCAAGATGCAACTATCCAACAAATCATGTGGGTTGAATTTCCCGCAAGCAAGTTAAAACTTGATTGTTCAACGTTCAAGGGTGCCATCGCGTTGGCAATGATTGAGTCCTTGATTCATTATTAGGGTAAATGGGCATTTATTCAGACCGCATTTGCCTTACGGTCTAGGGTTTACCACGGATAGAGGTAGAGGTAAGAATCAGTCAACCTCTACCTCTACCTCATCGGAGGTATGTAGAGCTATGAACTTCTATATCTCTTGTCTGTACCTTTGCAAGGTTTTCAAGAGAGGTACGGCAGAAAAGACTGTTTATTGAATCAATGACCACAAATTTCGCCCAGGAGAGTAAAGGGCATCGGGGGTATATGTATATTTTGAGCGGAACATAAGGTAAAAACATGAGGAATCCTCAACAGCAATTATTAGGCAGCCTTCTGTTTACCCTTCTCAAGGCCCATGTCCTGTTTAACTGCACACAAGAATATATCATTGACTGTTCTTTAAGATTTTGCTCATTCGGCGGTGCTCATCAATTTGTACCTGTTGGTTCATTTCTCCATATAGCTTGACTGCTTTTGGCTCTCTCCTGGCGTCCGCTTGCGCAATTGTAACCGTTATTTCACGATTTGCTCCTTCGGCGGTGCGATTGCCCCATAAGCACTATCCCCATTTTTTTTTGGCTCTGCCCAGGTCCTGCACTCCGTACGAAGTATGTTCCCATGGCATTCAATTGAAATTCCTCAGCTGACCACAGTCACAGCAAAAAATTGTTCAACCTTTCTCACTGCGGCCGCATCACCGTGGCGTGGATAAAAGCCGAGCCTCCTCGCCCCTTCCCCGCTGCTGCTTTCATCCGCTCCCACTTCGATTTTACATTCGCCTCGCTCGCAAGAATCTAGCCTTCTTGACTGTTGAATCTTTCCGTTTTAATCAATCATCCTACCCCTTCCTATCTAGCTTCAGCCGTTCGTACGTCGGCTTGCTCAAATATACATTAATCGATTTTAAACGATTGGCTCGTTTGGCAGTGCAATCGCTCCATGGAAGTTGTATCCCGTTTGTCTTTCCCTCTCTTTTCGTCCTCCAGAGCCTCTCTCCTATCCCATTTGTGTACACATAGCATTCAAGCATAATTACTCGGGTGACCATATGCAACTCCATTCAGCACACCTGCAGCGGATTTCTCACCGCGCCGCTCGATCTTTCTCACTTCGGCCGAATCACCACAGTGTAGATCAAAGGACCAGTGTCCTCACCCCTTCCATCCACTCCCTTTCCGGCTCCCCTTTGATTTGTCACGCCGTGGCCCGCAACCTGCTGGCTTGCTCTGTTCCCCTAACTGCAGCGTTCCCTCCGAGAATGAAACTGGTCCTGTACATTCGGTTATTTGCTTAAAAACTCCCGAGAAATACTGCCATTCAAGTGTCTGGACTACAACCAGACGAGCCTCGTATCAAGTCACCCTTTAGCTGTCCGAGTCCAGCCATCGTCAAGCTTCATCCTTATATGCAAGGTATTCATTTTGAAACATATCTCACAATTTTATCTCCTTGATCTCTCCCTCTGGCCATGCCGGACACCATTCCTCCCTGATATTTGTTGTGTCAAAGTCCAAACGTCGGGTTCTCAGGAGCATAACACCAGCATGGATTTGGGGATTCAGGTGTGTTTATTTACTTCCTAAGAGCATTCCTACAATTTATTTCCGCCACCCAAGTCCTCTTCCTGGCACACCGGCGGTGTTTCTCTGGGATGCCCAATATCTGCGCTCACATCCCACAGTAGAAGTGCATTTAACTGCCATTTAACTGCCATTTTTTATTGACCATTTCTATAGTTGTCATATAAAAAGGATCATTCGTAACCCTTGAATATAATCCCACCTTCACAGGCCGCTGCCGCGGTCCAAAACACCTAGTTTGCAAGGGTGGCCAGGTAGCTAGTCATTTCCCCTTTTGGGAACTCTGTCAAAAATAAATTGACTCTGCCACAAATACACATCCAAAATGGCCCTAAATAGGCTCAAACCCTTCCCAGGATGCGTGCCCATCTTATGGGGCTCATAACGCCTGAGCGAAGTGCTCGAAATGGGCACCAGTAGGCCGAAATGGCTAAGGTGGCCAGGATCCCCCTCCCAAATAGTAGTTCCGCTGCAAAATCTGGATCGTTTTCCCTGCCATCCGCTCGTCCTGCGTTCAATGCCAGATACCCACAACAGTCCTCAATGTGCGCGCATATTATCCGTGGACTTCAGTCCATTCGCTTGGCAGGTGCAATTGAATTCTCTCATTTTCGGTGTCATCCTACATTCTGACACAGTGCTCTCGGGCTCGCTCCTCCATTGGCGTCAGGGAGAGTGTATAAAGTAACTTGTGGCAGCTAACTTGAACTTTGATCGCCGGTTCGATTTGGCGGGGCTAACTTTACGGTACTTTACTTTACTTTTCCCATGCTTGGCAAATCTAACTTGTTGACAGTTAACTTGTACGGTTCTGACATGACCATGCAAGGACCACAGTAGATGTTTCCCGACACCTGTAGAGTACTCTAGATCTTAGTAATTATCATTCTCACTCTGCCACAGTGTCTAGTATAAATCCTTTCATCGTTACTCAAAGTTCAATGATACAGTGTAATCGGCACCATACCCGTATCTACGGTAGTGCGGTTGAGGGTATACTATATGCGTACCATAACCGTAAGAGCTCTCAGGAGCATCGTTACGGTTATGGTTACGGCTATGGCCGGTTAGTCACCGTACTAATGAACCATCAACATATGGTCTGTAAGATCACCCGGGACATAACTGAAACCTTTTCCACAGAGGAACTCGACTTCGCCGCCAAGACTGAACACCGATATCTAGCCTTCTTCATTCTATCTGTATGTTTCCCTGAAAATTTCTCTGTAGACTGTTCGCTTATTTTTCCTTTCTGAGGTGGCATCTTGTTCTTTCTTTCATTGAACCCCTCATCATTCACCTCTTCTATACAAACTTACCCATTTAGTTTGATTTGTATGCACTCTGCTCATTTCCTCGTTCCTTTTCTGTAGGCACAACTTTCTATATAATTGAAGTGACTCTAAGCCATGCCACGCATGTATCATTCTCATGTAGTCTTTGGCCCATGAGTATATAGAACAGGGTAAGTCTTAGTCCATCAATTGTTTGAGTGGAGTCGAGTCCAGGCCGTGCAGGAGGCGAAGATATGTGTTTTCTAGCTTCATTTAAATATATCTCGTTCTACACGCCTGTACATGGTCATAATATCTGTAACCGCACCGTACCGCAATTGTAAGAGTGCCTTTAGTGCGCTGAAGGCGGAAAGCCAAAGTACTAGTCACAGAATACCAAATGATTTGGATACTGGTGAAGCCAAACAGGACCCAGACCAAACTCACTTTACTTATTAATTCTGCTACACTTCGAGTTACCATCACTTTGATTCAATAACAAAAAAAAATTCAACCACAGGCACACCGGAGCCTGCGGATGTTTGGTGATGTCTTGAAGCTTGGTTTTAGTTGTTCTAATCCCGAATGATAAACTGACCGAGATAATGGCACGGGGATGACCGAACTCGCATTTTCCATGAAAGAAAATTGAGTGTTAAAACAAAGTGCATGTGGGCACAGCCTAAGACATGCAATAATCACCGGTAGGGAGCTGTAGGGTGCGAAAACCTGAAGCACTAATTGTGAAAGCTGAATAGCTCGTGAAGAAAAAGCCCTAGACTTGTTTCAGTTCGCTGATTTACATCTACTTACACATTGACTTACTATTGCTTGAAGTTACTTCAAGTTACTTCAAGTTACTTGGAAGTAACTTGCCCCGCCAAGTTAGATCAATGCAATCAGACAAAGTAACTTATGCCATCAGATGGCATCAAATCCCGCCAAGTTCGTCAAGCTATAGTTGCGAGAGCGTGAATTGGCACTTGGCACGACCTCACAAAGCTGAAATAGATTCTGGGGTACCTATTACACATGTAACTTGAAGTTACTTAAGTTACTTGCAAGTTACTTACAAGTTACTTAAGTTACTTACAAGTAACTTTGTTGTACTTTACTTTACTTTTCTGCCACAAGTAAAGTAAAGTTAGTTTTGTAGGGCTAAGTTAGTTTGTCTAAGTAACTTTGTTAACCATCGGCGTCAGGCCATGTGTAACTCCATAACCAGCCATCACGTTCAGCCGCGGGAGTTATTCAAGATGGTGGTGCCCACTTTCAGCTACCAATATTGTCTCATAAATTCCCTTCCAACACTCCCCCCAGTTCTCTGAAATGGTTCGTGTTCTGGCTGCTTTACTTGCTTACTCGGATCTGAACTTCCTTCTTTTTAGATTTGTTCTGGCCTCTTTTGTGCTTCACTTTTTCGTACAATGCACGGCCTGATTCCTCCTCCCACACAAGACGATTTCCCGCTCCTCTCAAAGATTCAACATGGCAACACGTAGACCGTAACAGCTAACACATGTGTGAAACCAAATTCTTTGATCTTTTCACAACGATGCTGATCGAGATCACACCTCACCTCGTAATTATCTACTTCCCATTGTCAAGTATTTGTTGTCACAACGTTATATCCTTATATGTAATTGATTTTTACCTTTCACCTCCATTTGCCGGAGCGAAGCGGCGGCCCATCTTGTCACTAACAATATCCTTCTGACTCCAATCTCCAAGGCACAGGAAGCAGCGAATGGACTGGCCACTGAGACGGTTACGGGTGAAGCTAAGCAGCTGGCAGCCACGAGAGAAAACATGTTCTGATGGTGTTGATGTTGCTGGACTAACAATGAGCAAAGAAGAAATGATAGAAATCCATATGCACCAGGAATGCTATGGTAATCCAAGGCCATGAGTGACAGGGTTGGGTACTGCTGGCAATGTTCATACCATCAGAGAAGTGGGTCGGTTGTGGGCTCAGCAGGTTCAGATAGATAGCAATCCAGCTCGTCCGCAACTCTTGAGGTGGTGGTTGAAACAACAGAGATGTTTTGAAACATATTGAAGAATGTTGACGCAGGCATTGGAGCCTTCAAACGTTCTTTTGTTCAGGCAATTTCAAATAAAAGTGAACAAAGACATACAACAGCCTCGACCTCATCAACAGTTTATGCGGTACAAATCGACAGGGGGTGTGATGTGTGACCCGATTTACCAGTTCGACATTTCGACAGCAGCCGAATTTTCGTGTGACACCCCCCAAAATTTCGACATTCTCACGAAAATTTCCGTCCTTTTGTGGTTTTCAGGCAGTTTTGAAGCCTGCATAATAGCTTGAAGGTTCAACAGAGGTTTGGGTGATGCGTGACCGCGACGAAAATTCGTCCTCGACAGGGAGGTGCGTGATACATGACTGTTGATTTGAATGAAAAACCCGGTACTCTTCAACACTGCCCTAGTATGTCCCTCTTCATCTTGTGTCTGGGACTTCGCTTTTCCCTCGTCCAGTCGATGGCCGCAGCACATGCAGTGCTTCTCTCCGTCTTTCCATTTGTATCTAGGGCATCAAACCGTGTGTTTTACGCCCACGGGCGTAAGAAATATGCCGTACTTTTCTTACGCCATTGCCGTCGAGGTTCGCGTACCATCCGTTTACGCCGTCAGTTGATATAGATTTCCCCATGAGTTGAGCCTAAATTCGTTGTATTTTTGACCTTGAGAAGGTCATCTCTGAGAACAGCCCCGCTCTAGAATGTCGCATGGAGTCAAAACACGTTGCGAAGAACAGCTTTCTATACCTTTCATTAGAACCTATAGCTATCCTGCATCATGTTTCCGTCGTGCTGGAGCACGTTGCAAATACGAATTACAGTCGGTTGCAATCCAGTGCCGAAGGCAGGAATGAACTTTCGTTTGAAAGGATTTCTCTTACACGCCTCCTCAGTCAGTGCTCAATGGAAGCCACCTAGATGTTCTTCAATAATTCGTGCGGTGGTATCTCCCTTGCAGAATCTTAATTATATTTCACTCGATCGCTCTAGTTCATTTAACCGGGACACTCATGGCCTCATGCTGATGTACGACTTGTGTTCATTTCATTTCGGAACGCAAATGAGGTCTTCTGTGTGCCACGTGTCATAGTATTATAGTTAACTTTCTCCGAGTCTCTGACCAACAATTCACACCCCCGTTTATGGTTGGTGAAATTAATTGGGGGAGCTTGCGACCCCAATTGATCAGGTGGACGCTTTGAATGCAGGTGGGGAGGAAATTTTCTTTGCAGGCATAGTCGTCGGCGTCTGATATAGTAGACAAGAATAGTGAAATAGTATATTTCATTCAGATAAACATAAATATATCATTGAATCAATGGGATAAGGGCAGGGATAAGTTAAGGTTTGAAGCGGGCATCAATTGTCGAAGCGATTCTGCGCCGATTCTGAAGGAGTTCCTCTGGAGGAGGAACACCGATTCTGTCTGCTTCTGGGTTTTGATCGATTCTGCACCGATTCTGGCGGCAGAATCGATGCGAGAACCGACATCAGAATCGGTGTCAGACTCGGCCTCTTGTAACCACTTTGACCTCCCTTATTATACTAGGTGTGCACCCGACGCTTCCCGCCAGCTCCTCCGTCCAATGCTCAGCGAGCTCTGATTTTCACTTGAAGACAGTGAAATCAATGCCTTGCCAAAGCCACGCCGCACCCGTGTGGCCTTTGAATTCCGGCTGTCCAGTGTTCACCCATCTACCTTCTTTTCCATAATTCCATTCTAGATCTAACTTTGTCCATAACATGCACTGCCCGCACGGATGGATATTTACGCATTGGCCCCACATTCATCACGATATGGGCGTCACATAGTCTCCGAAATTTCACAGTGCTCCTCCGCAGATACTTAAGCACGACTCCCAAGCATCTTCTTCCCCGTATCCTCTAGCTAACCCAGGGACAACTATTGGATCCGTTCGAAATGCGCTTGTTTTGGCCGTTTTTGGTGGCACTCCTCACCAGCGTCACGAGCATGAAACCTCCAGATTCAGATGCACTCAATGATGTCTGCAGCGGCCTCAGGATATCAACCACCATCGCATTGAAGGCAGTCACCATCAGGGACAAGTAAGTCTTCGCTGCTAGCATGAGTGCACGGACTCAATTTTCCCTGCTATGCTAGTTTATCGCCCGACCCCACTGTTGAGACGATGCGCTTGGATCTCATCGATACGCTCCTGAATATCGGTGTGAAATTTCGGGTTGGCGTCAAAACGGGCGAAGCATACTCCCGGTCCGGGGCTAAGGTGGCGAAAGACTATATTTATGCCCTGGACCAATTCATCGTCGGAGGACTCCACAGCGAGGATGTCCCCGATATTGCTCGCAGTCTCATCAAGCGCGTTACGGAACTACTAGCCAATGCCAAGGAACTGCATACGTATTTTGGAGCAGTCCAGACAGATCTCGAGGAGGTATGTCTTCAGAGAAAATGGCCCTGCCTTGGCGCTGATCTACCATTCGCTTCATATTTGAAGCTCGGAATGAAAACAGAAAGGACCAGGCAGCAGATTGATAACACCATTGTAGCGCTGCAACGCGAAATCGATAAAGAGAGGGATGATCGCGAGAGGGACACAGTCCTGGGGGTATTTTGCGGCATACTGGGTCTTGCTTTCCCTCCTGCTCTTGCTGTAGCGGGTGGGTTGGCCCTCTCGGCACATGAACACCATCAGAACGTTGTAGATCGTATGAGCTACTTTTATCTAAATTGCGTCAAGATTCATACATACTTCCTACAGAGCTCAATGACATCAAACCCTGGCTAGTCTTTTCGGATGATGTGAATGGCGTGTTGAGTGTTGTCAAGCAAGCACAGAGCGCTACTGCTGGACAGATTTACTACTGGTCCCAGACTCTTGATCAACTCGAGAGCTTGAAGGACTATAGCGCAGATTGGCTAGAAAATCTATCGTCTGAATGGACAGCGAAGAAACTTCTAGTGCAATGGAAGACTGTTGACACGAAGTACAGTCAGTGTGCTTACACAGTATGTCTTTAAGTTCCCGTCCTAAATCTCTCGCTCACTTAGTTTCAGACATCTGAAGCCCATCGGGTCCTGGAGGCACATATGCCCCCAGGAAATTTGGGAGTTGGAAATGGCGGCAAACATATCGCCATCGAGCCAGCGGCACTGCCGGCAGATTCTGTCCCAGTTTAAAACGAACACGTTACGCGCCGTCTCTTACATTTGTCCCTCTGATACAAGGCTATGCAACAGTAGTTATTTGCGCGGGTGCAACCATTTTATTTGAGCCCGGGAACCTCTATTAACCTGGTTGCGCCGAAGCCATTGGAGCCATCTTGTGCATCCTGGCATGGATTGAACTTCTACGTGGTGAATATGCTAAAGCCCTATTATCAATGCGAGAGACCAAGAAGGTGGCAAGGATGTCAGGATATTCATATGGAGAGGCAGTCATAGTTCGTTTGGAAGCCAGCTGTGTAATGGAATTAGGTGACTACAAGAAAAGCATTGCATTGTTCTTGAGGGGATGAGAGTTTCTGGGTCTCTGTAGTCTGTCTGGCGGTGCAGCAGAACACACATTCTGAACATCCAAGCAGAAGTTCACCGGGTCAAATCAGAATATGCAGAAGCCCGAAATATTTAATAGGGATGCTCCAGAACATTTCCACTTCCCAGGATTCCTATTTTCACGCTTCTTCGCTACTGAATGTTGCGGAAATTGACTTGTCAATGGGTGTTCCAAAGATAACATGCTGAAGAATATTGAACTAAGTAGTTAGATCAATATTTGCTACCCTGGGGATCAAGCCCTGGATCGTGAGCTGTGATGCCACACTTGCGGATGGGTATTTGGAGAAAGAGGATTTTCCCTCAGCCGAGAGACTTCTTGATGAATGTCTCAAATCAGCCTCAGAACACCATGAAATCAAATCTTTCTGTTTTGAAAGATTAGCTGATGTTAGCCGATGGGGTGCAGATGAATCAGTCTTCAGCTGGACAACCATATTCCTTGTGCATTCTTTCAAGTTGTAGATGAAACTGTGAGTCTATAAACCAGACGCGGAACCACCATACCACCGCTGTAGCACAACTACCATAGCCCTCAGGCCACATGTAGTAACAACACTGAATAAATCAAATGAACTTCTCCATCGCTGTCTTGGACTTGTCACTCAAACTTCAGGTTCAACAGTTGTCCGACAGCAAAGTTGGGACGAGGCTGTGTATATGTGCTAACTGCTTCCCTTTATAGGTTAGATCCAGCAAATGTCCGAACTTTAAGGCGCTTATTTATTCCCACGGTTTTTGAGCATGCCAAAACACTTCTTTGGGCTTTCTGCTTGCAAAACTCTTTTGTAGGTTGAAAATTTTCTTGAAATTTGTCTGAATTCGGCATCTTACCCATTAAGGGATATTCATAGGTCCTCTGCTGTTAAACAATTGAAATAGTGCTGTGGATTTTCCCACTTGGCATCTGACTTTCATACAGACAGCACACTGCACAGCACAGGAAAAATTGTGCAGCCCACTCTCAGACCCGAGTCTGCCATGTCAGATCGTGATCTTTACAGCTGTTTGCTTCTCGCAAAAGGCCACAGCTATCCTTTGTTCTGACCAGAGTCCTGCTTAGGTCCTGCTGCATGAATATGAAGAGAGGGAGAAGGTCTAACAGCCATATGAGAGACGTATAGAAAGGAACTCAGTCACGACATGCACCTCCCCATCCAGCAGCAAACTTGAAGTAGGCCTAGGATTAAACAGGAATGAAGGAGAAACAAAGTTGGGGGACTTGTACTTACCACTGGCTAGAGGGACCGACAGGCAGAAAGCAGGAAAACAGAGAGCAAGATGGTGGAAGAGAAGAAAAGAGTGTTTGACGTGCCATACATCAAAACGAACAACCTTTATACTCACGTGATGGTTTCATCTGTTGATGGACGTAACTCGGCTACATCGGCAAGGGACTTAGACAATTTCTGTGCTGTTGGCGGTAAATGTGTTCGAATACTAGAGCATCATCAAACTGTTTCAAACCCCCTGGTAAGTGTTCTACCAAGTCAACAGCAGTCCCGCGGCTCTTTTGGCAGGGTATAAAAATCTGGTGGAAATTGCCGAGTTTTGCATAAGTGAGATTATCACATGTTGTCTGAATTGTGAACAATTATCAGCATTCTGAGCATTGGCACCGATTGTGAACAATTGGCAAACAATTATCAGATTGGGGTTTTCCTGATGTAGCGGCCCCAAGAATTGGGGCCCAGATTTAATCAGGCCTCACCAGGAATTGGGGCCACAATTAATCGTAGCCGCTGCATATGTTGAGTATGAAGGAAGGAACAGCTGTCGGCACAGCCACCATATTGCGTAATCAGTCGATGCCTTCCTGAGAGGGGCGTGACTGTTATAAGACTAATGTCATCCCCTTTGGGAGGTGGGGGAGGAAAACAATTGGTGGCAACTTTCTCTACTAAAGCCCGCTGTCATTACAGGTGAATGGCGTGCCCAACGGAGCGTCAAATAAAAATTCATCGTTGAAGTAGACCTTCAAATGCATCGTCAATTCGATGCGCTTCGAATGAGGGGAAACGCCGCACGTCGTTGTATGCTACATCAATGCACTTCCCGCCTCCAGTAGGACCAACGTGCGCGCAATGGACCTGTATCGGAGTCAGAGAAAAAAATACGGCAAAAGGTCACCGGCCTCTGGTCGAATCTTCGTCAAGAGCACATGAATCTGACGACCTGTTAGTGTTTAGGGGTTAGTTCGAGGTTAGTTAGTGGGGTTCGGGGATCGAAAAAGGGGCCGCACAGACAACATTGTCTCCCCACGCCTCGTCCGACCTCCCAAAGGGCTTCGCCGTCAGCGTCTGAACACAATCATTCACCCCATTGTACACCGCATTGTTACCGACGCAGGTTGTCTCCTGCAATTGGCAAATCCCCCCGATAATATTGGTCATTCCGGCGACACTGTTTGAATCGAAGCCGTGGAGCAGGTTTGTGAAGGGGTCGAGGTTGGGGATCCATGCGTCGTATTTAAGAACGGCACCTTCAGCGTCAAAGCGCCAGAAAGCGACCTGCGCAGAAACCATCAAGGATACACATAAATGAATGGCGGATGAAGATGCAGACCTGCTTCAACACGGCGATGAATGGCCCCGTCGAGTTATCCGGATTGATGGTGCTGACGTTAAGATATACAGTGCTAGCAGCAACCTCGGGGCACCCTGAGGTAAACTCCACAAGCGTTGCGTTGGTGATGGCGCCGTTGGGTGGGACACCGAACGGTAGTGGTGCGAGCCCAAAGAAGTACTCGAAAGAGTCTTGGAACCCAAAGAATTCCCCGACTGGTGTGACACGGCCTGTGGCATTTTCATTAAAGAGGCCGGATGGGACCGCGGGTGCGCCTTCGGTGATAATCTTCGCGTTGGCCGGGAATACAGTCACTGGATGCGAGTGAGATTGAACGATTCGTGATTCAAAGGCGCGATCATGTACAATTATATATTTTCTGTATAGTTTCGAAGTTTCGCTTGTACCAGAACGACGGGGAAGCGCTGGACAGCATTGCAGACATGAGGGTGGTTAGTGATAAGAGGGATAGCATGACCGGAATGCTTTACGCCATCCACGAGCTCCGTCTTTATACATAGAAGTCGGGATCTCCCGGACAGGACCGGATGTTCCGCAGGACATTTGCGGGCTCGCGTGTAAGAATTCCGTACGTTTGCAGAAATGATTTGACAACTGTAACGGAAGAAGAAGTACTTTCCCCTCGTTCCGGCGATCTCGAAGTCACGGGCATCTAGGATACTCGCCAGACAACGGCGACGGATGGCATTGGCTGCTGTGTGAGAGAATCAACCGGCGAAATCGTCTTGTTAGGAAACGAACCCCGGCGCGAGATCGGGACACAGGGTATGTTTTGCTTCTTCCCACTGCCCTGCGAGTCCTCGGTGGCAGAAAGATCAAGAAATGATAATCTTAGAGCTCCAAGCTTGAGCACGTTGGCATTGCCACGTGAATGTGTGGGTAGGGTAACAGGAGCCAATCGGCGCAGGAATTCGTGCCTGTATGACTTACGGGGTCAATATCTTCACGATTCGGATAAGAACTCAGCGCATCAGTAACCGTCTCTGTGTCAGATTGTGGGACATAATCAAAAAAATATTGTCGCAATCGCTACTTGAAACACCGCCAGAATCATTCTCAGCAAAAGAACTGCGGGAACTTATCTGTAATCCGAGATTTCCACACGATGCGCTCGTTAAGCATCGTTCAAGTTGTGCTTGAATACCCCTTGCGATCTCTGCTACAGAAGCTTGGTCTACATCATTGCGCGATACTAAATATTTCAGCTCGTGTAGAGTGCAACGAAAGCCGGAAATACGGTCAGCAATCGAATACTCCTCACATGAATCTACTGGACTTCCCTCGCAGACGGGCTGAAGATGTTGATCCTCAGAGGGGGGGTACTTCGATATCTTCCTCGGCATATTTACCCGCAAGGTACCGCTCTTTTTCACAGAAAAAGCGAAAGGATCCTGGGACTTCACAGATTCAGCAGCGATAAACGGCTCAGTAATATTCTGTTCAAAACTCAGCTCGAAATCTCTAGGTGTTGAATCTTCAGGACTGCGAAATTGAAAGTCGCCGTGCTCGGAAATGTGGTCAATGGTCTCGTTAGTGTCACAGAAACGAACAGAGTGTTCCTCGTGAATATTCCCATGGGCCAGATCTTCAGGGGGGAGTACTTCGAGTTCTTCTTGTGCGCTTGAATCTTCTTGTAGATCGGCGGCAAAGTCAAGATCCCAAGGCGCTAATTTAATCTCCTGTGAGACAGGCGTATCAAGCGCGACTAGGGGTGCTGTAGATGGCGCAGAAATGGAGGGGAGGACGTTCGGAGATTAGTGCTGGCTCACACAGGGAGACCCAAGTCATGCGTACCTCAATGTCAACCTGGAAGATGGATGAAAAGGAAAACAAGAAGTGCAACATACATAAAGGGGTCTATCATCGATCAAGTGCTGCAGGTGGAGGAGTTGGGGAGTGTTAGCTGAGACAGATGGTGAATAGTCCGGAGTGAGAGTGAAATAGAGTGAAGCGACATGGGGGGAAAGAAAGGTGTCGTTGCTACTGCGCTGCTGCGCCCCTGGCCGCTTACAGAAAAGATGGTTGGCTTTGAATGGATGACAGCTGTCTCGGCTAGCCCGAAGTTCGCCTAGACAAGCGCACTCACGTGCGTTGGCAGCCCTGGCCTTGCCTTGCCACCACTATTTACTGGACTCGATGCATGCTTTTTTCTCTGAGTCTTGCATCTATGTATGCTTTCGTTGCTCCTCATTTGGATAAAATCACACTCTCAGGATATTTGCTGAAGCCCTTGTTCCGCTGTGGTGTATAAGACACATGGTCGCGGGTCCCACCCGTATCTCTTCCTATTCTCTTCAAAAATAACTTCCAACTTGAATGTCACTTCTCTTCGGTCCCGCCCTCGACCAAAAAAAAGACATCCAGATATTCCCGCCCCCAATCTGATTCGCGCCGTCAATCATTTTCCATCAAAGATTCGCCTCACGCTATGGTGCGCATCGGCTAAACACCACCAAACAGGAACAAAATCTATTGCACCTGGGGAAAACCTCCCTACTTCTGATCCTCTGGCAAAAACACTCCGATTAGATAGTAGTTCAATCCCCCAAGAGGGATTTTCCATTGGATCAAAACTGACAATAAATATATTTTTCTCAAAGGCAATTTGAGACATCACTGATCGCATCAATTAATCAGTCACGTGTACTTATGAAACAGCCCATATTCCACCCATCCATTATCCAAAAACTGTCTCAAATGCCTCCGCTTTTGAGCCCATTCAACTTCTTTACCCTGAGAGCATTTTTTGTGACCCACACAGAGGTGAGGACCTGCAGAAAGGTGGTAAATTATTTGAACATTTTTGCGGGCTCGATTTGAGACATCAATGATGGCATCATTGATCGTTCCAGTTTGGTGGTGTTTAGCCGATGCGCACCATAGGAAGTATAATTCAATAGCCTTCAACGGCTCGCCTCGACTCGACGTCGCTAGTGAAGACCATCATTGATCGACCTCGGATGTTGTTGAAGAATCATTTATAAGGGCGCGTGTCCATGCCATGGCAAGCGCCCTCCCCGTTTACGATGTACAGCAGCAAAATTACACTCCTTCTTTCACTCTTTGTTTTTAACGGTGCTTATCCAGGCCTCATCCTAGCAAATTAACCCCTCGCATACTGATATCCCCTCTCTCAGCTGCGGCAACAACGACAATTGAGGTGCCCGTCGAGTGGCTTGGGAGCCCACACGGGACAGATGAGATCCACGGGACAGTCATTGGAATCAATCCCGAAGGCGGCACGACATTCGTCTATCACAAGCTGCTTGATGATCCAGGGTGGACGGTGTTCTCTACCCAGACAGAAAAGCGTACGTCTCGTTTGCTTCAAAGCTCCTCGCAAGCTGACTTGGAAGATCCGTCTAGTTTTCACTGCCGTAGCGTACTCCACCGGCGGCAGTCTCCTCGCTACCGCACTCTCAGAATCGTGCACCTACATAGGAGATCATCGCCAAGGTGTACATTGCCTCCAATTTGGATCCACCGGGGGTGTCGTAGGCGATTTTACCGTCACGAGGGCGAAGGTCGTTATTGATGCAACAGATATCCCTGAGTAAGTGGAATATACATCCGATCTACGGAGCGAGATTCTTAATGGCGTGATTTTACAGTGGGCCCTCGCCCAGCATTTCCAGCTCGGAAGCATCACCCACCAAGACGATTTACGCCTCTGCGGCGCCAGCATCATCAGTCAGTGCAATTGGTGTTAGCAGATCCTCGACTTCAGGACAAATCTCCAAGTCCGCCCCCACCTCCAACTCAGCATCCATCACATCGCCGATTCCAAGTCCTAGCAGCACTAATGCTGGCACTTCACAGTCTTCCGCATCGGCGTCGGCGAGTAATACTTCATGGGGTGTGAAGATGGATATATCTGTTAGAGGCGTGGTTTATGCGGTTGTCGGTATTTTTGCTCTCAACTTCGTCGGAATCTAGAGTATCTGAATGCACGGTTTTCTTATTCAAGCGAGGGTGATGTGCGTTCATCCTGCCAAACATTTTTTGTTGCCTAAGGTAAGTTGTATCGATCCTTAGTATTAGGTTCTTGGAGACCTATATACTTTATGTTCCGCGTGCCGCACACACTCGAGGCATTATCTCTATGCGCCAATGAGTTCTCTCATTCCTAGCTGACGCCAATTCCACGCCACACTCAGGCTACTCTTCAAGTTGGTGCTGGAAAACGGGAGCTGAAAAAAAATATAAGGTAGCAAATGTTTGTTCGTTGGGTATTGTGGTGATTAAAATGCTCTTAGTAAGAGTTTCACCCATTGATGTGTACAACTAAATAGGATACCTTATTCCGACGTACATAATGCTAGGAATAGATTGAGATTGAGACTGACCGACGGGTATTTCGACATAACGCGCAAAGGTAAAATGTAGTCTCTGTGACAGAACCGATATATGGATGACGGGTAAGCCAAATATCCATATATGGTCTGTCAGCAATCACACCCCTGTTGTTGGCCGACCCATCAAATTCCTTCTCGTGTTTTGCCTCCGCCTCGACGCGCCGATAAATCTGAGAATATTTGAGCATGCAGATCTACTTCCAATTCAGAGGCCCCTCCCTTCAAGCTAAAAATTTCCTTCATTCGTTGTCGCGATATGAGCTGAGTTTTCTGAAGCATTTTACATAAGCAGCTTTTTGACCTGATCCTGTTCTGGAGAACTGACTGGCTGAATCGAGAGATTCTTATAGGATAAAACGTTCGAATGTGCTCCAGGAGTCTTTACAAATATTTCCGGATTTTCGACGAGGCCCATCGCTGCAATGCGGGTGAACTGGCCGTCGGCTGGCACAGCCGCCATATTGCGTAATCGGAACACGATCGTGTTTACTACACCGCCAAAGTGGCCGGAGCTCCGGATGAGCTCCCGATTTCCATATCGGGACTCTGGTGCTGAGAGCTCCCCAGGAATGTCCCCAGGAGACCGAAAAACACAATCCCATGATAGTTCCATGAGCCACCATCAAGAAAAGCTTTTGGGATCAGCTTACCCTGACCTTGAAGGGAAGAATCCAAGGATGTCCCAGCTGGGACTCCAGCGATGACCTCATACATGGGCCACGGGCCCTCCCTCTCGATATTTTCTGGACGCAAATGAGGAATACTGTAGAATTTCATTCAATTCGGCGGTCACGCGTCACACACCCCCTGTGCCGCGATGAATTTTGGTCTCGGTCACGGGTCACGGCGCCCAGTGCCGAATGTAAAATGTGACACTGGGGCCAAATCTCCCTTGGAGGTGCAAAAAAAGGCAGAATTTTCGTCATTTTTCGTCTTGAATGCCGAATTTTTGGGGGTGTCACGCCAAAATTCGTTGGTTGCCGAAGTGCCGAATCGGTATTTTGGGTCACGGGTCACAACCCGTGCCGAATTGAGTGAAATTCTACAGTAAATTGGGCCACCGGCCATGCAATGAATAGTATTAGAGGTTTACCGACTTGAACTACTGACTATGGAATTAATTATGTACGTGAAAATTAATTGAGTGTAAGTGTAGGACAACGAGATAAAAGAGTACTACGAGTGCGTGCAGGGAAGGGAATTAAGTGAACAAAGAGAGGTCGGGGTTGCCATAGGAGCGGCAGTCATTCTTTAGAACCTTTGCGATGGCCCTATATGAACACCTGATGAGAATGGAGCAAAATGAATGAGATGAAGGCATACTTTGAAATAAGCTTCGTCATCCTCGTACTTGGTGCGGAGCAACACAAGCTGCTCGTCAACTTTTTCCCAGTATTTGGACCCTCCGGAGATGTCAATGAGGACCTGACGCTTTACAGAAGTAAGTAAAGGAATAAGATCTTCGGTATGGGGACATACAAGTAGCGCGACACGTCCCAACATCGGAAGTGTCACCTTGAGTCCCGCATCGGGGACAATAGCGATGAGGGCCTCACATAGAGTGATGATGTCCATCGGATCATCCAGGTCCGACATGATGGTCTCACCATCTTTGCCCTTCACAATGGCCCATGTACCGTCGACGAGCTGAATGGAATATTATTAATGGACATTGAGGAGGCTCACACCGGACTTACCACTTTTTTCATCTCATACCGACGATCTGTAAGACAGGTGCGGACGCGGGAGGACATTACACCCCACTGTGCTTTATCTTCCAATACCTCGGGGGCGAGGTCCCACGCAGATACATGGTCCTGCACTAAGGTCTACGGGAATTGTAAGTCCAATGCCCAGGACCACAGACAACAATGACGAACCTTCATAATACCGCTGGGAGAGTCCCCGCCGGCTTTCTTGACATAGAAGGTAAGGGCTGGCGACAGCATGGTCTGCATGCTGTGAATATCGATCTTGTTCTTCAAGCACATATCAGTAAAGTCGGCTTTTGGATTGCGAAACTGATCGTCAAGGCCAGAGAGACTCAAAAGGAACATTTCGGGTCCGATCCTCGACTTAAGGACAAGAAGCTCAAGGGTGAGGCATGCAAGGCGGTCAAGAACCGGATCAAAGGTTTAATACAGTGGGAATTATACAACTGGGTAATCTTGCAACCCGAAGATCGCTCCTCCAAGCTCCCCAGGAATTCATGTGTGCCCATATTCCAATTGAGAAACTATGTCTAATTCTTATGACACAGCGGAACATCATTGACTGCGTCCCGGAGATCACTACAATATTTTACTTTGTGTTAGAGGCAAGCACTTCATGATTCGGTTTCAGTCCTGAGAAATTGAGTATTTCCTAGGTCTCGATCCGTACAAGGACAGCCCATGTGAAATCCTTCACTCGATTCTCCTTGGTGACGATAAATATATTTGGCACGAAACAAACACTCCATGGGACAAATCCAAGGGAGACAAATTCGCAGTGAGACTCCAGTCATCGTCAACAAATGGACTGAATCTTTCCTCTGTCCATGGCCGATACATCGTCAAGTACAAGAACGGGCTGATTGGGAAGCACTTCAAAATCCTTCAGCAGCTCGGGATCTTTCACCTTCATGAGGATCTTTGCAGCAAGAACCTCTTCAATCTCTGGAAGGCATCAGGAGAGCTCGGGGCGCTCCTATGGTTTCCAAAAATTCGAAACCCGGAGCAATACCTTGTGAGTGAATACAGACCTTTGTTAAGTGTAATTTTACACCACCCGGCCTCAGAACGATCTACAAATTTGCATTGATAACGTCCTTGACCTCTGGGCGCTTGTCGATCCAGCTCGAATTGTGACGAAGTACAAACTGCATGTTCTTCCGCACCTTCCGGAAGATGTTCGCCGGTTCGGACCTGCAATCCTTTTTGCAACCGAGGGCTTCGAATGTTGGAACGCAATATTCAGGCTTTGCAGTGTGCTTTCGAATCACCAATCTCCGAGTCACGATATCGGGGTAACGTTGGCAGATATGGAATGATTCAAGCATAAGGTCAGTGGTGGTTGGTGGAAGCCTGATGGATCCCAGGACTATGTTCGAGCTGGCCGAGAAATAACCGCATTCCAAGGAGCTGCAACGGCGACTGGGTTGGATGGATAAATCCAAGCCAAAGCCCGGTGAGCTTTCTACGCTGTGCAAAGAAAGCCTTTAAATCAGATATCTTTCAGGCTCCATAAAACTCGAGTCACGCCGGACAGCCACCTCCGCTTCATGGCGTAAAATTCTTGGTCGGCTCTGGAAACCAGAACTTGATTCCAGTGCTGGAAAGACTTGGACAACATGTAAATATGTGGTTTCGAAGTCCAGAGACGTCTACACCAAAGACTCGTAGGTATTCTTCAAGTGCAAGGTTCATCTCACAGTATCTCATCTTATTCAACCTGAAAAATTTATATAGGATATGAACACAATTCTTGTCAGACAAATCTGCATCATCCTAATTCCAACGACCGCGTCAGCCAGACACAGTGAAGCTGTGGTTGTTATACGCAAGTTCATTGTTTCTGGAACACGAGATATTTGGATGAACATGCCAGTCCTCTCTCCATCTCCCGAAATTCAACTGGCTCAACCAGCGGTGAGATCTCGAGTTTTTCCCATCTCCTTGACTAATCTATGCATCTGAATATTTCCAGGCGATATTATTTGTCTTCAATGCACAACACGATTGCTATGGAAGCAAGTGTCGAGCTGTGGTTGACTTTGAAAGTGTAGTTCAGGAACGGCATGCCACAGGCCGGAAGCAAACGGGAATTAAACATTCAGATACCGACATCTACTTTATCAACATACATGCCCTCCACAACGCAGATCTTATACAGGACACTCTACCTCGCAATCTAACAGCTCCAATACCATGTTTTCCGGATCGAGATGCGAAGCGCAAGGAATTTGCTGCACTATTACGGGTCTCTGGACTGGCCAAGCGGGTCGCAGCTGCAAAGAAATCGAAGGAGACTCGCGAGAAGAAGAAAACGGCCAAAGCAGCGGGAGGGAAGGATAGGGCACCGGTGGATTCGGACTCAGAGGAGGAAGGGGAGCTCGGGCCTGAGCAGGACATGGAGGAATGATTATTTTAATGCAATCACACCACTTTTGCTCAGTTTAAGGTGCAACGAGCAATGAAGAGACACTCTTGAAGTTGAGCGCGTGCCTTGTCACGTGGATCAGGACGAAGCTTTGAGCGAGCTCCAGGAATATTAATCTCAAATGATTTCAACGAGGTTCCGGTTAGATTCTCACAAGCACTCAGCAAGAACCCTGAAAAATCATTCTATAATGTCTCTCAGGATCTGTGCCGGACCTCAGCCGGGATCTCCCTGGATATCCCCATCCCCGAAGAAACGGGGCTCAAACATCTGACCAAATTGGGGGTGTAAGACAAGACTAGGTAAAACGGTTATCTGATTGGCCGATGAAAGCAAAAGGGTGTGCAAAATTGGCCACGTGGTAGTAATAGACATGTAGCACTTTGATTAACCGCCGGGATCCTGGAATAGATAAGGGAGATTAAGTAATGTTCTATCGTAAAAAGGAAAAGAATGAATGATGAACGAGGCGTCGAATCACCTGAACTCGAGGACTTCCCCATCGTTGGGGCGAGATGTATGTTTTATTATTGGGTTTGCATCGGGTATGCGTATCGTGTTCGGGCATCTTGGGTCTCAAGTGAGATAATTGCTGAGACCCATGAACAGCGTGATTGAAGAAATGGAGATGTGGAGAGAACACCGATTGCTCAACTCGACTGGTCAAATCCGGCTCCAGCAGAACCCTCTTCTCTGATCTGTTTTCATCGCCAAAGCAATGTGCTCACACTGCTTTCCTTCTAAATCGCTGTTGCCGTGTAAGCAGCCCACTGTGCATTGGGAGACTTTTCTGTATTTACAGCCCGAAATTCACCCTCCATTGTGTTGGAGTAACAACCGAAACACCAATGCACTGCCTATTTGCCATGTGATCACCATGTGACATAGCTTCTTTCTGACTCCTTCTGACTCTTCTTTTGATATGACTCATACTGACTCATACTGACTCTTCCTGACTCAGACAGAATCATATTACATTTCTCCTTATATCCATATGACTCAGTTGTTTTGTATTTAAGCCGTAGCTTTTGAATCGAGACCTCTGCGCGTTTGCAGAGGGTCACTGTGCATCGGGCCGATTTCCAACACAAACGCGCATACACGCATACCCTCGATCGACTCAGCACTCGCCGCCATTGTCTGGATTTCGTCGACGATCGTCTTCCAGACTCTTACTGTCGAAAGCCCTCCACGATGACGGAGGCAAGCCGAAAGTCCTCCACGACGACGGAGGCAAGCCGAAAGTCTTCCACGACGACGGAAGCAAGTTGAAAGCCCTTCACGACGACGAAGGCAGAAGACAAGCCCTCACGACGACGAGGCATTGATCTTTGATCTTTTCATTCACCACCACATATTGATTTATTCGCTACAATGGCCGACTCTGACCGCTATTCCTTTGCACGCCTCGGCAACAGGAATTATGCTAACGACTGGGACCTGCGCATGGAGGCTATCCTTGTCAGGAAGGGATTATGGGGTGTGGTTCAAATTGTCGTGAGCGACACCAACTCCGATGGGAGTGAGAAGACAGTGGTGGAGATGGATATGGAGCTGAGAACGCTGATTGCGACACGGGATGCAACGAAGATGGCAGAAGCGCGTGCGGAACTGGTTCTACGTGTTGAGCCGAGCCAGCTTGCCCACATGACATCTCGTGATCCGATGATCATTTGGCAAGATCTTCAGCGCGTGCACCGCGCTGCTGGCTTTGCCACCAGTCTCGCCCTTCGTCGCCAGTTCCTTACGGCGAAGAAGCTCAACTCTGAGACGATGGAGGATTGGATTGGCCATGTCCAGTCCATGGTGCTTCACATGGAGTATACTGGAATTGTTGTCACCGACCAGGACAAAATTCTGGCATTCACAATGGGTCTCCCCGCTACTTACGAGGCCGTCGTCATCAACTTCGATGCTACTCCTCCTGATGCCCTCACAGTCGAGCATGTTATCAGCCGACTGCTCAATGAGGAGACACGCCAGCAGTCCAACACTACTGCAGACATCCCTTCCCCTTCCCCTGTCGACAATGATCCCAACAATGTCGCCTTTGCCGCACACCGCGCTGCTTCGACACACACCTGCTACTTCTGCGACAAGAAGGGGCACTTCAAGTCCGACTGCCCCGAGCGTGCACGTTGGGAAGAGTCGAAGAAGAAGGAAACTGCTGCTGCAGTTGAGTATGACTCCGATGATTACGACGGAGTCTGGTAAACACCCTGTCAAGTTTCTGGGGGTGTGCCTTGGTGCTATCGCTTGTGGGGGTGTGTTGGAGTAACAACCGAAACACCAATGCACTGCCTATTTGCCATGTGATCACCATGTGACATAGCTTCTTTCTGACTCCTTCTGACTCTTCTTTTGATATGACTCATACTGACTCATACTGACTCTTCCTGACTCAGAGAGAATCATATTACATTTCTCCTTATATCCATATGACTCAATTGTTTTGTATTTAAGCCGTAGCTTTTGAATTGAGACCTCTGCGCGTTTGCAGAGGGTCACTGTGCATCGGGCCGATTTCCAACACATTGTGCTTTGTGCAACAATGCACGGTCCCCTTTTTCCTTCTCTCCGGCTTCAGCTCCTGATAGTCCGAGTCGCATGGGTATTTGAGTGGCAGCTGGCAGTGAGGATACATCCTTTGTTGTCCTCTTCCTATAGAACTCTTCTTTTGCACAATGCTCAAGTATTTGTGAGGAAAGGCCACAGCCCTACAAGCTGAGGTGTTCCTTTTGGTGGCCGGGTGTCATATTGTTCTTATTCATCTCGTGCATGTCTTTGCCTTCCTTTCTTCTATTCCACCTCTGAGTAGTCTCTTTTATTTTTGACAGGGGCACACTGGGGTGCGAAGTGCCATAGCACTTCATTTAAAGATAAACTTGCATGTACAGCTCGAGGACAAAGTGCCGAGTATATGATCATGATTACAGTTACCATATGAAGTTTGATTAATCAATTCTTGTCTCAACGAATCAATTCCCACCAATATGGGCTGGGTCTCGGCATACCTTTCCCATTCCCATTCGATTACAGCTCCCACTCACTCCCACTTTGCGTACTCGTGCGCACCTGTGAAACAGGTGAGGTGAGATGGAAATGTTGGACAGTGCGACAATGCCGCCCCGCCCCCGGCTCGGGAGTAGGAAGTTAGAGTAGTGCATATTACCATGACTGCAGCGAGCTTCCACTCGGTTTCCGGGGGCATGGAGTGGAGGAAGTTGGCAGTAAGTACTAGTGCCGACACACACGGTGCACGATCAATGTTACCATGATTTCCGCGAGATCATGCTCGGGGCGGGGCACTCAACCGAATCGGAGGTATGTAAAATATATTTAATTTTCACCCGAGCCACGCCTTCGGCTTTTTGGGAGTCCTCCAGAGAACGACAACCGGTGATTTTACATTTGTTCAATACAACCATTTTGCAACTGTTTTGTGAAGAATGTCGCTGGTTTGATGATTGTTTCCAACCTTTTCTGCCATTCAGGTATGCACCGAAACTTTGAGTAATTCTTTTGAGGTCTGGAACCATTTTTTTTCACCGTTTGAAACCATCTTGTCAATTTGACACGTGACTAGATTCAAAATTCGACAGTGAACAAAATCTTACAGTCATTATTCTGTGTACAGGGGTGGCGAAGAAAATACGATTCTAAGTGTTCTACTTGTATCTTCCCCGAGTAGTTCAATCAGGTCGGTTGACTTCGGCGGCGATTTGCGGACGTGCGGTCCGGATCTGTCATGTGAACGGAACTGCGGGCCGAGAGCTCACGGCCGTCACACGCCTTCCTCTTACCACTTGCCTGCCACCATGGCGTTGCTTGAGAATGCAGACATCCAGCCCATGAACGAGAACGAGAGGTGCCCGACTTTGTTCATGTGTGACTCTGGCCTGGGCTGACATATAGCCATTGGAACAGACTGATCAGTGCAATACAAGGGTGTTTTACCGATTTTCTCAAAGAACAGAAGGAGCAATCCAACAGGTGCATATGGGTGCATGTTCCTTTTCCGAAATAGTACATAACTTGGTTCCTCAGGCTCGTGGACGAGCTGAAGCCGAAGCCGCCGCCGGTTGCTGACAAGAAGACAGCATTTTGGAATGCATACAAAATTCTTGCAGATGAACATGACAAAGAGCTTCTTCAAAGATATAGCACAGACTTAGACACCTCTCTGATCTTTGTGTGTATCACCTCCATTTAACTTTGCATATACTGATGACCTTGTTTCAAGGCCGGTCTTTTCTCGGCCATTGACTCGGCTTTCATCATTCAGATCCAGCCCGAAATCCAGCCACATGGGGCCCGTTCCATTGTAATCATTGCCCAATGCCAACTTTACATCAGCCTCTTTTCAACACTCCTGGCATCTTTGCTTGCTGTGCTCGGGAAACAATGGCTCATGTTCTACTCAGCAGCAGGCGAAAAAGGGAGCATTGAAGCACGCGGGCTTGAACGCCAGCGCAAACTTGATGGTCTGCTGAAATGGAAATTTGAAGCTGTGATTCAGATGTTCCCTCTCCTGCTACAGTTTGCACTATTGCTATTCTGGGCAGCTCTTTCAATCTATTTATGGACCATCCATCCATCTGTTGCCAGCATTGTTGTTCTCTTGACAGTCTGCGGGTTCCTAGCATATTGCATTCTGCTCGGTTCTGCAGTTGTGCACAATGACTCTCCATTTCAAACTCCACTTGTATTTATCTTGGTCCGCTTGATCTCAATGGACTTCTGGGAGAAGTCACAGGCAATGGTCAAGCAGATCACCCAGCCATTATATGCCTTCTGGGCCCAGATCTCAATATTCTTTGTATACATATGTCATTCAAGGGATCTCCTGCCTCGTTTCAGAAAACAACCAGCACCATTGCCAAGTTCTCAAGGACCAACTGCACTCTTTGATATCTCGCTCCTTGAACCATCACCTGAGATTTCTGCAGTATCTTGGGTTTTGAAAACCTCAACTGATCTGAATACCATCACGCAGGCTGCAAACCTAGCCATAGATCTGCAGTGGCCCAGTACCATGAACATCCAGGCCCAGATCAGCAGGGTATGGGAAGGTTTCATCAGCTGTTTCACTGATAATCAGTCAGCTAAGCTGATCTGGGTGCGTGTCATACAAAATGGACTACAACCCAATGCTATTCACCTTGGTGGTGCTTACCTTTCCTTGTGTTGTGCTGACCCGCTGTCAAAGCAACTCCATGTGACATTTTTCATTCCCGATACCTGTCATACGAATCTTGGTCTAGAACTACACAATGTTACCTGCCTTGCCGGAAAAGAGCCGTCATTGATTCTAAACCAGTCAGTGAACTTGAAATGGATTTTGCATGTGCTACCATTACAAGTTTGTACAAATCCAGATGCCAATCTCCGTACCTTGGAAGTTCTGCTCCAACAATTAGGCAATATATCAAGGCTGAGCTGCTCAGAGTTTTGTGATTACCTTTTCTGTGTAAACACATTTCTCCTGGGTGGTGGCATGAGCCAAAGTGATCTAGTGTGGATGGACAAGAGGTGAGAGCAGTTCAAACTCACTCTTCAGAGGACTAATCATCCCCTGTGACAGCCAATTTAGGATACAAACTATTTAGGCTACTCTTAACAACACTCGGCTCGAAGCTTAAATCAAATCAAACCAGTATGGATCTTGCACTCAACATTATACGCACCACCCACCGACTGGAAAGCAGTTTCAGACACCGAAATCAGAAATGGAATAGTCGTGATGACCCGCTTAGAGTATACAAGTTTTGCAACAATCTTCCACATCTAGATGGATGGGTCACTGTTGTGCTGGCAATTGGCCTATTAACAGAGAATTACCCCAAATCCTGGTATCTTCGAAAATGTCCAGGTACCCCCGATTGGATCTACGAAGCACTAAAAAGTGATGTCATCCCCATTGGGAGGTCTGCTGAATGGAATAGCGAAACTCAGGCCGGTGTTGCTGCTCTTTTGCAGGCTCTCCATCATTATGATGCTGTTCCGCCGAAAGAAAGTATCCATGTTATCCTCCATGCCCTGCAGATTGGTGGAGATATTCTGATCTTGCCGCGATTATTCTGGTGGAAACGAGCTGGTTTCAAGATCCTGAGCTGGAGACAGTCCTCCGAGATGCATCCGTGTGGACTTACATTTGTAGAGGTCTACCGGAATCTACTACTGAGTGGGTCCAACAATTTATTTGTCTCGGGCATACACTTGCACAACTGCCTGGCACACAATCTCAGTTATTCCAAGAAGGACTTTGTGCCTGGATCTCTGCATTCTTTTCCCAGCCATGGTGGGAGCGTCAGAGTCTGGCCGAACAATATGTGTTCATTCTCACCAAAATTCGCAAGCCATATACCGCCAGCTACGCATTTATTAATACGGATGAGGAAGCCTGTGGGCTAACATATGTTTCTTTGTCTGATATTTGGGAGGATTTCACATTTTTCACACAATCCAGTCTAGATGAATTGATTCTGTGGTTGCACTGTAGCAGGAAAGTACTATGGCATCAATATGAGAAATGTCACGCAACCACTGTGGCTTTCCAAGAAACTTTCTCCGTACCTCTGCAGCGGTCTTTTGCCAAGGCAGCAGAAGCAGCCAGGCATGGGGCCCTCAGTGTATCCAGTAATGGGGGAGTCTCTCTACTGGCACGAGGAGAAGCCATGGAAAATATAGCAGAAATTTTGGAAGGCTTTGGTAATGGCATGGCCACAAGTGTTACTGGAAATGACTCCCACTGGATCACACAGCGAATGTATTTATATGAAAAAATCATCAATGTGGAAGTCGCATCATGCGGACGAAAGCCTCCCAGTGTTACAGAGTAGATATTTGTAATTAATACCATGGTAATTGAATCTGATTTCCATTCCATCGGAATGAACTGGACTGAGATGTGCATGACGAGATCCGAGTTGAATAATATGGTGTGTCTGTCTACAAGGAATCAACTGAGATGTTTAAGAGACTGCATAGTCAATAATGACAACTTAGACTGCTGGGGCCTTTGCCTTTAATAGCTCTTCATTCTGCGTCTAAGTACTATCTGAAAGCGGAGCTATGCTCACGAAGCAGGAGCAGCATAATTGGTTTGCCAGACTCGGGTCAGAATTCATAGTCCTCCGAAGCACAAGAAACTAGCGACGCCAATCCCTGGTCAAACGTGCGTACCAGCACGGCACACTCGGTTTTCCTGTGTCCATTTCATTCAATGGTCCCGACGCCGTGCGATATTCTGGAAACAAAAAGATATAAAAGAAAAGAAGCAGTCGACTCGGGGTGGATGTAGAAACTGCCCCACCATCCGGCGCGGTGCGGGGAAGAAGAACAGGCATGGAGGGGGGTTAGATGTTGTCGCTGCCCCTGATGGCGGCCACGAGTTTTGCCAATGCACCCGACGCACCCAGTTGTGGCCGAAGATGGGTAGCCGACGAGCTTTCGGATCTCGAATAATACCCAAGTGCATCGTGGTCCTTCGGGCACGGTTTACATTCGCAACACGCCGAGTTCTTGTGCAGCGATATAGTCCCAAATTGCGGGCATGATCAAAGACAGGACGGCGCGGCACCAGCGCGACGGGACTATAGCGTATTCGCATTCGGGATCCCGAGCGGTGGGATGTATGGACAGGCGCCACGAACACTCCCGTTTTGAAACCGCCTCGGTACAGGAACCACTTTCAGAGTAGTCAACACTGCTCTTCTTGCTCAGCGGATGGACCAGAAAATAGGAAACTCTCCGCGCCTCTGTCGTGCGTCCTCTATTTCACTCATCGTGCGTGAGGGATTAATAGTGCGTTTGGAAAGAAGAGACTGACTTGCGTCTGCCGTGATAAATTCCTTCTCCACGCCGTTCAGCGACCCGCGCCAGTGGAACAGAAAGTCCCCGCCGTCGAGCCAGAGCGTCGTCAAGGCCGGGCACCGGGCCACGAGCGTGTCGCGCAGCGCGGCAAACTCGGGCACTCTAGCGCGCGCGGCGAGCGGGCTGCTCTCGTACTCGAAGCTCCAGGCAAGGGCGAGCAGGCGCAGCCCCTCCGGAAGAGTCGAGACATCCCTCAGCTCGGCGAGGAACTCTGTGGCCTGTAGAGTACCAGTCGATTAGCTGGGGAGAAGGAAATGTTCGTGTATCTGAAAGCGGACCGTTTCGGTAGCACCGACGACGTCCCTGTCGCCCTCCATCTTTCAGTCTAAGGTAATGCGGATGCGGAGCGCCGTCAATCTCGGGAAGAAAGCGCACAGTGTGCTGAGTGTGGCTATGTCGAGGTTGTCGAAGGCCACATCGAGCGGAGTGATTCTGCTAGGCTCTCGCATACCATGCAACTGCGTCGTGAAGTCGGCGATAGTGCAGGGCCGGATGGTGAGGTGGGTCAGAGTCGACCGCGGGAGAAATAGAGACATGGTTGTGAAGGGACCGGTGTACTGTAAGGTCGATGAAGGTCAGCTCGCGGAGGCACTCGGGACGGAGTAATGGGACCCAGAGGCCAGCTGCTTCATCATAGGTGACTCGGTATGAGAAACGAGAAACGCCCAGGTTTATGTCGGACTGCGTCAGATGGGCCCACCGGGCACTTAGTTCCCGAAGGCCAGTGAATTGCCTTTAACGTTCGAGGAATAGGGAAAATAAAGGGTAGCGCGACGCAGGGCTGGCCTCCATGCGGCCCCTCGGAGTGATGCAGCAGGAACGAACGAGCGGTGCATGGCGTCTGAGCACCAGAAATCCAGACGCTCCAGCGCACGGGTGAACTCGGGAGATTCGGGGAGATACCAAAGGGGTGCAAGTGGAAATGGGTGAAAAGAAGGGGGCGGGATATGCCCTTGAACCTGGTGTCGGTCAAGGAGAGGTCTTTCAAATGTTTGTAGGCATGCAGCGAAAGATCTCGAGCCAGAGCTCATTAGGAACTTGTTCCTGAGAACTCATGATGGGCGTTGAGAACGGGTAAATTGTCACCGCCGGCGCAGGGATGTCACCAAACGCGGCCCACGATGCCGAAGATTGAATCGACAAAATGGGTGATATCGACATCTCGCCTGCACCGCGTGCG